>CM076575.1:526254622-526601937 GCA_034641835.2 Pinus albicaulis | reverse complement strand
CGCCCCCACTCAACGTCCTCAGAGGAGGTCTCTGCATCTGAACTGGTGGAGGGACGTGAGCGTGCAGACCGGCCTCGACTTGCACCCCGGCGACACCGCATTCGGTGACAGAGCCTTGGCATGGCGAGTGGAATAGTTTGGAACTGCCTGAGACAAGAAGAATAGGAAGGGGCTGGAGGAAACCCACAGTGAATGACAAAAGGAGACTGCAGACAAGAATTGGAGTAGCAGAAGGCGCTTTGGGAAAAATGAAAACTAGGTGTAGTTTCCAAACAACTTAACAGAGAGCAGCGTCGCCCTGTCTATGTGCGAGCGCTTGGCTCAGCACAAGCAGTAGGGCAGGTGCTCCACAGGAGATGCAGAGAGTGGCAAGCAGAGCAAGAACAATTTGGATTGCCTGAGACGAAGGCCATAGTTAACCAACTGAGCGGGACGGGAAGAAGAAAGCGCTGGCGAGGGAGAGTAAATGTAAATGGAGCTGGCGGATTAATGGAGCCACAGGGGGCCATATGGCCACCCCATGCGAGCCTCCTCGGGATGTGTCCGGGGACTGACGTCCCATCAGGCCGCACAACCATCTTCATCCGGAAATAACAAATTTCAATCTCAACTATAATAAAATATTTCAATTGGTGAGGAGATTAATTATTAAAATAAAATACCTTAGTGGATGTATAAGGAATGGAGATATGGGGAAATATTTCTTTTATTTTAGATACTAAATTGTTTAGAAGATGTTTCTTTCGTTCCAGAAGATTATTATATTTTATTTAAAATTTATAAATTTTTAAAATAAAAAAATATTATAAGTTATAAATTTTTTGGAAAATAAAATATTGAAAAACAATTGAAGAATTATATAATTTTGAAATAGAAATATAAATAATTAAATTTTTTGGTATATTTATAAGATATATTTAAATATTTTATTTATGAAAAATAATTAAAAATATAAATCAAATTTTTGAAAATATAAAGTATAAAAATTATTATTTTGAGAGACATATTATAATTTAGTGTGGGAGATATTAGTTAGTATGGGAGAAATGTTGTCATGTAACATTATATTAAATAAATTAATTAATAACTATATTAAAAAATGTAAATAACAGAAAAAAAAAAAAAAGACTTTCAATGTTGAACTAAATATTAATAACAAAAAACCATTTCAATGTGAGACATAAATAAAACTCTTCAATGTCCACCCTAAATAACATAATTACATGAAGAACATAATTTCATTAACTTTATATATAGAAGGAGAAAGTAACTATAGTTAAAGAAAATTATAATTTCATCCACAAGTGTCTTCTACTTTTTAGTATGAGAGAGATTGTAATTCCTTCACTATTCAAAGTGGAGATTATACATAACATTTAAAATATATTGATACTACAACCCATTACCAAGGAGATGTGAAACCACTACATCTAATATAATTACATCAAGTTTATAAAGAGAGAGATAAACTAATTATAAATAAAAAAATTCTAATTTCATCCATCAGTGCTTTCTACATTTTAGTATGAGGGAGATGTGTAATTCCTTAGCTACTTAACATGAAGGTTACATGTGAGAAGTAAAATAATATTTGTGCCAGAGAGGTGCTCTCCAACTCTATATGGAAGAGATGTTGTAATATTATGTTATGTCATTTTATCCAAACATTTTGATTAATTAAAATAAAATTAAAACTAATAAAATTCAAATTATTCAAATAAATTGAAATTAAAAAAATTATAACAAATGAATGCTTATAAATATTGCACATATACATATAACTAGCCTAGATCCATCTTAACATTGAATCTATTAAGCCAGAGGTATCAAATCTCTAGAGGTGCAAATTTTTCCTCAAGTTTTACACTCAAAAAAGAGGTTTTCATCTTGAAATATGTGATCTCTCTCAATGCTTGATGGATCCAGAGTTAATATGGATTCGTCTCTCTTATTTTAAAGATATTCAAGTCAAATGTTAAAAATATATTTTGTGATAAAAAATATTATAATATATTACAATATGAATAAATTTTAAAAATTTTAAAATTAGAAGCTATAATTTTTTTGAAAAATAAAATATTGAAAAATAATTTAATAATTATATAATTTTGAAATATAAATATAAATAATTAATTTTGATTTTTATAAAATGTTTTTAAGTATTTTATTTAGAAAAAAATAATTAAAAATATTAATCAAAGTTTTGAAAATGTAAAGTATAAAAAAATTATTATCTTGAGAGGCACTCTACACGTCAAAGTGGGAGAGATTAGTTAGTATGAGAGAAATGAATAAAATAATAACTATATTAACTAGCAATTGCACCACATGTTGCAAAGTAAAACTGGTAAGTTTGTAGCATTGGAAAGAATAGCATAAATGAAAGAAGTTAAAAATTTATGCAATTTTGTTTCTTTATTGGTGTTTTTCTAAGAAAAAATTCAGAAATCATTTATTTTCTCATCTAACAAAGAGAAACAATAAAATATGCTAGTGAGAATAATGGTAAAAACTTTTAAATGTAAGACCCATTTTATTCAAATTGAAATAAGCAAGTGTCTTTTGTCTAGTGCTTTATGAGTTATTGAAATTAAAGGAACAAGTAAAGAGATTTCTAGATAAAAAAGAGCAAAGTGATTGAATGTCAATCTCTTCATATCTTCTCATGGGGGCCTTCTTCAACTTATGAGGTAGTAGGAACTTTCTCGACTCAACTCCTCCAGAATTATTAGGAAATATTAGAAGATGCATCCTCAATTTATTGTTATTTTTTTGTTTAATTTCTCCAATGTCTATAGAAACAATCTATGATCTATACGAAGTTCATAATCAAGCCCAATTGTAGTGGTAGAGACTTCTTCATCCTCCTCTGTTTTCCTTTTGAAGCCCTTAAGACCCTCTAAATTGTTTGATTACTCCACACTTTGGTCATTCTCCGTATGAACCATCTTGAGTTTCAATTTCATCATTACTATTGTTGTTATGATCATCATCATCAATATTATTGCAATAACATTGAAACTCTAAATAAAAATAATATTTTTTCTTTATTTTTTTCTTTTTTCCTTTTTCTTTTCTAAATCAGAAACATATTTATGTAATTAAAGTAATAAATTCAAAATTGAATGTAAAATAACATAATTTCTATCCCGGATGCGGGTGAATATTGAAGGCGGGCATACAACGAGCCCTATGCATGACACATGGTCACGCATGGGCTCAAGCCGCGGGCATTAAAACCTACCAACTACATTCAACAAGGCTTCATTAATTCGCTCGTCGGTCGATGCAGCCACCACCCTTTCAAAATGCCTCTGCGCTGCATCATTCCTCCATCGCCTTCGAGCTGTATCTACCCCTCTGTGGTCTCTGAGCCGAGCTATAGAATGTCCACAGGGACACGATGCAACCTCTATTTTTTATTGTTCTCGTCCCCAACCATCACATCTCCCATAGCCTCCACTGCAGCGTTAATTTTGATTCAGAGCATTCAGATCCTCAAACTTTTGACCCTTTGGCTCTTCAGATCTAGGTTCCTTCGGCTCTACTTTCTCATCCCATCACCATCACCTCCACCAACTCCACTATGCCCAGACGCCACCAGATGCGATGTCGACATGGCAATGGGCGTGGATGGGCATCTTGGCCTTCGATTTTCCACCACTCCGAGTCTTCTTCTCCATCTCTTGAGGATTCCTTCGGTCGCTACCTTGAAACTCATAGCGGCAGAGGCCTAGATCTAGCTTCGAGGCGGTCTTGCTCCTTAACTCTTGTTTGCACTTCAGGGTTGAGCCAACCCACCAGTCACTCCTCCTCGCCTGTATCGAATTCGGAGACGCTGCCCTCTCCATCCACCATGAAATCTACACATTTCCACTACAACTACACCTTGGTCTGCCCTCGTATCACAGCCACCATCTCCATCAGCTTCAAGGAGGAAGCTTCCCTTACTGATAGCCTTCGCCCCAAGAAAATGCTCAGAAAATCCACAATTGACTCGGTGCCCCAGCCGCCTTTGCGTAAGTCTAAAGCTCTCCTCGTCATTCATGGTGCCCCCTCTTCCAGCAGCAAAGGCAAGGGCAGTAGTGGAAGCGGTAGTAGTGGCAGCAACAACAGCAGTAGGGATTGGTATGGCGATGATGATTGCAAGGGCAGTGCACGCACCACCCTTTCTCCTCAACATGTCGCGCCTCAAGATAAGATGGATGATGACTCTTTGTCGGAGTACATATGCCTAATTGTGGAGGAGCCACCGTCCCCATGCAATTACGCCTAGCTTCTATAGGTTTCTTTTCATTTTGGGTCTCTTTTTCTGGATTACTATGTCTCTCTTCGATATTTTTGTAATTTACCTCTATCTTTTGTATGAAGCTGGTTTCCCCATTGTGGGCAGCTGCAGTAAGACTGGCTTGACTCGTTTCACCTTCTGGGGCAGTCACTATTTTGTTCTTTTGACTTATAATGCCTTTGGAATTGGCTAGTCCAGCAATTCCAGAGGCCAGAAACTCCATGTACTATATGTTATATTAATAGAATTTAGACTTACTTAGAAAAAAAAAACATAATGTCTAGCATATACTATGTTAGATCTCAATTTCAAAATATTTGTCACACTTCTTCTAAATGATATTTATCAACGCCATGAGTAAAGATAATAAATTTTTGTATGTATAATTAAATTAAATAAAAAATTAATTATTATTTATATTTATATAAAAATAATATTAATTAATAATATCTAAAATTATTAGAAAAAGAAAAAAAAAACTTTAATATTTTCAAGGATTATATTCATATTAAAATTATGTTATATTTTTTAAAAATCCAATTTAAATGACTTTAATTGATCCAAATTAATGTATTTGAAAGAAAAATGATAGTTTAAAGTTTCAAAGGATTATATTTACATAAAAATTTTATTATACTTAAAAATGAGAATTTTTTCTTCAGATGTTTAAAGTTTTTATTTTTATTTTTTAATCTAATTTTAATTCTTTTAATTTGTCTGAATTAATGTATTGGAAAAGGAAAAAGATATTTTAATGTTTGAAATGATTATAGAATTGATCAAAGTTAGAGTTCAAGAAGAAAAAAGTTAAAAGACTAAGGTTAAAGTTAAAGTTTCACAAGATTATAAGGTTCTAGTTTTTTCCTTTCTCTCCTAGTTATTTCGAGGACCTGACAAAAATTTGACAAAAATAACTTTCTTGAGGAAGGGATTCATCTCAACTAACTTTCCCGAGGAAGGGATTCATCTCTGCTCTGTAACAATCAACAAGATTCACATTAAAAATAAAATAAAAAAAAAAAAAAAAAAAATTACTTTTCCATATTTTACATCCTATTTTACCATACATACACATTCATTTACCTATCTGTAAACTTATCACAACTTAACATTAACCATGTCCCGTTTGACCTTTAACAGTATCATAACCATAAGTTGCTTGACATAATACTTATATTAAAATCATACTTAACCTTAAAAAATGCACTAGGCTTTATGCTTAATAAAGTGGCATATATTAATGTTCCACTTAGCATCTATGTTTATATTACTGTTCAACCTACGTTGAAGTGATGAGCTGGCAATATAATTTTTATACTTAAGTCTAAAGACTAACGCCACATCTACATTCCTCCTTTTACAAGGATCCTCCTGGCATCTTCTAATCAACTTTACGATTTCAACCTGTACCATACATACGGTAATATAACTCTTTTAATGGAAATATCCTGTTGATTTTGCGTGGTACAGTTTAGGACTTAATTTCGCATTTAATCTCTGGGATGGCATACCCACCCTCGCATTGTCCATGTACCTGTAGTGATATTTAGCAGCCTCTGCATCGTAGATCTGGCCTTGAAATCCAACGGTGGAATGGGTCTAGGGTTTAGTGTAATGACTATCCCCTTAACTGTTTCCATGGGCTTTGATCTGAAATTTCACTTTCTGAGAGGAGAGACCTCTGTCTGTACAACCATCCAGCGCTTATGGACTTCGTCTCTTCATCGCGGTAATATTTAACAAAATTTACCTAGCTTTCAAGAACATTTTCCATGGTTTACTGATTTGTTACAACAACGCTTTTATAATTTCATACTATTTTTCTTTTGCGGAGTTATCACTGGTTTATCTATGTGCTTAGTTTTTATTCTTGGATCTTTACTGTTCAAGGAGTGCGTGTGAATATCCCTTCTCTAGTTTGGAAAGTTTTTTTCTCACTCTACTACAGCAAAGGACCCACTTCCGAATGGCGTAATGTAAATACAGTATTAAGCTTACGATTTTGTTTGCATACACTTAGTTCTTCCATTTCATCTCTTGCTTTATCCATCATTAACCCTGGAGACATACTGTTGCAAGTTTGGCGCACTCAAATCCTTTGCATGAATGGTTTAGGTAAGTTGAAAAGTACTAAACGTTCGCTTTATTCTTTTGTTATAGAGTATTTCCTACAACATTTGATTCTTTTGAACAAGAAGAAAGGGTTTTAACCTCATCTCCTTTTCTTTGCAGGTAAATACATTATAAAAGGTTTTTGTGTTAGGGGTTTCCTTCAATGATGCTCTGTCCCATACCTCAGCTAACCACCATAAAACCGTCATCCAATAGGTATTTCATCTATTGTTCTCAGACCTGGACAACGAGTTTTCATGGGTTGAACTCTGGGCTCGCTGGTAGCTTTTTGTCCAAACAGTTCATGGAGTTGAAATTTTCTCACAGCTAAATCAACTGTGCATGCCATTTTTATAATTGAAATTATAGTATTTTATATACTCCCTTCTCGGGTTGTTTTGTTTTCAAGGATATTCAAGGATAACATGGCATGACCATGCCTTGAGTGTCCACGACAACAACTGTATCTTTTTGTCAAATTTTGAACTCTGGGAATGATGTAATATTTATGTTCTATGACTCCTAGTTTGAGACTAACCGAAGAAATTGGTGGCTTACTGTTATATTATTGTTGTAATACTCTTGGACCTGGGTTATATGTTTCCTTTGTACTGTAATTTAACTTGGACTCTCTGGCTCAACATAAGCAAGGTTTTCTTTAAAATTTCTCTTCTATTAAAGTTTATTCCATTTACAATACTAGTTTCTTGGATTGTTAAATTTAGAAGGTAGTAGAAGTTCTTAGCGATTCCAGTTATTTAATTCTCAGAATTATAGTTTCTACAATGCATGTTTGTCTTTGTTTCCAGAACTTGCTTAAGCGGTATTTTCTTGTATTCTGCTATTGAGAAATAAAACTCATAGTCTGTTTCAAGGTGTACAATTCGTTTTCTTATTTTTTGTTAACAAAGGTCATGATTTATTCTTTTCTAAGTATATTATTCCCAGTTTACTTAATATTTACACAATTCTGTCACTACATATGCATCTAGAAGTTTTATAAATTTATAGCTAATTTCCAGATAATTACAGAGCAACAAGAAATAGTTCTAATTATTTTCTTCTTTACTTATAACTAAGTAAATGGCCAGACCATCTTTTTCCGTGTGTATCATAAAATGCAGAGAGCAACCAACATGGAGCCCTCATCTCGAGGATTCTGTGTTAACAGTTCTCTGCCTTATAGCTTTTAAATTATGCAACAATCTAATTTACTATTTCATGTATCAGAAAACCTATTTAAATGCATTCCTTTCTCCTACAAATCAATTATGTAATTACCTGCAGGCTTTCCCTTATACATTTCATTACCATACACAACTATCAAATATTTCCAGTAACAGATACGAACTTATCTGTATCTCAACTTCCTGACTGATGCTTTCCTCCCTACCTCGAGAGAGGAAATCACGTCCTCATCTCTCCCCTGTGCTCCAAGTCTGAGCTTTGGTGAGTTGACAGAATTACTGGAAGAGACCTTGGGACAATCTGGTCTAGTTATCTATTCCAAATCAATTTTTAGAAGCCAAAGTATTCCATTGGTTATACCAGATTGGGAATTCTTCTATGAAATTCTCCTTCTTCAGTTACCGAAAAAAACCCCTCTTCCTCACTAGGATAAACCTTTATCCTCAAAGGTTGGGGTAACTGTTTGAACTGATTCTATTCAACTAATTCTAAATTCTTGAATTAATTTTTACCATCAGTCCATTATTATTTTATGGAAGCCACTTCCATAATTAATTATATTTAATCAAAATTAACTCCTGTTCATAATATATTATTTCCAAAAACAATAACCATAAATGTTTAGTGTCTTTAACAATAAAAACAAACTTAATAATTAGTTAGCCTTTAAGCCAGATGTTACAACTTCCTCCCCTAGAAGTGAACACCATCCTCGGTGTTCTCATTTTTCTCCAGCAAATAATTCAGGTTACACTTCCTGAACAAAGCCTTCATCTTCCCAGGTAGCTTCATCTAGGCCAAAGTGCTTCCACTGCACTTTAACCTGGGTGATGGCTCGTTTTCGGAGCATGATTTCTCTCCGTTAAATTATACATTGAGGCTCGACCGGAAACTTGTCATCCGGTCCGACTGGAAATCAATGAACTTGAATTAGTTTCCTCATAAATTTTAGCATTTTTAATTAAGTCTAGTATTCATATCCTACCTGAATATTCTGCCAGTGGATTATGTGCTTTGGATCGTGAATGTATCATTTCAATAACGATACATGAAAGACATTGTAAACATGAATATGACTGGGCAAGGCCAATCGGTAAGCAACGGGTCCTACCCTTTCCAATATTTGGAAAGGCTCGCAGAACCTAGGAGCCAAATTGGCACAAGAGGCCCACCTTAAAGTGCTTTTCTTTGGCTTTATCCTTACGTACACATGGTCTCCCACCTCAAACTCACGATACGTCATTTTTTTATCTGCATACACTTTTTTTCTATCCTGAGCTACCTTCAAATTCTATCAGATCTTCTTTACTTCTGTCTCCATTTCAGCTAGCATTTCTGGTCCAAGCATCAACTTGTTTTTTGGGCTACTCCAATTAATAGCAATTATGCATTGTCGCCCGTATAAAGCTTCGAACAAACTCATCTTAACGGATTCCTGATATCCTTTATTTTATGAAAACTCCACTAGGTGTAGATATTCTTCCCACCTAGTTGGCTGTTGCATGACATACATACGTAGCATATCCTCCAGGATCTGATTAAATCACTCCATTTGTCCATCCGTCTGCGGATGGTAGGCATACACTTTTTTTCTATCCTGAGCTACCTTCAAATTCTATCAGATCTTCTTTACTTCTGTCTCCATTTCAGCTAGCATTTCTGGTCCAAGCATCAACTTGTTTTTTGGGCTACTCCAATTAATAGCAATTATGCATTGTCGCCCGTATAAAGCTTCGAACAAACTCATCTTAACGGATTCCTGATATCCTTTATTTTATGAAAACTCCACTAGGTGTAGATATTATTCCCACCTAGTTGGCTGTTGCATGACATACATACGTAGCATATCCTCCAGGATCTGATTAAATCACTCCATTTGTCCATCCGTCTGCAGATGGTAGGTAGTGCTGAAATTAATTTGAGTTCCCAATCCTGTAAATAACGTTTTCCAGAATGTTGAAGTAAACTTCACATCCCGATCAGATATGAAAGCCTTTGGGATACCATGCAGTCTAAAGATCTTTCACATAAATATGTCTGCTCTATACATTGTCTTATAAGTGAACTGCAATGGTATAAAAAGTGTTGCTTTGCTTAATCAATCCACCACTACCATTATAAAACAATTTTTCTTCTTTGGCCCTGGTAAACCAGTGATGAAATCTAAAGATATCACCTCCCACTTCCACTTAGGTACCAGTATAGGCTGCATCAACCCAGCTCAGTGTCGATGTTCCACCTTCACTTGTTGGCACTCTAAACACTTGTTTCGATATTTTGCAATATCTCTTCTCATACCTGGCCAGAAGTAATTCTTCCTAATCGTTGTTAGAATATTATGATACCTGGGATGTACAGAATAGTTACTTCGATGCTGCTCATTTAGAATTAGTTCCTTCAGCTCCATTTTGTTTGGAACAAAAATCCTCTTCTTGAAAGTTAGCAACCCATCTTTATTAATTTCGTAATCAGCAAATTTTCCTTGTTTCCTGAATTCCCCTACTTGCTGCCACATGAACTGGTATTCAGGATCTTTCTCAGCTTATGTTTTCATTTGCTTCAAAAATATGCACTCAGCCTGATTATAGTACAGCTCATAAACACCATGCAATTTTCTACTTAATGCATCAGCTACTCTATTCTCCCTACCCTTCACATGCTGCATATGAATGTCAAACTTGCTCAGGAAGGCATTCCACCTTGCCTAGCGAGAATTGAGATCAACTTACTTAAAATAACTGGTTAAGCTGCTATGATAAGTTTTGAGTACAAATATTTTTCCAAGCAAGTAGTGCCTCCATACCTGGAGTTCATGCACTACTGTTGTCAGCTCCAAATCATAAGTTGAGTACCGCTGCTCATGCTCCTTTAATTTCCGTGATTCATAGGCAACTACCTTACCTTCTTGTGACAGAATCACCCCAACTCCTTCTTTACATGCATCTGTGCAGACTTCAAACTCTTTATTAGGATCAACTACCCTTAGTACTGGAGCTGTAGTCAATAATGATTTCAGCTTTTCAAAACTGTCTTAACATTCCTTCGTCCATTTAAATATTTTCCTTTTCTTTGTAAGGAAGTAATTGGGAAAGCAATTTTTGAGAAACCTTCAATAAACCGCCGATAATAACCAGCCAAACCCATGAAGGATCAGATGTCTGCCATGTTTTGGGGTATCTTCTATTCCATAATCGTTCTAGTTCTCTCTGGGTCCACTGAAATTCCTTCAGCAGAAATAACATGGCCAAGGTACTATATTTCTTCCTTGAAGAAATCACGCTTGCTGAACTTAGCGTACAACTGATGCTTCCGTAGCATTTCCAACACTATCCGCAAGTGCTCTTTATGCTCTTCTACATTCTTGGAATAAACTAAAATGTCATCAATGAATATTAACCCAAAATTATCCAAAAAGGGGTGAAATATACCATGCATCAGCCTCATAAATGTTGTTGGTGCATTGGTTGGTACAAAAGGTAACACCACAATTTTGTAATGTCCGTACCTGGTACGAAAAGAAATTTTATATATGTCTTCGTCTTTTATCTGGATTTGATGGTATCCCAACATTAGGTCTATCTTAGAAAACATTGTAGCTCCCTTCACTTGATCAAACAGATCATCAATTCATGGTAAAGGGTATCTATTTTTTACAGTTAATTTGTTGAGCTGGTGATAATCCATGCACATTCGCATGGTTCCGTATTTCTTCTTCACAAATAGCACCGGTGCTCCCCAAGGGGACACACTTGGTCAGATGTACCCTTTATCTAGTATTTCTTGTAACTGCATCTTTAGTTTAGTTAATTCTGGTACACTCATTCGATATGGTGTCCTTGAAATGGGTGATGCTCCAAGTATCAACTATATTGCAAAATCAATGTCCCTTCTGGGTGGTAAACCTGGTATTTCCTCTGGAAATATGTCCATAAACTCTTACACTATCGGGATATTTTCCATCATTAGAGCCTTTTCTTTGGAATTAGTAAAGCCCACTTGGATGGCATATAACTGGCATCCTTTCCTCATGCACTTACCCATTTGAGATGTTGTAATTGGACGCAGCTGTAGAGGTTTATTTATACCTTGAATTTCCTTACGGGTTCCATCTTACATTCTGTAATAGATGAAAATTTCTTTACAGTCTACTAACATCCAGTGCTTCTCCAAACAATCCATACCAAGTACCACATCATAGGATCCTAGAGGTAATATATTCAGATCTACAGTTAACTATTGTTCACTAATTTCTAGTGCACAGTTCAGAATCTTAGCACAAACTTTCCTCTTTGCTCCTGTGGCTAACTGTACCAGCCATGGACTTCTAAATTTCTGACTCTGCAATTTACAAATATCTACTATTTTGGGACTTACGCAGCTTAAAATTGCACTTGGGTATACCAAAATAGAAATAGGTTGAGAGAGTAATTTACCTTCCAATTCTATCATTGGCGGTTGGCAGTCTTCCTGTCGATCTTCCAAGGTTGCATTAATTTTGGGTATATTTCTGGCTACGTCTCCCACTATTGAGGCTTCTTGTAAGTTAGTAACTGCCTCGCTTCCTCCTCGCTGTGGACAATTTCTGTAGTAGTGTGCCTCACCACATCCCCAGCACTGTAGAGGTGGCTTCTGATTTTGTGCTTGTTATGGTTTGCTGGAAGCTTTTGTGGGTTTATCTTCTGCAGGCCATCGTATTCTTTGATGATTCCTTCCAAATTTTTTGCTAACTAAACTTCTAGAAGCACTATTGAAATAACTGGTTCAGTTTTTCTTGAAACCAAAACTTCCCTTATGTTCTTTCTTTGTCTACCAGCTTTTAACCTGCTCTCCTTTTGCTTTAGCTTGTTGGTAACACATTCTTACCTTCCAGATTGCCTCGTCAATAGTTTTGGGATTTACAAACTCAATACGTTTCTTCATATGAGTTGGAAAACTACTTAGGAACCGCTGTAATTTTTCCTTTTCATCCCTTAAATAAGGAACATAACAGAGAAAGGAAGTGAACTTAGTGATGTACTCATCCATCGCCATTTGTCCCAACTTTAAGTCACGAAACTCCCTAGATTTTTTGTCATAGAAATGTTCAGTTAATTATTTATCTTTAAAATACTACTGGAACGAATCCTAAGTCATGTCCTGATCATCTATACTGTGGACGTTTTTCACTTCCTCTCGCCATAATGTGGCTTTCTCCCTCAATTGATAAGTAGCCAATCCGGCTTTAAGATTATTGTTGTATTCATAAACTTGAAAATACTTGTTCATGTTTATCAGCCACGCCTCAACCACTTCTTCCTCCACTCCATCAAATTTAGGTGGTTTTATCTTTCGAAACTCACCTTGTAGTTCCACCTTCTGTCTCTTAACTTCTTTTTGATCTGTTACATTATCTCACTCGGCCTCATTGTAGTTTTTATTTCTATTACTCCATTGAGATTGACTTCTTTCCATTTCGTTAGTGGCATGGTCTCTTTCTTGTTGCTTATTTCCTTCTTGCAAATCCCTATCCGCGCTTGGCTGTTCCATCCCTTGATTTCATTTGTCTTATAGGCTTTTTAATATCCTCTCATGTTCTTGCATTAAACGTGCATTATCATTTCACACCCTCTCCATTTCATCTTGTAACTTATGTACTGTAGTTAGAAAAATGTTGGTTTGGTGTTGTTGCTCCCCCAGTAGTCTACTTGTTTGTTGGTGCTGATCCACACTCAGCTGCACCCACATCTTCGGATTTATTTTTGGTCAGGGTTGTGGTTCCCCGGTATTCTGGGGTGGCTGCTGCGTCGACCCCCTTCTCTTAATGTCCTGTTAACTTCTTTTCTTTCTCTCTCTCTGTGCATCATTATATACACAACTTAAAACGTTAGTTGACCCATAGGGTCCCAACATACAAACGCTACTCTCATACCACTTGTAACAATCAACAAGATTCACATAAAAAAAAAAAATCACTTTTCCATATTTTACATCCTATTTTACCATACATACACATTCATTTACCTATCTATAAACGTATCACAACTTAACATTAACCATGTCCCATTTTACCTTTAACAATATCATAACCATAAGTTTCTTGACATTATACTTATATTAAAATCCTACTTAACCTTAAAACATGCACTAGGCTTTATGCTTAATATAGTGGCATATGTTAATGTTCCGCTTAGCATCTATTTTTATATTACTGTTCAACCTACGTTGAAGTGATGATCTGGCAATATAATTTTTAGACTTAAGTCTTGTTTGGTCTCAACCTAGTCTCCTAAATTGAGTTCATTAATTGTCAACCAGGGTCAGTAAATTGCTGAAGTGTGGTGCACTATATGTGCCTAGGTATCTATTTCCCACTACATTGTGTTTAGTGTTTTCTGATGTTTTTGGTTTTATGGTTTTATTTTGAAAAGGAAAAGAACTAAGTGCTAAATGAAGGGAAACTATTGGTCAAAACAGAGTGAAGCCTAAACCATGATGGTAAACAAATGCAAATGCAATATTGAAACAGAATCAAATCTAAACTATGACTAAGCAGAAACAAAGCTTGATAATGACTTTTAAACAAATGATTCAAAACATAAACTCAACTTGTCAAATGCTTTCATCAAAGGTGTTTTGAGAGAGAGAGCTTGAGACATGGTCAATTAAGTATGCAAATCCTATCTAAACAGTTAAACAACTAACTTATAATGATGCAACATTTTGTCCTTGATTAGATATTTGTTGAAGCAAATTTGGAATAAAACATTTATACCATCATAAGATCTTCTATTCTAGGACTAGTTCCTAACTCTATTCTGCAATTTAATTGAATGTCACAAAACCTTACTCAAGGGTTATTGATTTCTTTTCAAAGTAGTCTTTTGAGGGAGGGCTCTGTTTATGAAGTGATAAGGAAATTGCAGAGGTACTTCAGGCCTTAAAATGATATTGTCTTTTGTTCATGTAGTTATGAAGCAATTATAGATTTTAGAACAAGAAGAGGTTTGTGAATAATGAAGGCTGTTTTGTTAAGTTTAACAACTGAAGTAATCTAATGTGCAGTGAATGACAGTCTGAATGTGAAATGCAAATGCAATGAGTTGAACTAAAACTGAACTTAAAATGTCACTAATCTAAAACAATGCTGAACTACAAGTCATTATCAAACTCAAAATAGAACAACTGAGCATGAGTTAAGTGCAATTAAACTCCGGAGTATCCTAACTATGCTATGCAAACGTAAAGACTGAAAGCAATGAAAAACTAAGATATCATAGCCATCATCCACTCATCATTATGATATTTTGGACAAGCGTTTAAGAGCAAGAGCAACTATGGTACTTAGTGAAAACACACAACTAAAACGTTCAAGATCACAGTCATGCTTAAGACAGTATAAAGATTTCTTGGAAGAGTTTCTTCTTGTGGAAGAGTGCTTAGCATAAGTATAGCTGTGATGGTGAATAAAAGAGATTACAATTAAATCCTACAATACTATAGCCATTTCCCATTCATCATTATAATCTTTTGGAAGAGCTTCTTCTTTTGGAAGAGTTTTTAGAATGAGTATAACTACAGTAGCTAATGAAAGCAACTACGAATTCAACTTCAAAAATGTAAAGGCAGCTAGAATACTTATCTAAATTACACAAATAAATCCGTGCAAGAGGCAGGGGCCCTCTACCACCTGACGGAATCTAACTCCAAATCAAATCAACGCTTTCAAAACAACACTGTCTGCTTCATTAAAAGTGAAATAACTTGAACAGAGCACTCTGCGTCTTCAGAAATGTAGCACAGAATCTAAGCCAAATCTAGAACAAAATATAGCTTAGCTCTCGGTTTCCCAAGTGTTTTTATAACAAATGTACATAACAGAACTTGCAACAATTCCAGGATCATTGTCTTTCCTTATCTAAATCACATTAGGACTCTTGAAGTGGCTGCGTAAAAAGGAAAAGGACATCTGGACTAAGACAGTCCTATTAGAAGTCTGCCTTCTTAAATGTGTTCCCACGTACCAAAACCATATCCAGAATTCGTTTCTTCCTTCATGGTGAGCAACGAACAATGTAGACATGACGTGGAATTTGCCCATATGCGCCTTTCTTTGATATGACACCTGTAACCCACTCAAACTGTAAAACAGCTGCGGAATGCGGGATTAGCTACGGAATGCGCGGTCAGCTACGGAATGCCTGTATTCTGTAGCTATTTTGCAGAAAATTGTTAAAATAGCAAAAATCATGAAAATACAATATGTTAATCGATTTCATGTAACCTTTAAGCAATCCTAATCATTCTTCATTGATTTTAGGCTTATGAAGTGATAAAATAATGATGAAATGAAGTGAAGGTTTGTAAAAGAGAAGGCAATTCTAGGGCTCAACAAGTCTAAAGACTAATGCCACATCTACATTCCTCCTTTTACGAGGATCCTGCTGGCATCTTCTAATCAAATTTACAATTTCGACCTGTACAATACATATGGTTATATAACTCTTTTAAATGAAATATCCCGTTAATTCTGTGTGGTACTGTTCGGGAGTTAATGTCACATTTAATCTCTGGGTTGGCATACCCACCCTCACACTGTCCATGTACCTATAGTGATACTTGGCAGCCTCTGCACCGTAGATCTGCCACCGGAATCCAATGGTGGAACGGGTCTAGGGTTTAGTGTAATGACTATCCCCTTAATCATTTCCGCGAGCTTTGTTCTAGAATTTCGCTTTCTGAGAGGAGAGACCTCTGTCTCTACAACCATCCGACGCTTATGGACTTCATCTCTTCACCGCGGTAATATTTAACACAGTTTACGTAACTTTCAAGAAATTTTTTTATGGTTTACTGATTTGTTACAACAACGCTTTTATAAGTTCTTACTATTTTTCTTTTGTGGAGTTATCACCAGTTTATCTTTGTGCTTAGTTTTATTTCTTCAATATTTACTGTTCAAGGAGTGTGTGTCAATCTCCCTTCTCTAGTTTGGAAAGTTTTCTGCTCACTCTACTACAGCGAAGGACCCACTTCCGAATGGCATAAGGTAAATACATTATTAAGCTTACAATTTTGTTTGCATACACTTAGTTCTTATGTTTCATCTCTTGCTTTATCCATCATTAACCCCAGAGACATACTGTTGCAGGTTTGGTGTGCCCAAATCCTCTGCATGAATGGCTTATGTAAGTTGAAAAGTACTAAACATTCAATTTATTCTTCTATTTTAGATTATTTCCTACAACATTTGATTCTTTTGAACCAGAAGAAAGGGTTTTAACCTCATCTCCTTTTCTTTGCAGGTAAATACGTTATAAAAGGTTTTTGTGTTAGGGTTTTCCTTCAATGATGCTCGGTCCCATACCTTAGCTAACCACTGTAAAACCATCATCCAACAGGTATTTCTTCTATTTTTATCAGACCTGGACAATGAGTTTTCATGGGTTGAATTCTGGGCTCGTTGGTAGCTTTTCGTCCAAATAGTTCATGGAGTTGAACTTTGCTCACGCCTAAATCAGCTGTGCATGCCGTTTTTATAATTTCAATTGTAGTAGTTTATTTACTCCCTCCTCGGGCTGTTCTATTTCTGAGGATATTCAAGGATAAGATGGCGTGACCATGCCTTGAGTGTCCATGACAACAACTGTATATTTTTTTCAAATTTTGAACTCTGGAAATAATGTTATATTTCTATTCTATGAATCCTGGTTTGAGACTAACCGAAGAAATCAATGGCTTATTGTTAATATATCATTGTTGTAATACTCTTGAACCTGGGTTATCTATTTCCTTCGTACTGTAATGTAACTTGGACTCTTTGGCTCAACATAAGCAAGCTTTTCTTTAATATTTCTCTGCTATTAAATTTTATTCCATTTATAGTACTAGTTTCTTGGATTGGTAAATTCAGAAGGTAGTAGAAGTTCTCAGCAATTCCAGTTATTTAATTATGAGAATTATAGTTTCTACAACGCCTATTTGTCTTTGTTTCCAATGCTTGCTCAAGCGGTCTTTTCTTTTATTCTTCTATTGAGAAATAAAACTCATAGTCTGTTTCAAGGTGTACAATTCATTTTCTTATTTTCTGTTAACAGTCGTCATGATTTATTATTTTCTAAGTATACTATTGCCAGTTTACTTAATATTTACACAGTTCTGTCAGTACATATGCATCTCTGTCCATGTGTATCATAGAATGTAGAGAGAAACCAACATGGAGCCCTCATCTCGAGGATTATGTGTTAATAGTTCTCTACCTTACAGGTTTTAAGCGATGCAACAATCTAATTTACTATTTCATGCACCAGAAAACCTATTTAAATGCATTCCTTTATCCTACAAATAAATTTTGTAATTAACTATATGATTTCTCTTATACATTTCATTACCATACACAACTATCAAAGATTTACAGTAACAGATAAGAACTTATATGTATCTCAACTTCCTGACTGATGCTTTCCTCCCTACCTCGAGAAAGGAAAACACGTCCTCGTCTCTCCCCCATGCTCCAAGTCTGAGTTTTGGTGAGTTGACAAAATTACTGGAAGAGAACTCGGGACAATCTGATTCAGTTCTTGGTTCCAAATCAATTTTCAGAAGCCAGAGTACCACTGGTTATACCAGATCGGGAATTCTTCTCTGTAATTATCCTTCTTCAGTTACTGAACATAACCCCTCTTCCACACTAGGATAAGCCTTTATCCTCAGAGGTTGGGGTAAGTGTTTGAACTGATTCTGTTCAACTATTCAGTTCTTGAATTACATTTTACCATCAGTCCATTATTCTTTTATGGAAGTCACTTCCGTAATTAATTACATTTAATCAAAATTAACTCCAATTCATAATATATTATTTCCAAAAACAATAACCATAAATTTTTTAGTGTCTTTAACAATAAAAACAAACTTAATCATCAGTTAGCCTTTAAGCCAGCTATTACATGCTCTTTTGAGAGCCTGTGGACCTCCTTCTTTGGAAAGAGTACAAAAGTTAAAAGACTAAGGTTAAAGTGGACCTCCTTCAGGGATTCATAAGGAGAGCCTATGGACCTCCTTCTCAATACTCTATAAAGATTACAAAAGTTAAAAGACTAAGGTTAAAGTGGACCTCCTTCACGGATTCATAAAGGATTCATCTCTTCTCTTCTAAGAGCCTATGGACCTCCTTCTCAATAGACTAGAAAGAGTGAAATTCAAAAGTGTTGGAGCAACTACAATTGTTGGGAGAAATTTTAAAGTTCACATTTTAATAAAAGGTGAAAAAATGGAGATTAACAACAAAGAGATAACTATACCCTCTGAATAATAATAATTAATAGATTTGTATATATATTTTTAGTATTGAGATTATAATTATTTATTATGATCTTTATAGTAAAATGAATGTTGGTCAATTCTCATAACACTAAAGAATTAAAATAATTTCTCACGTGTCCACATTACCAGTTATGTTAACATTTTTTTTTTTTTTGGTTTCTGAATAAGACTAGTTCTATTAAGTAAAGATATATGGTACAATCATAGCTTGCATAGAAGCAAAGCAAAAGAGCAAGGGAGCCGGAAATGATATACTATCAACCTCGGTCCCAAAGAGCATCCATGGCATAAGCAAACGGATAACAAGAAGAACATAAAATAGAGAGCTAGACTAGGGTGTCGATCCAGAATGGGTAGAGTCTCTCAATCGACATTTTTTCCCCTTCTTTTTATTGACTGTGACCCAGCCATTGTGAGCTGGCTGGACAAGAACCACTTGCAAACTATTCTGCGCAGAAGGAGGAGTCTCCTTGTCTGAATCTGAGGAAGAAGACTCATGAGTGCGCTTCTGCGAGATCAGAGGAGCAGCAGGATCCACTGGGCGTGCTGGGGGAACATCCTTCGGGGGGTCCAGATTCTCCCCTTCCACCTCTATATCCTCCTCATCAGAGCTAGAGGAATCTATGTCATCCATTGGAGGTCTATCACATGGTTTCCAGTTCTTGGATTTGGATTTGCGCGAGATATTCTTCTTTTTGTCAAGGAACGACACACAAGTATTCTAGAGATGCCCTGTCTGATGGCAATGGCAACATCTGAAAGTAATGTTTTCATAGTCCAAGGTTTGTGTCCAATGAAAGTCCCCAACTTTGAGGTTGATTTGATCAGGCAACCCTTTACTAATGTCTATTTCTGCGCATATTCTGCCAAAATTACATATTCCTTTCTCCCCTAGAGAGGTGTCCGTAGACAGGTAGCGGCCTAATGTATCCCCAATCCCTTGAAAGACATAAAAATGCCATAAATGAGCAGGGAGATTTGGAAGTCAGACCCAAATGGGAAGCTTGGTGATGACGGCCGAAGAGGGGTCAAAATCAGGGAACCAGGGGGTGAGGAAAAGTCCAGTTGATCCCCAGAACCAAGGGCCTCCCGTTAAGGCTTTCTTGCAATCTTCGCTGAAGGCAAAGGCGACAATAAAGAATCCTTTCAAGCATAAGAAGACCTTGCTGTTGTTGGTCCAGTTGGAGTGGATCCACTGGTATAGATTGAAAGTACGAGGCCATAGTCCGTTAAATTTGCATATGATGGTTGTTTCTGCAAATGTCTGATATTGATCATCCAGAGATGGATGAGTGATTTCAATGGAGGGAGTTTCCTTCATTTTTTTCACCAAGAAAGGCTTGGGAGCCTCAGCTGGTTGGGTAGTCTTCTTGGAGGGTTGTGCATGAACCGCATCTTTATAGGAGAAATCAGGAGCCGAGGAGGTCTGCCCAGATGCTCCTCCTCGCAGACGTAAGGTGAGCATCACTAAAGCATCTCTTTCAATACTGTAATAAGACAAGGGAAAAGGGTCTTCGAGCTGTTTACCTTCGTAAGTCAGTCTCTGAAGGGCTGAGGGGATACCCAACCTGAGCTCAAGCTCTCGCAAGAGGTCATGCACCAGATCTGAAGCATACACCCAGAGCAACAACGTTTTGCTGGAGAGAAGTAAGATCTAAATTTGAAAGCCAAAGGGTGAGTGGTCAGAAGTCCTTAGCATCCTGCCTCGAATTTGTGCCTGATCAATGCCTAATCCTTGCATCCCTGAATCCGAGAGGCATTTTTCTTTGATTGAGGCTGGAAGATGAGCTTGGCCCTCCTGGATCTGAAATTTTTTGACCTGCGGCAGCACCTTGACAGAACTGTTCATCCCATTAGTGAATCTGAGCCTCTGCAGGGTTGCAACGGTGGGTGAGACTGCAGATTTTGTCCCTTCTTGGACACAGAAGGCGGCAGCGTCTTGCGCTAACACTGTGGCTACCTGAGCTTCGGAGTCACATTCTGGAGTGACCCGGTGACCCTCATGCCTAATAGTGCTGGCGGATGTTTGGCGAGGAGTTGCCGAGAGCCTGCTATGCTGGAAGAAAATGGGTGATTCGCATTGAGCTGCAGTTGTAAAAGTCTTCACATCTCCTTGATTTGCCGTGGAAACTGAGGCGGAGCCGAACGCATCTGGAGCAGCAGCAGGGTCGGCATCGGCGTCCCAACATGCAGGAACCTTAGCGCTCTTCCGATTCATCGTTTCAATTCACCCTGTTATTGGCCTTCTTATAGATACAGATTTTACATTATGTTAACATTTTAATTCAACAAAACTATCATGATATATTTCATATTTAACATAAAACATTGTATAATTTCTTTTATTTTCTATATAAACTTGACATGTGACGTTCTCTTCAATCTCTTACTAAATAATTTTTACATTACATAAAATTATAATATAATCATATAAATTATCAATTGGGCTATGTTGGGTGGTTTAAAGGAATAAATAGAATCCTCCCCATTCTGATTCAATTCCAATGAATGACATGATAGATGTTAAAAAAAAATTAACATATAAATTATGTTACACATAAATTTTTTAAATAACATTAAAAAAATTTATTGATAATAGAAATATATTTCAATATGAAATAGAAAAAAAAAAACATATATAAGAATTAATTCACAAATACCTATTAGCAAAAATGGTATCACCCAAGATAGAGATTTCTCAATATGGTTATTGTGGAAAAAATAATGGTACTCCATGGATCTCCCTTATCTAAAAATGGATTGATAGAGATCCATTCTCAATATGGTTATTGTGAACAAAGCAATGGTACTCTATGGATCTCCCCAAATTGTCTAAAAATAGATTGAATACTAGAAATGTGTTATCACTCTCTTAAAAAACAAAATGGAATTTAGAAATCATTCAAGGAGAAGCAACTAACTATTAGTTTTAGTTTTTTCTTAAGTATTATCTATTAATCCATAAATGAAATGGAGCCTTCTTAACTATTAACTATTAATCCATAAATGAAATGGAGCCTGCATTGAATTGTAGCCAATGATGGATGATTGTTGTTTGAAATGCAAAGGACAACAACATGATCTCCTAGAAAAGAAAATGCACATGTCTAATTCACATTCGTAATTAATTTTTTAAATAAATCAAGTTTTCTATTTCTAATTGGTTAAATTCTAATTAGTTTTTTTTCATGTGCTTTTTCAAAGGTGGAATAAATAACTAATATTATATGAAATATAGAAGATGATATAAATTAGATAGAATATGCATTGAATTCTAACCAATGATGGATGATTGTTGTTTGAGATACAAACTCCCACAAAAGAAAATGCACATGTCTAATTCATATTTGTAATTGTTTTTTTTTAAATAAATCAAGTTTTGAATTTCTGATTCATTAATTTTAATTATATTTTTTTAAATAAAGTATTTAAAACATCAATGAATAGTTTATGCAAATTATTATTTCAATACCTTCAAAATTTTTATTGCAATATCAAATTTTTTACAATAAACATATTTCTTGAAATTGTAGATAAAAAATATTTTAATAAACAAATTCCTTACAATAATTTTACTTACTAGTAATCCAATAGTAAGAAAGGTATATTAAATTAATATCTTTTAAGAACCAAAATATTTATATATTAAATTTTTCTAATCCCTCTAGCTGCCTCTGGAATATATATTAAATCAATATCTTTTAAGAACCAAGATATTTGTAATCCCTCTAGGTGCGAACAGATCCAAAATTAAGATGGACTTACATAAGTTTATAAGTCAAGATTCAAACCTCAATTCTGCTTAGAAATTGATGAGACAAAAAGCTAAAAATAAAAAACAACACTTGGTTGTATCAATCATCCCTAAAAAAACCCGGATCTACATGTAAATTCTCACAAAAGAGAAATAAAATTTCCAATACCTTCAACATTTTTAATTTAATATCAATTTTTTTATAAAAAAACATATTTTTTGAAATTGTAAATAAAAAAATATTTTAATAAACAAATTCCTTATAATAATTTTACTTACTAGTAGTCCAATACTAAGAAAGGTATATTAAATTAGCATTTGCACCAAAAAGGTGCAAAGACATGCCTATAGAAATAGAGATGAATGTAGAATGTAGCAAAGGTATCAAGAAAATAAGGATGTCTGCATGAAAGGCATGAGGAATCATGAAGCTAAAATATTGGTAAAGTAGAGCTTTCCAAATGAGTAAAAGTGCATTATAGAATCTAGAGTATATCAGATTTATATCATTGAACTCAGAAAAAATCATGTATCTGCATAAGTCTAAATTAAGATGTTTAACTAGAAAATTGAAGAGGTATATTCTGCTAAAAATGAAATTATAATTATATTTTGGTAAAAATGAATTTATAATGACTATATTGTTAGAAATGTAACATGGAGAATTTTTTTAATGACTAATAGTTAAATTTGTTTAGTGTTTGATTTATTTAATTAAATTTAGGTCAAAGTCCATTTTGGTTATTGGATTTTTAGGTTTTTATTTTGGAAGTTCTCAAACTTGTGATAGTCATGAGGACACATTAAAAAAATCCTAAAATATTACAATGTATATTTTTAGAGTTAAAATTCATGTTCTAGACAAAATTTCTAGAAAATTTGTGTAGAGAAACGGTGATGTCCATAATATTGAGAATTGGTATGGCCGAGAAAAACTTAAATACAATTATATTGCAATTTCTTAAACCACAAATTAATTCTCCAATTCACAAATATTTTAATAAGCAATAAACAAATAAATTCATTTAATATTAAATTAAGAAATTTAATTAAAAAAATCAAATTATTGATATAAAAGTTAAATAAATATCTAAATAAAAAATGAAAATTGATGAAAATTGAAAATTATTCATTAGACTTAGAGCTTATGATAAATGAATGTATTGATAAATTCAATCAAAAAAATAAAATAAAAAAATTGTTAATTGCATATATAATATTATTTTAATTTGAAATTTACAATAAATTTAAAAATTATATAATTAAAATTCAAAAATTTAAAAATTATATAATTAAAATCCATAAATTTTTATCTGATTTAAAATAGTAATATATAAAATAATTGTGTTATTTATAAATTTCAAAATTTATGTTTATATTTATTTCAAATAAAATAAAATAAATATCTCTTAATTTTTAAATAGATTAAATCAACCCTCATGAAAACCACTTTATTCCAATAAAAAAACCTTATAACCAAGATCGTTAACTCACTCTAAATTTTTCTAAAAATGTAATAGATGGATTTTGATCCCTTAAATTAACGAACTATATAGATGATGGTGGTGGTGGTGGTGGTGGTTAACATCCATTGAGACCAATCTTTGGTCTATCGGAATTAAAGAAAAGAGTTATTTAGTTTGATTTAAGATTTTATCCTTATGCTCAAAAAGCTTGGAGAGAAGCCTCCCGAGCTCACTATAATTTTGACATCTTAAAAGGCTAGGAAGGTAATTATTGCAACAAAGATTATGAAATTGAGCTCTAATGTGGTTGTACGTCGGGCACTCTAAGAGGAAGTGATTTTCATCCTCGATGTTCATATTCTCACAGAGATGGCAGATCCTTTCCATCCATGGTGTTTTAGGAACTGTCCAACTACATGTTTCACTATGAAACTCATGAGACTTCGTTCTAATCTTGGCTATATTAATTTTCTTCTTTGAGCTAGTTAAAACAGATAGATACTTTTGATCTGCTAGGGTGGGGTTACAGTAGCTTCATTGTATTATCTTAAACTTTCTTTGAACTTAAATTTTTTTTATTTTAATGTTATTAATTTTGAAAAATTAAAAATTAATATGAATTCCAAAAATTATCGGCACCTGCAGATGCTCTTCAACGCAAAACGTAATACTTCTATTCATTCACGTTCAGTTCTAGATTCCGCCACGTTAAAAATCCATATTTTTGACATATAGATAATAAACTAGATGGTGCTAGAGGTGTTTAAAGTCCAAGGCAACAGTTCACCAATGATGAACTTTTCAATGCCATTATTTTGGGACGGATGACACACATGTGTTTGAAATCGAGATGACATAGAATTTTTATTGAGATAGTGTTAACTTTAATTTGATTTTTTAATATATATATATATATATATATATATATATATATATATATATATATATATATATATATATATATATTAAAAAATCAAATTAAAGTTAACATATCTCAATAAAAAATTCTATGTCATCTGTTCAAACACATATTGTCATCACGTCTAAAATAACAATAGCAAGTTCAGATCATTGAACGAAGCTGACTTGCCTTACAGACTTTAAGCCTCTAGCACTACATCTAGTTTATTATCTATATGTCAAAAATATGAATTTTAAGTGCGAAATCTAGAGCGGGCATGAATGAATAAATGATACGTTTTGAAAATACGCAGTACCCGATAATTTTTTAGAGTGCGCGTGTAGAATTAAATGGTTAGCGTGGTCATGTTAGCCATCGGTATTTTTTACATGTTAGTGATGACTATATCTTCAGCTGAGTTTTCTAGAAACTGATTTCCTTATGTCAATATGTCATCCAGAAAACCCTCCCAAAACTTTTTTTACCTTTCTACCTATTCAGTCCATCCCTGGCAACATCAAAAACCTCATATCAAAATCCTATCTAGCTTCAGCCTTATTGACACATACATCGGCCCAGCAAGGGAAAATCATCTATTTCAAAAAAAATAAAGGATCTACTAATAAGAAATTATGGTGGAACATACATGGTGGAATCATCAAAAATAAAAAAAGCCTGTCTGCAATGGATACCTGTGGTGAGTCTTCTCTTTACAATGAAGATTGACAAAAAGTTGTAAATTGTGTTATCTAGTATTCTCTGATTCTGACATTTTTAAAACATCTCAAAAATTTGGTAAATAAAGTTTTCACTGTGTCCATGGATTCTAGGCAGAAATTGTTCTCAGGGCTGGCTTGATCCCATGAAGGCCATTAAAACATAATGAGCAGTGGAACATTAGACTCACCATCAGGTTGCTACAGCTCTTTGTTTGAAAATCTGATGGCGGTGTGTCTGTCCGTGGACAGTGTAGAGCCTACGACCTCCTTCATTTACAAGCAGAGGGTTAGGGCGCCTCCTTCATCCATAAGCAGAGGGCGCATGCCAGTGTTGATTCAGAAGGTTGCAAAGGTCCAGGTTTGCCTTTACTAAAACAATGAAACAATATCTTCAGGTTTCATAAAGGTAATTGATGATCATAACAGGAATGGAGCTTGAAATATGCTGGCTCAAAAGAAAGAAGAGTTTGGTCTGATAAAGGATCTAATCTCAAATTTTCAAAATCATGTGAATTGATGAAATGAAGAAAGGCATGTCATTGGTGAAAATTCCAAAGCATAAGTACCCTGTCTATTCCACAAGATCAAATAGAACAGCTGATATCCAATGCCATTACACAGGCAAGAGAAAGTTCTTGGCTTTTCTAGAAAGCACTGACCTTCATAGTCATAAAGGCTATTTATCAAGTAAATCAATCATAAGATGAACAAGCCCCATATCTAAATCACCCTTAGGACAGTGCAGGGAGACAGTATTACTCTGGCTAGGGTTTCTGCTGACACACAATGATGCTTGCAAGTGAACATGCTTAGACTGATGTTTTCCAAGTGGTCTACTTAACATCACCTTCAGAGAAAGGCTGTCTCGAAAAAGAATTGTTAAAAAACCTTCAAACACCTTATCTAATGAAGAGCCTCCTCCATGCATGAGTAGAGGGCCAAAGCTACTACAGGTGCTGAAACTGATTGATACAAGAAAGCAGTGGAAGGATACCAAAGACTGAAATAAGGTCACTACACAGATGAATGCTAGTACTGGTGATGCAAAGATTTTGGTACTCCTGTTTCAAAGAACTCTCTGTCTGACTATACCTACAATAGGAAAGAGGCAATATTGAATATATGTGCGCCACTGATACCAAAAAGAAAACTGTCTCCTTGAGGAAAGGTCAAGCAACAAGACAATGTCATATACCAAATTACAGCTTTCAAATGTTTTGCTGCATTATGAAATAGTCTTTCCTTGCTAACAATCACCAAGAGAGGAAAATAGTGAACATAGTTCAGTGATGAAATGGTTCTGTGGGCAAAAAGAGGTAACACAATGATCAGAGCAAATAAATGACTATGTATCAAAGAGTCCCGTTCTCATACTGCACAAGCTTGTCTTTTCAGATAGAGGAGGCGAGTGGGATTCAATCTTATGAATAGACAAAAGAAGTTGGTTGTGATGAATCTCCACTGTTTATATGTTTTAAAAACAAACACAATGGTCATCATTCTAAAGGACAGACTTAGCACAAGGATACAGTATTAAATAAACAGTGGCAGGGATGTAACACAGTGAGTTGTAAAGCAGAGAATCATGTTATAAAAAGAAACAGCTAGTAGAAGACACTTACAGTCCAGAAGGAAACTTGTAAATCACCTAAGGACCGAGATTGTTAAACTAATTGCAAGGGCACCGGTGGTCTCCTGTAAGTGATAAAGCAGCTTTCAAATACCTGTGACAGTGTTTGAATGATCTTTTCTTTTTGTTAACATTGTCACCTACAGTGCCAAAAAGAGGGACAAAGTCGAGGTTTTGAAATGTCTCTCTTATGAGAACAGAGAAACTAAGAGCGCAAATAAAGATTTTAAATTTCAAAACAAAGAATTGCCACTGTTTGAACGAAAAGCTTCACTGTGTTCAAAGATAGCCATGGGGTCTTCATTTTTTGAATGTAGCCGTTGAAGGAGTGTCAAAGGAATGAAATAGAGGAGTAGTAAGTCACTTTTGAAATTAAAAAAAAAACCAATTGCCGCAGCTCCCAAGCATCACAACGTGTTTTCAAGCGAATTGAAGTTTTCTGCACTGGTTTAAGGCAGCGCGACGTGCCTGGAGTTAGGCGCGACGTGCTTGGGCATCGTTTTGTAAAGGCTTTCAACACCGGCGCGACGTGCCTCTAGGTGGGCGCGACGTGCCTGTAGGTGGCCGCCCGACCGCACGACAAGTCGACCCGACAGCTTTTCTCCTGTGCGACGGGTTTGCTCCAGAGATTGCCGCGCCACTTTTTCAAGCTATCCAGGATTTCTTACATCTTTTCAAACGAGCATCCATCAAGTTCGAGGTATTTTTATGAGCTCCCATCGTGTGCAATGTGTTGATAAGTGTTAAAACTGTTTGAAAATCCCGTACCTTGCTATTTTGCTAAAAACAAAAGCAGTTTTCCTACACGGTGAGATGAGGTGATTGAAATACGAGGTTTTGTGGCTGAGAACCCTTTGTATCGTTTTCAAAATCATTGTATTTATTGACAGCAGAGTTTTTAAGAGCAGAATGACTGTTGCCTATCTTACAAGCACTCCTTTGTAACAAACTGCCCCTCCTATTTCACTAGATTTCACTGCTGTAAGTTTATTGACAGAGAATTCCTAAAGGTGGATAGGGCCATTTTTCTAGAGGGCAAGGTTTGTTGGTGGTCAAATCTGAACTTTGAAGGCAGAGGTATACCAGTGATTCCTTAAAAAACTTCACAAGAAAAGTGTCCCTCATGAAGCACTATGTATTGTTAACCTAGGTTTTCCCTCTTTCTTCACCTCATTATCATGTTAAAAACTGATTGACAAAGAGACTCCACGAGTAAATATTGCATTGGAGGGAAGATTTCATTGATGTGTTTCTAACTCTGGAGGCAGAGGTACAAAGGCAGTTTTTCTTGTTCTCTTAAAACTTCACAAAGAAAGGGGCCTTTTTCTGAAGAACAGTTTGTTAGTGTTTGAAATTTGATATTAAAACAGGGGTACAGGTATTTGGGTGGCTCTCTTAAACTCACAAGCAAAAGAGGGTGTTTTCTAAAAACCACAGTGCACTGATTTTTTCACCCAAGCTAGGTCTGTTTCTTCATTTCACTATATTATACCATTCTGAAGATTTGTTGACAAAGGTATTCTGAGGGTAAAATAAGGCCATTTTCTATGAGGCTCGGTTGTTGATGATCAAATTTAACATTTGAAGCCAGGAGTACACAGTACACTAAGGAGCAGAGGTTGTCAATGTTGGATTTTTACATCAAAGGCAGAGGTATAAAGGTGGCGATTGACTTCTCAAAAGTCACAAGTGAAAGGTGTTTTCCTTAACACTGTGGGCTAATTTTTCACATAACCAAAGGGTATCCTTTCTTTCCACTGTATGGTCTCTACAGGAATCTGCCAACAGAGGTATTTTTCAAGGTGAATGACATGAAGAGCAGGGTTTTTTAGATTGAAGTTTTGTTTTGAAAACACAAATACCAGTGTTGGTTGATCCCTTGCAGATTCACCAAGAAAAATGATTGCTTAATACTACATACGAAGTTGCTCTGACATATTGTATCATTTTTATTGATGGTTTTCCTATTGAGAAGTTTATGAGCAAGGTGTATCTGATTTGAAGGAAATTTGTTGTTAATAAGTGCGAGGAGGTAGCTTATTGAAGGCGACATTATTTGCATTAGATCGACACGGTATGTATCTGTCAAACGGTCTGGTGGCCTCTTTCAATCCCAGGCGAGCATTTCTCATATAGTGAACGCAGTTTGCCTCTTCCAAAGCATTTCAAAGTCGAATGCCTCCATGAGATCACAAAGGCGGACAACATAAGAGATATGAACCTATCTCCATAAGAAAAATCAATGCTCACCCGCCAGTGCCTAATTTCCATGAAGTAGGGCATCTAGAATTATGGGAGGATAGGGAAGTCAAAAGGATTTCTTGCCCACATTTGTGCGCTTTGAGATTCAAGGACAAACACTTCCGGCTAACGGTCTCTGACTGGTATCTCAAGGTATGTATCCAAAGCTACTAAGATCCCGTATCATGGTGAAAAGTGGTTTAAGCAAGCGCATCTTGATCTGGAGGATTATAAGCCTTTCATCAAGCCAGAACATAGGGAGACCATCACTGCTATTTTTCCTTTCTCCTATCTTCTTGACAGTTATGCCCCGTTGATGAAAGCCATAATGAGATATTTCACTTGTGAAGGAAGGTTTAGCCAAATATTTGCCTATCATGTTCGCTTGTTGATTCATTTTACTAGGAGCAGGCATTTAAACCTTCCATACTTTTTGTCCAAAAGCATAGAGAAAATGGCAGCCACTGTCCAAAAGAAAGCTCCACATCAGCAAATCCCTTCTCTCTTTCACCATTCCTTGATCAAAATCATTTTCTTATCGAGTGAGAGAAAGGGTTTCATGGATTAATTCATTAGCCATGCAGTTACTTGTCCCTCCCTGTTCACTGTGTCTCCCTCTTGTTTTGTCCCTTGATGCAGCATCTAAGCACAGGCTATTAGTGTACTCAAGATGATCCTTGAGCATAAGTAAACAAGGAGAAGGAGAGGGCGGTGAGCCACAGGGAAAAGAGAGGATGATGAACGCGGCAGCTAAGATTTTGAGGACGGCCGCGATTTTGGATATCATTGGACGGCGGCTGGGGATTGATGAACGGCATGTTGAGCAAACAGTGAAGCATCTTTTGAAGCCTGGCTGGGGTAGGGATGTTGAGGAAGGACAACAAGCTGAAGCTGCCTCCTTGACAGTGAGCAAAAATATTCCTAAGAAGAAGAAATTAACCAAAAAGACAACTTCTAGCTTGCCAAGGAGAAAGAGCGCTAGATTGGCCTTCAAAGGCAAAGGTGCAGTTGGAGGAAGTGCCAAGCATGGAGGTAAGTCAACTGTCATCCCTATCCCAAGCGATGACAGTGACAATGAGGCACGCATCCTTGAAAACCTCCTCATTCACAAAGAAGGGCAAATTGAGGTGTTACAAGAAGATCTTCAAAGGGCGAGGAATTTCAACCATTTCTTGGAGGTTGAAAACAAACAAATGAAGTATCATGCATCCATTCATGAGGCAAGGGCGATCAAGTATAAAAAGGAGGCAGAAAAGGCGCAAGTAAGAATTGAAGAGCTCATTGGCGAATTTGATGATGAAGAGGAAGAGGACCAACCTAGGCGAAAGAGGCCTAGAACCATCGGGCTTAGGAGAGCCTTGGAGAAACAGAAAGCTGAAGAACAAGCACAATTCGAAGCTTTTCCTCTCACTACCCTCTTTGAGCGGGAAATTGAGGAAAACAAGGAAGCATGGCTTGAGAGGGCCAACCAGCATTTGGAAACGAAGCTTGAGAAGGAAAACAGGGATCTTGAGCTACAGAGAAAGAGAACTCTCCACTTTCAGAAGCTAAATCAATTTTCCAGGCGCAAATTGAAGGTGACACAAGAAAAATTGAAGAAATTGAAGGAGAAGCGCCTAGCACGGAAATAAGCAAAAAGCACATCAGCCCTCGATATTTTGGTTTCAGCTTCGGAGCATGTCTCTATGGACCTTTGAAGGTCATGCATGCCAATTTTGGGCCTGTTTCGAGAACTTTTTGTTTTTTGGCATTTTTGGGGTTTTCGCCAAAAACTCATAAATGCGCCATTTCAGTTTGATGAGTCGTCAAGGGAGGAGGGTGATACCAATGGATTCCATAATTTCATGAGCAGCTCTCCAACGATTTTCAGGGCATTTGAAGATCATTCGCCCCTCCAAATTGGCGAAAAACAGCCTCATTTTGCACATTCTGCCCGCCATATCAGCAGCCTGCTATTTTCTGGGTTTTTGCACACAGGTACAGTTTTGAGGGACTTTCAGAGATCAGATTGAGGTGATTCCACTTGCATTGGAAAGAAGACACAGAGAGCTTTCCAACGAGCCATCATGAGCCTCATTTCGACATCGGGAAGACTTCCATTTGCATCCAGAAAGTCAGGGAACCTTTTTCAGGCATAAATATGAAGTATTTTTGCAATTTTTGAACTCCAAAAATCTGCTTTTCTCAAATGTGCGTTAGGCTATTTTTATCATGGGAAAATCATGTAAAGTCAATATAATTTCCGTTTTTAGCAGTTTTTTAGATATTTTATGGGATATTTTGTGCCTTGGGCTTTGCAAAGCCTCAAGGACAAGTTTAGATATTTTGACTTGGCCAATAGGATAGCTAGTTGCTCCATGAGGTTTTCCTCCCTCTAGCCTATTTATCCCATGGTTCTCATTGTAAATCAGAGGCTGAACTTGAGAGACGAATTAATGCATTGGTCATATGAGCTTTGAAGAATACGCTTGAGTTATGATGTTTGGATTGCCTCTTGGATGCTTTTGAGGAATGTTGAAGGCTTGTTGATGGATTCCTTGACATGGTAGAATGGTATAGTGCTTCTTAATATTGTTTTGTCTTCTAGTTTCCACTCATATTTCATTTTTCTTGCTGCTATAGATCAGTAAAGATTGATTTTGAGACATGCCCATGGAGGCACCTCAAAATCCCTGAATCTTCATAGCTTGATGTTTTCTTCTCCCTTAGTTATGCTAAAGAATTCTTAGCTGCTCTTTAGTAACCTAAGGTATTGTTGCTAAGTTTTATTCATCAGTTCCATGTATGTTTGAGTAGGATGTATGGTTTTCCCTACCTACCTATCAGCTGTCCATAGTTCTGTCCATAAAAATTTCTCTTTGGCTGATTTGTTGATCATTTTGTTGAACCAAGGAGGCCTAGTCCCGATCTAGCCCTTTGCCTAAAACTATGAAAACTTATTTGTCCAAGTGCCCAATGACTTAGAGACTATGTTTAGGCGTTCCGGCATAGTTTATGAGTTGTTAGTTTGTCTCATGTGTTTTCCCAAAGTCTGATAGCCATTTCCCGAAGTTAGAGGGTCTTATACCTCTATGTATGGCTGGAATGTTTGATTTCTATGTATTGATTAGCTTATAGTTATTCCTAGCATGATTAATGGCTTGCTATTACATGTTTATGTCTGCTATTAACTAGTTTGCACTTGAAATCCCTTGTCTTTCATCAACTTATTGTTCATTTAATCCATTTTTCCCAGAGATCCCTTCTACTGTGAATCAAATCGGCCCTACAGCAGCTTTACATCATCACTTCATAGCTTCCTTGATCTGTTTGACCCCATAGCCCAATTTATCTACATCTTGTTATCCAATTTATGTATTTGATCAGTTTCATCCCTCACAAACTTAAAAACTAAAAAAACCAAAAACACACTTCATAACTAGCCTAATATCAGAACATCGCAAGTAAACACACCGACATCTTCTACACATATAGAGAGAGCCCTCTCTGAGTCCAGGAAGGCTAGGTCCTTGGGCTCCAAAGCTTGGTTTGATGTTACATCATCATTTGGCTAGCCAATCGGCCAAATCACGGGACCCTAACATAATGGCGATCACGGTGGGACCTATTGAGTTCATGATAGTCTAGCAAACTTTTATAGACTCCTTAGTCCTTCAAATTTTAAGCTTGAACCATCAGCCTTTAGAATCATTTAGTGTAAACTCTCTGTTTCACCATCTTAGCAAAGTGATGAATCAGGTTTATAACACTCTTACATCCTAGGTTGCACATAAAACTCAGAAAAAACCACAAAAACTCCCTTAGATTGGTTTTTGCTAGTATTAGTGGTGGACCATACAAATATACCTCAAAACAACTAAAAATCCACCTGGCGACTCCACTAGCCTCCAGTAGGCCTTACTACCTTACTAAATTTTAGAATACCATCCGATTTTGCCACCTCATCGCCACCCTAACATAATGGCGATCACGGTGGGACCTTGAGTTAGTGACAATCTAAGAACACCTTAGAACTCTATAAGTCCCTTATTTTTAAGAATACTGTTTGATTGACTTATCCCACCGCACACTAACATAATGGCGATCACGGTGGGACTTTGAGTTAGTGACAATCTAAGGACACGTTAGAACTCTATAAATCCCTTATCTTTAAGAATACTAGTTGATTGACTTATCCCACCGCTCCCTAACATAATGGCGATCACGGTGGGACCTATTGAGTACATAACAGTCTAGCAAACTTTTATAGGCTCCTTAGTCCTTCAACTTTTAACTTAAACCTTCAGCCTCTAGAATCATTTAGTGTAAACTCTCTGTTTCACCATCTTAGCAAAGTGATGAATCAGGTTTATAACACTCTTACATCCTAGGCTGCACATAAAACTTCGTAAAAAACCCCCAAAACACTCCCTTAGATTGGTTTTTGATAGTATTGGTGGTGGACCATACACATATACCTCAAACAACCGACAATCCACTCCTGGCGACTCCACTAAACTTCTAGTAAAGCCTTACTACTTTTCAAAACTCTAGGCTACTATCCGATAAACCTTTCCCATCACTCACTAACATAGTGGGAGATGGTAAGACACCGAGTACATAATAGTCCACAGAACTCTTATAGACTCTTTGGTCCTTTCAGGTACCATAAACAAGCAAAGCAGCTCCCCGTAGACTCATTTTTTAGATAAACTCTTTTTTGTTCTCACTCCCACCCTAGCAAAGTGTTGAAACAAGTTTAGGGTACTTTAACAAACCATAGTCTGCACATAAATTCAGAAAATCCAAAACATTCTCGCATTAGTCTTGGTGGTAGGACCATAGCTATCTTCACAAAAAACAATCCATTTCCACCCGGCGACTCCACTAATCCATCCCTTTACTTTTCGACCATCCTTCACCTTAGTAAAGCTTTAGAAAAAACCACTCATCCAAAACATTCACCAATACCATTCTCTCCCGAACCCCCGGATCCAAAAATCCGGCTTCACGAAGAATCAATACCGGATCCCATCCGGGACCCAAATCCCTCTATCATAGTAGATGACCTAGAGAAGATTCTTTGGCAAGTTTCTAAATCACTCATCTAGCCTACTCGGTAGATCCATCCGTAGAGCAAGATCTCGTACTAAACATCGCACTATCCTACTAGATTCACCTTTTGAGCTAGATTCATCACAAGCTCTTCCCGAAGAAAATCATATAGTAAGATAAACTTCGACATCTTTGAACCCCGAACCCACCACAGTAGTCCCATTAGAGAAGCTTCACCCACCACTCCTCCCCGATTTCCAGCCTTCTTTATCAATTTGGCTCGATCATCCCTGCATCTCAAGCCAAAACCAGATCACTAGTCCAAGTTCATCCGCTACACTTTCGGTCAAACCACCACCGTTCAAACCACTTCATTTCAAATGCCTACTAGTCCTCATCTTGCAGTATCATCCATTAGCTCCAGCCATGGTAGCCCCGTACGCACCTTTGGTGCTGCCACACACCTTTAGCTCCTCTCCCAAACAAATATCAAGACAAGATCCCACACTTTCACTCGGAGAAGACACCACCACACCTCAACAAGATATAAGTAGAATTACCCGATGCTTATGAATACCTAGCAGGTACAAGACGAGACTAGTCAGTAATGAGAATATTTGTCCCAAAGTCTCGTGGTAGAACCCAAAGCATGGTTCAAAAAGCTTAGCTCCAAACAAGATTCATGATATCCCGTAACTACATCAAGTTTTCGAAACGGTGGAAATCGAAGAAATCCCATTCAAATCCTCGACGAATATGACAAAACTCTTTAAAAACGGGAAAAAAAATGGGGAAAGTGTCCAAGCCACTCAGCACTAGGTTCAACACAGTATATAACTCCCTCCCACCTCTTTTCAAACCTCCACTTGGTTTAGCTTTGGCAAAGTTTCCCGAGGGGTTTGATCCGGACATGACATATCACTTAAGAGATAAGGATCCCCTACCTTGGAGAAATGCATCAAATAGCTATAAAAGCAGATGCCAACTTAGAATAAAAAAAGAGCTAGGACTAGACTCGAGAGATAGGTACACATATAGGGATGAGGTCTCCACTTTCATCACCTTCCTTTAGATCCCCTGGAATAGATGACTTTAGTCAAATCTATGGCTAAAATGTGGGAAAAGATCAATGATAAATCTCCCTGTACAGAGACAACCTGCACCAAACCCCTCCAACTTGAAAACTCAAAACCAAAACTTTAGGAGGGGAATAGCTACCCAAAACAGTACTTGGAGTGGATAATGACCCTAACAGATCAGCCACCATTCAATGAAAACTATGTAGAAGAAGGATGATAGGGACTCAGAACTCTCTTGATGGACATCATTTTCAAAACCTCATAGGGTCCCGACAATGAAGGTGAGGAGACACTCACCGAAGAAGAACAAGCCTTTTTTTCACATCTAATCAAGATGATACCAATTATGAGGATCCATGATGACCTCTGCCATAGAGTTTCAAAATGCTATTGAAGAAGCCCACGATGCAATATGACCTTAGAAGAAAAGAAACCAAGATAATGTCAAGAAAGGTAACTCGACATCGCTAAAGCTCCGCATACCATCCTCGTGAAATGCATCAAGCAGATGACAAAATCAAGGTTGAAAAGGCTGATCAAAGCCAAGCTAAAGTTACCCAAACTAGTCCTCTCATACACTCCCCGATACTTCTCATCAAGGTCACCAAAACAACTATGGCAAGCATAACTACACAAGGTCAACAAACTCAGAACATAGACAAGGTCTTAGCTGAAAAATGTTTAAACAAACATATCTAAAATTCAAGTGCCTTTTAGCTTTGAAGGCGAGATCGCTAAGATCAAAATCACCATGCCTCTCACCGAACTTATTGCCCAAAACTCTTATAAATCCCAAGTACTAAAAAGTCTTAAATCTAGGGGAATGATGCAAACATCATTAATCTCACTGATGACATTCCCGAAGTATTATGGTCCAAAGGTAGAGGGAAAATTCAAGAAGGAGCTACTCTTCCATTTTACATTAGCCTAAACATCCACGACCAAATCCTCCACAATGCCAAACGTCAGATCTCTGACGCTCGCATAATCTTTATGCCGAAGGTAGTTATGGAAAGATTAGGGCTTGGAAATCACAAGACCATACAAAGACTTATACTCATTTGATTCAAGCAGTCCAATGCCTAGGTTTAATCAAAGACCTTTGCTTTAGTCCGCCCCAAATACCTGCAGCTAAACATCTAATCATGGATATAGTAGTGACGTATCATTCCTCCCAAGTATGGGATGCTTCTATCAAGATCTTGGGGAGCCAAACTCTAAGGGAATATTCAACCGGACATGTCTATGCCACCATTCCTATGTTTGGTCGAACAGATACTCTACTGCTGAATCACACATGAAATACATGATTAGCAACAAGATAGGCCCGATAACATTCCAATGTGTTCTTTGCGCTCCGACTTAAACTCTTCATTATGCATATTGATGTAAACTTGAGGAAGAATCGAGGAAGCGATATAGATTTAGATCCACCCACATCAGCTTATCCTTGGTGCCTTATGATGAGCTGGACGCTCAAAACTACCAGTGATCATGAACAACTCTGTCTCGAGGAAAGTAAGTTTCCCCTCTCCAAAGTGGGGTTAGAGCAAGAAGCACAAACTCTCATGACTATCAAGCAAATTGCTCTAGCTTTAATCAAACACCAACAGTAACTTCGTAGAAATTTCTTCCGGGAAAAAGCTTTTAGAAGACCTTCACATCATAAAACTGATTTGGAACCCTGGGAGAAAGGTAGTTTGATGTTTCTACCATACCTCAAAGATTTACCATCATGTAACCCTCCTATCGCAAATAAAACTTTGACTATAACCTCGTAGCTCAACATCTTGAGAAAAATGCCAAATAAACTTTTATGAGCAAGGATGACAAGTATAATCCCGAAGATACTCGAACTACCCAAATTGGCTCATATTTTGTCTTTTCATGAAGAACTTAGAAAGGCTAAAATCAGAATCTCATGCAAAATACTAGTTTCTACAGAAAGAAAACAAGGAAAAACATTGTATCACTACCTTTTTCCCTCAAAGAACAACTTTAAAAGAAACAAACACAAAGAAATCGAAACAAACCCGAAATGATCAAGGAGAAAAATAATGGCCATAGAATCGCTTTGATTTTAGAAATAATCACGCATCTCTCATATAACAAAAAATCATGTTTGTTCTACTCAAGATCGTGATTCACCAATTGAAAATGTTTCTAATGATGTATTCTTGCAAGATCATCTTCCGATCATAATCATCAAATTCCTTTACAAAGTAGACAACTTAAAGATTTTTTCCAGTTTTATGGAGGTAAATCGATTTCAAGTTCAAAATTGCCAAACCACCCAATATCGGAAACTGCTCATGAAAGCCATGTTCCCAGTGTTAAATTTCTCGTGTATGTTACATACCTTGATGATGTCACTATCTATTTTCAAGAATTATCAAGAGTACATACATTACTCCAAGAAAGCTATACAAGAAGGAAAGGAGTGGAAATCGTATATTCAGAGAGGTATAGAGGAGGATACCTGTTTGTTTAGAGATTCTTGCATGAATCCCTATGTCATGTTAGAGAGAGAAAATTTCCCAAATTTTTCTTTTCAAGAGTTAAGTAGGGCCTAAGGTGAGAGTGAGATCCTTACGAGGATAAGATGCTAAACTCCGTCATTTCCAAGATTTTTGAGTTTGAAACACTTTACTCATTGTACATACCATTGTTTGAAATATTGAAAAAAATAGAAAAATTAAAACAAAGAAAAGATAGAAAGTCAAAAACAAGAAAAAGAGCAGAAAAAGGGCAAGTGAAGATAGAACAAAGGGCCCCATGTTCCAAAAAAAATAGTCTTTCTGAAAGCGAGCAAGTCTAAATGCCGCTGTCAAGTGTCTTCAATGTCTTTGTTCACTATTCTAGCCTTAATCATAGTCGAGCATGTTTAAATCTATTTAGCTTTGATAGTTAGTGAGCGTCAAGATAGTCAACATTGTGTAAGATTGACTTATCACGTAGCTTAGATTAGGGAGAGATTCTGTTCCACATGCCTAAAACGAACCAAAGAGAGAAGCTGAGGATGAAAAAACACATTATACATCTTAGCCCCGCTTGTCTAGTTTTCCTTTTTATTGCATAACATTTGTGTGCAAATTTGTCTTTTATGCCGCAAATGCATGACAAATCACGCTTTAATCCCGATTTGATCATTTTTGAATTTGCATGTTGTAGATTAGAGAATGAAATCTCGTCAAACCATGCAATCTTGACAAATTAATCTAGCTTTAGGTAGAGAAATAAAAGTGAGTTCATCAGCTTTAATCTGAACTCCAAAGATATAAGAGTAGAAATAGATAGTTTCATTTTGCAAAAGAAAAAATATGTATTTTCAAAAAGGTCAATTTAGTTCAAATGCTGCCAAACGAAGAAAAAAATGTTAGGAAAGATAGATGGGGTAGGTAGAAGTATCATTGATGTTAAATATGCTCGACACTTTTTTTCTAAATAACATCACGAGAAGGGTAAATTTTTGCGCTAATGGATAAGGCACTAGTCTTCATAATCCAAAAATTCGACTCGGACACCTCCCCGACGAGGAGCCGCCCTCCCCAAATGGAGCCACTCATTAGCCATTAGTATTTTTTACATGTTAGTGATGACTATATCTTCACCGAGTTTTCTAGAAACCCCGATTTCCTTATGTCAATATGTCATCCGTAAAAAACCCTCCCAAAACTCTTTTTACCTTTCTACCTATTCGGTCCATCCCCGGCAACATCAAAAACCTCATATCAAAAATCCTATCTAGCTTCAGCCTTATTGACTGCCCACTCAGCCTTTAAAAGGCAAAACCACATCTATTTCAAAAGTCTACCCTATATTTAGAAGTGGCGTGGAGGACTTTTTCACCTTGGAAATCATCAAAAGCTATGCCTCACATCATGCAGACTCTACCATGACCGATCCCCTACTTTGCAAATGAAATTGACAAACGTACTAAGTCGCGTCACATCATATTCTCTAGGTCTCAAAGATCTGCATAAAGCCCAATCTCTAAGTCTGACTAGTAGGTTTTTCAACTGTGTTCTATGGTTCTACAAAGACAGAAATATATTTCATCTCAGAGGAATTTGCTTGATCCACACTTTAGAAGAACAATCGCTTTTAAATGTGATTGAGAGCCTAGAGATGAAGTCATGCAAAACAAAAGGCTCTCTTATCGAGGGACCTTACTGACTCTTTTCAGACAGAAAATCACAATGAAGAAAGGGTCACCACCTTTGTCTCAAAGAAATGGTAAATTGTCAAGGCTCTAGAACCTCCTTCATTTACAAGCGAGAGGGTTAGCGCCTCCTTCATACATAAGCGAGAGGGCGCAGTGCCGGTGTTGATTCGCAAGGTTGCAAAGGTCCGTGTTTGCCTTACTAAAACAATGAAACAATATCTTCAGGGTTTCATGAAGGTAATTGATGATCATAACAGGAATGGAGTCGAAATATGCTGCTCAAAAGAAAGAAGAGTTTGGTCCGATAAAGGATCTAATCTCAAATTTTCAAAATCATGTAATTGATGAAATGAAGAAAGGCATGTCATCTGGTGAAAATTCCAAAGCATAAGTACCCCTGCGTCCATTCCACAAGATCAAATCAGAACAGCTCGATATCCAATGCCATTACACAGCAAGAGAAAGTTCTTGGCTTTTCTAGAAAGCACCGACCTTCATAGTCATAAAGGCTATTTATCAAGTAAATCAATCATAAGATGAACAAGCCCCATATCTAAATCACCCTTAGGACAAAGCAGGGAGACAAGTATTACTAGGGCTAGGCTTTCGCCGACACACAATGATGCTTGCAAGTGAACATGCTTAGATCCCGATGTTTTCCAAGTGGTCTACTTAACATCACCTTCAGAGAGAAATGTCGTCCTCGAAAAAAGAATTGTTAAAAAACCTTCAAACACCTTATCTGATGAAGAGCCTCCTCCATGCATGAGTAGAGGGCCAAAGCTACTACAGGGTGTCTGAACCGATTGATACAAGAAAGCAAAGTGGAAGGATACCAAAGACTGAAATAAGGTCACTATACAGATGAATGCTAGTGTCGGTGATGCAAAGATTTTGGTACTCGTTTCAGCAGAACTCTCGTCACGACTATACCTACGAGTAGGAAAGAGGCAATATTGAATATATGTGTGCCATCGATACTCAAAAAAGAAAACTGCCTCTTGAGGAAAGGTCAAGCAACAAGACAATGTCATATACCAAATACAGCCTTTCAAATGTTTTCTATTGCATTATGAAATAGTCCTTCCTTGCTAACAATCACCAAGAGAGGAAAACAGTGAACATAGTTCAGCTATGAAATGGTTCGTAGGCAAAAAAGAGGTAACACAATGATCTGAGCAAATAAATGACTATGTATCAAAAGAGTCCTGCTCTCATACCGCATGCAAGCTTGTCTTTTCGTATAGAGGAAGCGAGTGGGATTCAATCTTTATGAATACAACAAAAGAAGTTGGTTGTGATGAATCTTCACTGTTTATATGTTTTAAAAACAAACACAATGGTCATCATTCCAAAGGACGAGACTTAGCACAAGGATACAAAGATAATAAATAGGGCAAGGGGATGTAACATAGTGAGTTGTAAAGCGGAGAAAGTCATGTTATAAAAAAGAAACAAGCTAGAGAAGACACTTTCACAAATCCAGTAAGGAAACTCCGTAAATCTACCTAAGGACCGAGATTGTTAAACTAATTGCAAGGGCACCAAGTGGTCTCCTATAAGTGATAAAGCAGATTTTCAAATACCCGTGCATAGCTGTTTGAATGATCTTTTTCTTTTTGTTAACATTGTCACCTCATAGTGCAAAAAAGAGGGACAAAGTCGAGGTTTTGAAATGTCTCTCTTATGAGAACAGAGAAACTAAGAGCGCAAATAAAGATTTTAAATTTCAAAACAAAGAATTGCCACCGTTTGAACGAAAGTCTTTTCACCGTGTTCAGAAGATAGCCATAGGGTCTTCTATTTTTGAATGTAGCCGTTGAAGGAGGTCAAAGGAATAGAAATAGAGGAGTAGTAAGTCACTTTTGAAATTAAAAAAAAACCAATTGCCGCAGCCTCCCAAGCATCAAGCAACGTGTTTTCAAGCGAATTGGAAGTTTTCTGCATCGATGTTTGGGCAGCGCAGACGTGCCCGGAGTTAGGCGCGACGTGCTTGGGCATCGTTTTGTAAAGGCTTTTCAACACTGCGCGACGTGCCTCTAGGTGGGCGCGACGTGCTCGTAGGTGGCCGCCCGACCGCACGACAAGTCGACCCGACGAGCCTTTTCTCCCCGTGCTGACGGGCTTTTTGCTCCGTAGATTGCCGCGCCACTTTTTTCAAGCTATCCGAGATTTCTACATCTTTTCAAACGAGCATCCATCAAGTTCGAGGTATTTTTTATGAGCTCCCATCGTGTGCAAGGTGTTGATAAGTGTTAAAACTGTTTGAAAATCCCGTACCTTTAGCTATTTTGCTAAAAACAAAAGCAGTTTTCCGCACGGTGAGATGAGGTGATTGAAATACGAGGTTTTGTGGCCGAGAACCCTTTGTATCATTTTTCAAAAATCATTGTATTTATTGACAACAGAGTTTTTAAGAGCAGTAATGACTGTTGCCTATCTTACAAGCACTCCTTTGTAACAAACTCGCCCCTCCTATTTCACTAGATTTTACCGCTCGTAAGTTTATCGATTGTGAGAATTCCTAAAGGTAGGATAGGGCCATTTTTTCTAGAGGGCAAGGTTTGTTGGTGGTCAAATCCGAACTTTGAAGGCAGAGTAGGTATACCAAGTGATTCCTTAAAAAACTTCACAAGAAAAGTGTCCCTCATGAAGCACTATGTATTTTTAAACTCTAGGTTTGCCCTCTTTCTTCACCTCATTATCATGTTAAAAACCGATTGACAAAGAGACTCTACTGAGTAAATATTGCATTGGAGGGCAGATTTCATTGATGTGTTTCTAACTTTGGAGGCGTGAGGTACAAAGGCAGCTTTTTCTTGTTCTCTTAAAACTTCACAAAGAGAAAGGGCCCTTTTTCTCAAGAACAGTTTGTTAGTGTTTGAAATTTGATATTAAAACAGGGTACAGTATTTGGGTGGCCTCTTAAACTCACAAGCAAAAGAGGGTGTTTTCTAAAAAATCCACAAGGTACCGATTTTTTTCACCCAAGCTAGGTCTCTGCTTTCTTCATTTCACTATATTATACCATTCTCAAGATTTGTTGACAAAGGTATTCTGAGGGTAAAAATAAGGCCATTTTCTATGAGGCTCTATTGTTGATGATCAAATTTAACATTTGAAGCCGGGAGTACACAAGACACTAAGGAGCGAGAGGTTGTCAATGTTGGATTTTACATCAAATAGAGCGAGGTATAAAGGTGGCGATTGACTTCTCAAAAGTCACAAGTGAAAGGTGTTTTCCTTAACACCGTAGGGCTAATTTTTTCACATAACCAAAGGGTATCCTTTCTTTCCACTCGTATGGTTCTCTACAGAATCATACGCTATGAGGTATTTTTTCAAGGTGAATGACATGAAGATAGTGGTTTTTTAGATTCAAGTTTTGTTTTGAAAACACAAATACAAAATTTTTGTTGGTTGATCCCTTTGCATATTCACCAAGAAAAATGATTGCTTAATACTACATACTGAAATTCATACAAGCATATTGTCTCATTTTTATTGATGGTTTTCTATTGAGAAGTTTGCATAGACTGAAGTGTATCCCGATTTGAAGGACTCGTTGTTAATAAGTGCAGAGGTAGCTTATTCAAGGCAGACATTGCTTGCATTTCATCCAAACCACAGTTGTCCATATCTCGTCCAAATAGTCTCGGTGGCCTCTTTCAATCCCTAGCAGAGCATTTCTCATATAGTGAAGGCAGCTTGCCTCTTCCAAAGCTTGTTTCAAAGTCGAATGCCTCCAAAACGAGATCACAAAGGCGACAACATAAGAGATATGAACCCTATCTCCATAGAAGAAATCAATGCTCACCCATCAAGATGATTTTCTAATTTCCATGAAGTAGGCTGCCTTGAATTTGTTTGAGGATAGGGGAAGTCAAAAGTTTCTCGCCACTTACACATTTGTGCGCTTTGAGATTCAAGGACAAACACTTCCAGCCTAGCAGTCTTGACTTCAAAATCTCTCCAAGGTATGTATCCAAAGCGACCAAGATCCCGTATCATGGTGAAAAGTGGTTTAAACAAGCTTTATCTTGATCCGGAGGATTATAAACCTTTCATCAAACATGAACATAGGGAAACCATCACCTGCTATTTTCCCTTTCTCCTATCTTCTGACGACTTTATGCTCCACCGATGAAGGCCATAATGAGATATTTCACTTGTGAAGGAAGGTTTAGCCAAATTTTTGCCTATCATGTTCGCTTGTTGATGCATTTTACTAGAAGCAGGTAATTAAACCTCTCCATACTTTTTGTCCAAAAGCATAGAGAAAAGTGGCAACTATCGTTTCAAAAAGAAAGCTCCACCTCGAGAAATCCCTTCTCTTTTTCACCATTCCTCGATCAAAATCATTTTCTTACACGTACTGGAGAAGAAAGGAGTTTCATGGGATTCATTCATTAGCCATGCCGATTTCGCCACTATCCCTCCTGTTCATGTGTCTCCTACTCACTCGTCCATCGCCCAAAGCCTTTTATCTAGTAGGCCTACCCCTAAAAAACTCAAGATGATCACCGGGCGTGCAAGTAAACAAGGAGAAGGAGAGGGCAAAGTGAGCCACAGGAGAAAAGGAGGATGATGAGCTAGACAGCAGCTAGATTTTGAGGGACAGCAGCTAGTTGGATATCATTGGACAGCTAGCCCTAGAGGTTGATGAACAAAGATCAAATTCAGTGAAAGAGGGACAAGCTAGAAGATAGAGGTTGAAGAGCAACAAAGCTGAGCAAACAATTGAAGCATCTTTGAGCCACAAGCCGGACAGATGTTGAGGAAGGGACACAGATGTCGAAGCTACCTCCCTCGACAAAGTGAGCAAAACTATTCCTAAGAAGAAGAAATTGCCCCAAAAAGACAATTTCTAGCTTGCCAAGGAGAAAGAGCGCTAGATTGGCCTTCAAAGGCAAAGGTGCAACTGGAGGAAGTGCCAAGCATGGAGGTAAGTCACTGATCATCCCTATCCCAAGCGATGACAAGGACAATGAGGCACGCATCCTCGAAAAACCTCCTCATTCACAAAGAAGGGCAAATTGAGGTGTTACGAAGATCTTCAAAGAGCAAGGAATTTCAACCATTTCTCGGAGGTTGAAAACAAACAAATGAAGTATCATGCAAACCATTCATGAGGCAAGGGCGATCAAGTACTAAAAAGGAGGCAAGAAAGGCGCAAGTAAGAATTGAAGAGCTCATTGGCGAATTTGATGATGAAGAGGAAGAGGACCAACCTAGGGCGAAAGAGGCCTAGAACCACTCGGAGCTTAGGAGAGCCTTGGAGAAACGTAGAGTCGAAGAACAAGCACACCCCGAAGCTTTTCCTCTCACTACCCTCTTGAGCTGGAAATTGAGGAAAACAAGGAAGCATGGCTGAGAGATGGCCAAACCGATTTGGAAACGAAGCTTGAGAAGGCAAACAGTGATCTTGAGCTGCGAGAAAGAGAACTCTCCACTTTCGAAGCTAAATCAATTTGCCAGTAGCAAATTGAAGGTAGACTACAAGAAAAATTGAAGAAATTGAAGGAGAAGCGCCTAGCACGCGAAAGAAGCAAAAATCACATCAGCCCTCGATATTTTGGTTTCAGCTTCGGAGCATGTCTCTATGGACCTTTGAAGGTCATGCATGCCAATTTTGGGCTCCGTTTCGAGAACTTTTTGTTTTTTTGGCATTTTTTGGGAGTTTTTCGCCAAAAACTCATAAATGCGCCATTTCAGCTTTGATGAGTCGTCAAGGGAGGAGGGATGATACCAATGGATTCCATAATTTCATGAGCAGCTCTCCAGCGATTTTCAGGGCATTTGAAGATCATTCGCCCTCTCCAAATTGGCGAAAAACAGACCTCATTTTTGCACATCTCCGCCCGCCATATCGCCAGCCTCGTTATTTTCTGGGTTTTTGCACACAGTACAATTTTGAGAGACTTTCGAGATCAGATTGAGGTGATTCCACTTGCATTGGAAAGCAGACACAGAGAGCTTTCCAACGAGCCATCATGAGCCTCATTTCGACTATCGGGAAGACTTCCATTTGCATCCCAGAAAAGTCAGGGGAACCTTTTTCAGGGCATAAATATGAAGTATTTTTGCAATTTTTTTGAACTCCAAAAATCTGCTTTTCTCAAATGTGCGTTAGGGCTATTTTTATCATGGGAAAATCATGTAAAGTCAATATAATTTCCGTTTTTTTAGCGTTTTTTAGATATTTTATTAGATATTTTGTGCCTTGGGCTTTGCAAAGCCTCAAGGACAAGTTTAGATATTTTGACTTGAGCCAATGGGATACCTAGTTGCTCCATGAGGTTTTCTCTCCTTCTAGCCTATTTATCCCATGGTTCTCATTGTAAATCGCAGGCTGAACTTGAGAGAAGAATTAATGCATTGGTCATATGAGCTTTGAAAGAATACACTTGAGTTATGATTTTTGGACCGCCTCTTGGATGCTTTTTGAGGAATGTTGAAGGCTTGCTGATGGATTCCTTGACATGGTAGAATGGTATAGTGCTTCTTAATGTGTTTTTTTCTTCTAGTTTTCACTCATATTTCATTTTTTCTTGCTGCTATAGATCAAGTAAAGATTGATTTTGAGACATGCCCATGGAGGCACCTCAAAATCCCCCGAATCTTCTATAGCTTGATGTTTTCTTCTCCCTTAGTTATGCTAAAAGAATTCTTAGCCGCTCTTTAGTAATCTAAGGTATTGTTGCTAAGTTTTATTCTATCAGCTCCATGTATGTTGAGTAGGATGTATGGTTTGCCCCTACTCACTTATCAGCTGCCCATAGTTCCGTCCATGAAACTTTCTCTTTGACTCGATTTTTTTGATCATTTTGTTGAACCAAGGAGGCCTAGTCCCGATCTAGCCCTTTGCCTAAAACTATGAAAACTTATTTGTCCAAGTACCCAATGACTTAGAGACTATGTTTAGGCGTTCCGGCATAGTTTATGAGTTGTTAGTTTGTCTCATGTGTTTTCCCCAAAGTCCGATAGCCTTTTCCCTGAAGTTAGAGGGTCATATACCCTCTATGTATGTGTCAGGGAATGTTTGATTTCTATGTATTGATTAGCTTATAGTTATTCCTAGCATGATTAATGGCTTGCTATTACATGTTTATGTCTCCATATTAACTAGTTTGCACTTGAAATCCCTTGTCTTTCACCAACTTATTGTTCATTTAATCCATTTTGCCCGTAGATCCCTTCTATCGTGAATCAAATCTGCCCCTACAGCTAGCTCTACATCAATCACTTCATAGCTTCCTTGACCTGTTTGACCCCATAGCCCAATTTATCTACATCTTGTTATCCGGTTTATGTATTTGATCAGTTTCATCCCTCACAAACTTAAAAACTAAAAAACCAAAAAACACACTTCATAACTAGCCTAATATCAGAACATCGCAAGTAAACACACCGACATCTTTTGCACTTATAGAGAGAGCCCTCTCTGAGTCCAGGAAGGCTAGGTCCTTGGGCTCCAAAGCTTGGTTTGATGTTACATCGTCATTTGGCTAGCCAATCGGCCAAATCACGGGACCCTAACAGGTCACAATGGAGGATATAGGTCAGCTTTTGGACTCTTTCAAAGTATAAGCATTTTCACAATCTAAGTGCATCCTCGCATAGCAATACAGTGAAATATGGTTTGTAATTTTGTAGTTGTTGCAATAATAACGCTGAATGGTTTTGTTTGAAGGAATCTATCTGTGTATTTTCCCATAATAGTGCAGTGGTATGAATGGTTTTGTTAGAAGGAATCTATCTGTGTATTTTCCCACAATAGTGCAGTGGTCTGAATGGTTTTGTTTGAAGGAATCTATTTGTGTATTTGCCCATAATAGTGCAGTGGAATGTGGTTTATAACTTATAGTTGTTGCGATCAAGATGTTGTGTTGTTTCATTTGAAGAAATCTGTTTGTAAATCAAAATTTTTTTGCTTGTGTAACACAGTTCTGGGACAAATATGCACCACTTCTATGGATGATCATATGAATGGGTTTTGACAGCTCATTTGGAAGGTTTTGACAGCTCATTTGGAAGAAACGACAAGTGAATGGGTTTTGATAGCTTATTTGGAAGCAACAATTTGTGATTAAGAAAATTTTGAACAATTATGATAAAACCTTAAGATGGGTAGTCTGCATCTTGGCCAATTCAAGAAGAAAGCTTCCTTTTTTCTCATGGAGAAGCTCAAAACAACTAGGTTTGTGCTAATTGATGTCATGAGCATAATTGTAAGACTCCCTCTTTGTTTTAAGATCTCAATAATGTTTATAAAATCTTGGCCAATTCAAGAAGCAAGCTTCATTTTTTCTGAGGGAGAAGCTCAAAAAAAAAAACTAGCCTTGTGCTAATTGATGTCACTGAGGCATAATTGGAAAACTCCCTCTTTGTTCTAAAATCTCAATAATGTTTATAATAATACTAGGTGCATCATATTTTTTTGTGTTTTAATATTTTCATTGTTTAATTATTTGTGGGTCTGCAAAAAATTCGTTTTTGTTAATTTTGACCAAATCCAGAACAGATTACTGTTGTAATTCGATAATGGTGCCTGTTAATTCTCTCTTTGTGAAGGATGAAAAATGAGGCAACAAACATGTTGGAATATTGAAAATTCCAGAATAACAATGGAGAGAGTAAACTCCCCTCTTCAACACAGAGAAATTAATAAAATTTCTTGACAGGAGACAGAGTTTCCACACTGAAAAACAAACTTCTATTCCTTAAAAAAAAACTATTACAATGTCTTCCTCACACACAGGGATTTACAAAATTTGACTGCTTCAAAAACACAGTGCACAAGACTTCACTGTCTCTCAAAACAAAACAAGCTCTCTGTCTCTGTGAAAATACACTGCTGTGTTTTTCTTCCATGCACTGTTGTGCAAACAAAACAATTACAATTAAACAGGCTCTCGGGCCTTTTCTTTTATATGTGCCACGCACATTATAAAACATTACAAACTATATAAACTTTAAAAAAAATCTATTTAAAACTGTGGGGGGCCCACACAATACGACTATTTTAATACATGTTTGAAACATATATATAAAACATATAAAACATATAAATCAAACCTTTGATCCTTCGCGCGATGACCAAAAAACAATTATCAAATCTGCCCTAGAAATAACATCGGGTCCGGATACATAACAAAACAAAGCGGTCCACATGAAAGTTCCGATTGCGATCAATAAACGGACGCGATGGACCAAACTTAAATCCGCTGCATAACCTGGATCGGGTCTGGGCTCATAAAAAAAATACGCGATCAAAATAAAAGTTCTGATCTTCGATTGGAAGGCGGATGCGATCAACAATTAAATCCACCATAATAAATGGCATCGGGTCTGGACTTCAAACATGTGCGATCGGGCCATAAAACGAAAGAGTTGCGATTGCGATTGGCAGAGTGGATGCGATGAAAAACTATGAACTGTGCCATAATAAAAGGTCGGGTCCACCACTTCAAATGTCAATCGGGCCAAACAAAACAACACCCCCGATTGAATACTTGCGAGTTTGTATTACACTGCCGCGTGGTCTGTGGGACCAGCGGACCTTGGCTACAGTGGAGGGTGATTGTTACTTGAAGTTTGATTGCGATGCGTGCATCGCATCGGCCCAAAACAATTGGCCGTGGTAACATATGTGAGTTCGTTCTGCTTGCGGAACTTCGCCACATTAACAAGACATTGTTCCTCTTGGGGACCACGGGGTTAAAAAAAAATGCCCGCATACAAAGAAAATATCTGTTTGACTATGTAAGAAAATATAAAGTACTCTGTTTTCCCAAAACAGAGTCTGTCCCTGAACATAAAAAAAAACTGTTTTTCAAAATAAAACAGGACTGTGTCGATCAAAACAAATCTGAACTGACTGTTCAGCTATTTTAGAAAGCGGTTGGGAGTACATAAACCTGGAGAAGAAAATAGAAAGCAGCTCTGCACAGCCACTGTTGAAAGTAACTTTTCAACACTCCCCCTTACTTTCAACTGTTGGGTTATCATTCATACCCAAGCATTTTCTCAAAAATTTGAAACTCTTCTGTCCCAATGGCTTGGTCAGAATGTCTGCAAACTTCTTCTGAGTTCTGTAGTGTTCCAAAATAATTTCACCATTGCTTACCAATTCTCTGATGTAATGAAATTTTTTGTCAATGTGTTTCGTCCTCTTGTGAAACACAAAATTCTTAGATAATGCAATGGCTGAGCTATTGTCACAAAAAATCATTGTTCCTTTTGTCTGCTCTTGGCACAAACTCCTTAACATCCTCCTCATCCAAATTTCTTGACACACTGCTGCTGTAGCTGCCACATATTCTGCCTCTGCTGTAGACAACGCTACAATAGGCTGCTTTTTAGAAGCCCATGAAATGGCTCCTGAACCCATGTGAAAAACATAATCGAAAGTGCTCTTACGATCATCTACACTTCCAGCCCAATCACTGTCAGTGTATCCAACTAAATCTGAACATTCTGAAGCAGTATATAAAATACCAAACCTTTTAGTATCTTTAACATACCTTAGAATTCTCTTCGCTGCCTGCCAATGTGCATCCTTTGGCTTCTCCATGAATCTGGAAATTAAACTAACATCATGCATTATGTCCGGCCTAGTTGCAGTCAAATACATGAGGCTGCCAACTATGCTCTTGTACAAGCTAGGATCAAAATCCTTGTTGTTGTCCTCTCTGCTGAGTTTTAATCCCATCACTGTGGGAGTGATCGTGGCTTTTCTCTCCTGCATATTAAATATTTCTAGCACTTCATTAACATATTTTTCCTGTGAGATAAAAATCCCATTTTCATCTTGTTCTAATTCTATTCCTAAGAAGTATTTCAACAAACTCATGTCAATCATTTCAAATTCTTCTCTCATGACTGTTTTAAAATTTTCAATAAGGTAATCATCATTACCTATGAAAATAACATCATCAACATATAAAACTACAATCAACATTTTACCATCCTTTTCTTTGATGTAGAGGGTGGGTTCTCCCTCACACTTTTCAAATCCATTTTCCAGTAGATAGGAGTCTATTCTACTGTACCACGCTCTTGGTGCTTGCTTCAACCCATAAAGAGCTTTCTTCAACTTGCACACTTTGTGCTCTTGGCCTTTCTTTTCATAGCCAAGAGGTTGTTCAATGTAAACCTCTTCCATTAACACTCCATTTAGGAATGCTGACTTCACATCCATTTGGTAAACTTTCCACTTGTTTTGTGCTGCTATGGACAACACTGCTCTCACGGTTTCCATTCTAGAAACCGGTGCGAAAGTTTCCTCATAATCTATCCCATGCTTATGCTTATACCCTTTGACAACAAGTCTTGCCTTATGTCTCTCTATTTTTCCTTTAGCATTACTCTTGGTCTTGTAGACCCATTTAACTCCAATGACATCTTTACCTTTTGGGAGTTCAACCAAATCCCAAGTCTTGTTTCTTTCTATGGCATTAATCTCCTCATCCATAGTTTCTATCCATTTCTTATCCTTAATAGCTTCTTCAAAGTGGATAGGGTCTTCAACATGACAATATAAAGCAAACAAAGAATTGATACCTTCATTTGTTGCCTCTTGTGCATAAATGTCATTCAAATTTCTGAACTTCTTACCTCTTTCACTAGGTGTACAAATGCCTGAGGAAGCACTTAACTTTCCTCCTTGTGGTGTGCTTGGAGAAGCACTTTCATTTCTCCTCAAGGGTGTGCTTTGCTGCTCTTGTGTTGGTGCTGCTGTTTGGGGATGTATTTCAGCCAACTCATCATTATTTCCATCATGAGATAAACAGTGTTTAACATTCACTGTTTTCTCTATGCTTCCATCCCATGCTTCTTCTTCAATAAAATGAACATCTCTGCTCACAACAAACTTCTTGGTGGATGGGTTATACAACCTATAAGCCTTGGATTCCTCACTGTATCCAATGAAAATACATTTCTCCCCCTTGCTGTCCAACTTCTTCCTTAGCTGATCCGGAATGTGTGCATAAGCCACACATCCAAAAACCTTTATATGTGTGACACTTTGCTTTGTGCCACTCCATGCCTCTTCTGGCACTTTGTTCATCACTGCTTTTGTAGGGAACCTATTCAAAATGTACACTGCACAATGTACAGCTTCAGCCCAATAATCATTAGGCAAATGCTTTGCCTTTAACATGCTCCTTACCATGTCCATTATGGTTCTATTCTTCCTTTCGGCTACTCCATTTTGCTGTGGAGTATATCTTGTTGTAAACTTCTTATGAATACCATTTTCTCTACAAAAACGTAGAAAATCTTTAGAGATATACTCACCTCCTCTGTCAGTCCTTAGGACTTTGATGTGTAGCCCACTTTGGTTCTCAACAAGTGCTTTGAAATTGCAGAACCTTTCAAACACTTCACTTTTGTTTTTCAAAAAGTAAACCCAAGTTTTTCTTTTAAAATCATCTATGAATGTTAACATGTAGTGGCTACTAGCAAGCGATGGAGTTTGCATCGGTCCACACAAATTTGAGTGGACAATCTCTAAAGGTGCTTTTGCACTTATTCTTTTCCCGGAAGGAAAACTTTCTCTGTGTTGTTTCCCCAAGATACAACCTTCACAAAGGCTGTCTGGCTTCTCTATCAATGGTAAACCTCTTACCATTCCTTTTCTGTTCAACAGATTAAGACCTCCAAAGTTGAGATGTTCAAATATCAAGTGCCACAACCAATTTTCATCTTTTGGTTTGCTTTGGATAGCCTCTTTTGCCACTGCTACTATCTTTTCTTCCTTCTTCAAATCTGCTCTCATTCTGAGAGGGAACATCCTATTCCTTGTCATCTTCACTTCAACAATACATTGTTTGCTGGGTGGTTTGTCCATGATGGTACAAACATCATCCTCAAAAAATACATTATACCCCTTTTGAACAAGTTGTCCAATACTTAAGAGGTTACACTTCATTCCTGGAACATAATAAACATCTTCTATGGATTTCTTTGCACCTTTTCTTGTCAAAACACTTACATTTCCTTTTCCCATAACATAAACTTTGCTATCAGTTCCTAGTGTGACTTGTGACTTCACACTCTCATCTAACATAGAAAACATTGCTAAGTTTCCTGTCATATGGTTACTGCAACCGGAGTCTAGAAATCATAAATCCTCATTCTTTTCTTCAGCCATATTACAAGCTAAAAACATATTATCTTGGCTGATATTTTCTCTAGTGAAATTTTCACTAGTTCTACTTCCCATATCATGCTGCTTCTTTCTACATTCATTAGCATAATGACCATATTTTTTACAATAGTGACATTGGACATTGGACTTATCATACCTCTATCCTTAAGCATTCTGCTGACCACTTTGCTGGCTGCTGCCTTGGCCTTGATGCTGATTTGGATTGCTGCCCCTTCCTTGAGCATTTGTTGGACTGTTCCTTCCACCTCTATTTTGGCTTCTACCTCTTCTTCTTTTGTTTCCTCTGCCTTGCCCTCTTCCTCTACCGAAAGACATCTGGGTCTTAAAGGCATGCTCCAGAGATGAGTTTTCACTCCTACCCAATCTCTGCTCATGAGTCATCAGTGATGCACGTAGCTCATCCACTGTGAACTTTGTGAGATCCTTAGTCTCCTCTATGGTGGTGACAATCACATCGAATCTTGAGGGTAGACTCCTCAAGAGTTTTTTCACAATCCTCTTATCTTCAAGAGTCTCTCCATGAGATCTTATTTGTGTGACCATTCCAATCACATGAGTGAAGAATGAGTCAATAGTATCTGACTCTTTCATACAGAGAGTTTCAAAGTCTCTCCTCAGCAACTGAAGTTTTGTTGTCTTCACTTTTTCCATGCCTTGATAGGATGTCTTGAGATTTTCCCATGCTTCTCTGGATCTCTTGGCTGCTGCTATCCTTGGAAACACACTCTCATGCACTGCTTGATACAATAAGAAGAGAGCTTTGGAGTCTTTCTTCATATTGCTCTTCAGCACCTCCTTTTCTGCCTGAGTTAAATTTTCAAACTCTTCTTCATTTGCTGGCTCTTCAAAGCCATCCTCAACAAATTCCCATAAGTCTTGAGAAGTAAGTAAAGCTCTCATAGTTATTGACCAGTAGTCATAATTTTTCCCATTAAATACTGGGAGATGGATATTTCCCATACCCATACCAGTGTTGGCTCCAGCCATTCTGCACTCTTAACTATGATTCAAAAAACACTTGACTGTGTATTTAAAATAGCTCACTGTTCTGCAATAGTAACACAATAAAATGTATAGAGAAATACCTTTGGATTCTTTTTGGCTGAGTCTTCACTCTGCTGGAGAAGCTGCTGCAACAAAGAACTCCTTTCCTTCAGCTTCTTTGATCTTCAAAGAGCCTGGACTAGCTCTGATACCATGTTGGAATATTGAAAATTCCAGAATAACAATGGAGAGAGTAAACTCCCCTCTTCAACACAGAGAAATTAATAAAATTTCTTGACAGGAGACAGAGTTTCCACACTGAAAAACAAACTTCTATTCCTTAAAAAAAAACTATTACAATGTCTTCCTCACACACAGGGATTTACAAAATGTGACTGCTTCAAAAACACAGTGCACAAGACTTCACTGTCTCTCAAAACAAAACAAGCTCTATGTCGCTGTGAAAATATGCTGCTGTGTTTTTCTTCCACGCACTGTTGTGCAAACAAAACAATTACAATTAAACAGACTCTCGGGCCTTTTCTTTTATATGTGCCGCGCACATTATAAAACATTACAAACTATATAAACTTTAAAACAAATCTATTTAAAACTGTCGGGGGCCCATGCAATATGACTGTTTTAATATATGTTTGAAACATATATATAAAACATATAAAACATATAAATCAAACCTTTGATCCTTCATGTGATGACCAAAAAACAATTATCAAATCCGCCCTAGAAATAACATCAGGTCTGGATACATAACAAAACAAAGCGGTCCACATGAAAGTTCTGATTGCGATCAATAAACGGACGCGATGGACCAAACTTAAATCCGCTGCATAACTTGGATTTGGTCCGGGCTTATAACAAAAACACGCGATCAAAATAAAAGTTTCGATCTCCGATTGGAAGGCGGATGCGATCAACAATTAAATCTGCCATAATAAATGGCATCGGGTCCGGACTTCAAACATGTGCGATCAGGCCATAAAATGAAAGAGTTGCGATTGCGATTGGTAGAGCGGATACGATGACAAACTATGAACTGTGCCATAATAAAAGGTCGGGTCCGCCACTTCAAATGTCAATCGGGCCAAACAAAATGACACCCCCGATTGAATACTTGCGACTGTGTATTACACTGCCGTGTGGTTTGTGGGACCAGCGGACCTTGGCTAGGGTGGAGGGCGATTGTTACTTGAAGTTTGATTGCGATGTGTGCATCGCATCGGCCCAAAACAAAAGGCCGTGGTAACATATGTGAGTTCGTTCCACTTGTGGAAATTCACCACATCAACAAGACACTGTTCCTCGTGGGGACCACGGGGTTAAAAAAAATGCCCGCGTACAAAGAAAATATCTGTTTGACTGTGTAAGAAAATATAAAGTACCCTGTTTTCCCAAAACAGAGTCTGTCCCTGAACATTAAAAGAACTGTTTTTCAAAATAAAACAGGACTGTGTCGATCAAAACAAATCTGAACTGACTGTTCAACAATTTTAGAAAGCGGCTGGGAGTACATAAACCTGGAGAAGAAAATAGAAAGTGGCTATGCACAGCCACTGTTGAAAGTAACATTTCAACGAAACAGTAATCCATGGGGATCATAGACCCGTAGAATGACTGAGATCTCTCTTCTTGCCTTTGAAGTGGGCGATTACTCGAGAATTGTCAACATTTTACATAAAATGTAGCAATATCACTCACATTCACAACAAAATAACACAATTGTTTCTTAAAAAATATTATCAAAACAATTGACATTACTGTAGATAAAACGGGCTCAAATATCATTGAAAACAAGGGTATTGGTTTATTACAGTTAGATATATTATAGAATTCAACGTAAAAAAAATAATTGCCATTTTTTTTGTTTACATGATGAAAACATACTTTTATTGCTATTTTAGGGTTGGGATTGAAATCTACATGAAGAGTTTGTTAGTCTCTCAAAATCCTAAAGTTTCAATTTTTGCTATTTTAGTGTTGGGATTGAAATCTACATGAAGAGTTTGATTGTCTCTTAAAATCCATAAGTTTCATTTTTTCATCCCAAAGTTTCATTTTTTCAGACCATGTGCCTTGAGTTTCATTATAATCCTCTCTTCCCCACATCAATATGTTTGATTCTTAACATGTAATTCTGAAAGGCAGAGAATTGGATCCCTTTCAGTAATATAAACATCAGATTTTGCTAAAAGGACTGTGTATGATAAATATCATAAGCTTGGTATATCTTGGAAAGGTTCTAAATTATTGTAAAAGGAGAAAGACTTCAGTGTTGATTGCTTGATTTCTGTGCAAAAAGTTATGTTTGGGCATATTTGTACTGAAACTGGGTTGAAAATTTTCTTACAGTCCTCAGAAATGCTGATATTTTAGTGACATGAAAACAAACCCTCCTGGAGGTATTGGAATTAACTGAACAAGAAATTTTTCTACCAGGTTGGTCCTCTCGAATACGAAGAGTTGGAGAGAGATTTTTCAAACATTAGTACTTTTGGAGTACCTGTTAACACATGGTCCAGAGAGTTTTGCAGCAGACTTTCTTAGTGAAAAAGATGTTCTTCATCAACTCACTCATTTTGAGTGTGTGGATGAGCTAGGGTATTCCTATTTATTATCATTGTTCTTTTTCTAAAACTAGGTGGTAATCGTGTTCAGGTTATATTTATAGATCCAATTCAATGCAAAGATACTTTACCATATATATATTAGAATATTTCCCTGAATCACATAATTTTACTAATGTTATAAATTGGAGTATATAGATTTTATTGAATCAAATCATCATTTGGAGGATACTATCTTTGAAAATCAAGGCATGATACTGTTTCAGGGAGAGAACCCACAAAGACGTTAAAAAATGGAGGACATTGCTCATAGGATTTACATTACAATATATATAGCAATGAATGAGAATGATCAATTCTGAATTGAGCTTGACAATGAATGAGAATGATCAAATCTGAATAGAGCTTGGTAGTCGGTAGAGTAAAAGATAAGCGAAATGGGGTGAACTCCAACTGGGGTGCTTTAATCTAATTGCCTGGCTTGACTACCATTTTAGCCATGTCGAGCGATGTAGCAACTCCAGCAAGGTTTCTTATTATTAGTTGATTTTAGTAATGGATGGTATTCTTAGTTGCTTTTAGTAATGGATGGAATTTTATATGAATTTTCCAAGTTTCCAGAAAGGTTTCTTATTCTTAGTTGCTTTTGGTAATGGATGGAATTTTATAGCACAATTATGACCTAAAATCATCTTTTACGAGTAGAGCTCTTATTACCTAATTTCATAATAATGCTCTTATTACCGAGTTAAACTCTTATTACAGAATTTCAGCATAATTATCTTATTACATGCTTGCAATTTGCAACAAGATAAATGTTTTATCCAATATTCATTTCTACTTTGGCCTCAAATCACCTTTTACCCATTCTATTTAAAATTGTGCTAGTTCAACTTCAAACACCAAAACTCCAAACCCCAACCCCTGTTTTTTCTACTTTACTTTTAAGTAGTGTTCTTGCTGATTACTTATCTATAGTTTTGATTTTGGGTAATATGACTAGATTACCATTACATTGTTTGAAATTTATGAATGAGGATACACACTATTCTTTTCGACCTTTCATCTTCAAATTTATTTGGTACTGGTCTCAAGTGTTATTTTCTATTTAAATTTAGTTGGTGCTTAACAAGGTTAGGTTCATATTCATTTGAAACGTTTTGATGATTAGACTAACAACTACATCACATATCGATAAGTTAATGTAGATTGGAATGGTTTGTATTTTAATACAAATTTAAAAAATAAGATATGCGATGGAAGCCTTTTCCTTGCCCAGTATAGTAGATACAAATTTAAAAAATAGGATATGTGGAAGAAGCCTTTTCCTTGCCTTGTATAACAGATGCAAGGCATTCTTTTTATTCTTGAAAGGACCTAGGCTTATGAATTCACAATTTATTATTATTATTATTATGCAAGCTATCACAGTAGTTGCAGTGCTAATTAAAACCTGGGAGATGCCAAGGTTGAGTCCTTCGCTAATGACAATCTGGGAGATGTCGAAGTCGAGTTCTTGAGCTCAATTGAAAAAGCTGAGGTCGATTCCTTAAGCTCAAACGTGATTGAGAAGAGAAACTATCACAGAAGTTGTAGCTCAATTGAAAATTTGTAATGGAGAGAAGAGAATCTATCACAGTAGCGGCAACGCTAATGACAATCCGAGAGATGACGAGGTCGAGTCCTTAAGCTCAACTGAATCGTGATGGAGAGAATTGGCGAGGTCGATTCCTTAAGGTAAATAATTCGTCAACCGGGGTGGCATTGTTGAGATTTTGATATCTATTGAGGATGATGAATCTCAATAGTATCACAAACCAACAAGAAATCATAATAGAATGTTTATTGGAATAATTAAATAAGAACTTCTGTTTATCAGAATAATTAAGATCTTATTAGAACCAAAATATTTGTGTATTAATTTTTTCTAATCTTTCTAAGTGTATATAAAATATATATTAAATTGAGATCTTTTAAGAATCAAGATATTTGTGTATTAAATTTTTCTAATCTTTCTAGATGCCTACAGATCTAAAATTAAGATGGACTTACATCATATTATAAGTCAAGATTCAAACCTGAATTCTGCTTAGAAATTGATGAGACAAAAAGCTAAAAGTCAAGATTCAAATCTGAATTCTGCTTAGAAATTGATGAGACAAAAAGCTAAAAATAAAAAAATAACACTTGATTGTATCAATCTCCCTCTATTCCTATTCCAATATGTTCTCAATACCTCAAATATACCCTAAGAAAAGTAGATCTACATGTAAATTCAAACAAAAGAGAAATAAAAGTTCTTTCAAACTTGTGTGACCAGTCTCTTAAATATAGTGGTAAGAAAGAAAGCTGAAATCCAGTGGTTAAGGGGCCGAAACAAAAGAAAAAAGCTGAATAGGCAGACTAGCCACCCAAGGGAAATCAAAACCAGAAATTTTCACACCGATGAATCAAACTCGTAGACTAATATATATTAAAAACTGGTCACCAACAAAATATTACAATTATTTCCAGAGTTGCTACGACGTAACTTTGTTACCTTAATACAATAGTTCCAAACTGAAAAAACTAATGTTTTGAACTATTCATCCTCGACGCTTTTCTTTTATATCAAGTTCAGGGACAAGGTCATATGAACTACATGGAAGTGACCTCCAATTAACACTCACCAATTCACTCAATTGCGTCAATATGAAAGAAACTTATAATGTGTGTAAAAGGAAAGAAGGCTCAAGCTACTAAACAATGATGAACGAAATGGGTGGAAGGCCCAATATAAGAATCCTTGAATAGGGCACATGAGATGAGGATATGAAGAGGTCCACCTATTGGCCAAGAGAAATAGTTATACATCACATAGCTAAAATGAAAGTATTGCCTCAAAAACAAAATTGGGCAGATGCGAGAACTTGCCCCACGGTAAAGATTGCTGGTTTATTTGAAGAGTCCATCTCCCAAAAAGATATCTCACGCTCAAAACTGAAAATCAATGCGAAAAAAGGCTTTTATGGAGAAACCATCAAGAAAACGTTAAAGCTATCAAGAAACAATTCAACAAGACACAACTATAACTATTAGTTTTTTCTTCACTATTAATTATTAATTTGACGACCTAAAAATCTTCAATAGTCTAACATTCCATCCAATGGTGCAGACCAATACACAATGGCAACTAGGGGACCAGTACACAGTGGCAACTAGGGGAGATGTTTTCAAAGAAAAACGCTTTACGACAGAAAAAATGCTAATAAAAAAACGATATTTCATTATTGATCTAAATATTAATAACAAAAAACTATTTTAATGTCAAACATAAATAAAACTCTTCAATGTCCACCATAAATAACATAATCACATCAAAGAACATAATGGCGTTAACTTTATATATAGAGGGAGAAAGTAATTCTAGTTGAAAAAGAATTATGATTTCATCCACAAGGGCTTTCTACATTTTAGTATGAGATAGATGTGTAATTCCTTGACTATTCAATGTGGCTATTACACATGACATTTCAAATAATATTGATCTTACAACTCATTATGAAGGAGACGTGAAACCGCTATATAGAACATAATTACGTCAACTTTATAAAGTGAGAAATAAAGTAAATGTTAATAAATTTTTTTAATTTCATCCACAAGTGTTCTCTATTTAGTATGAGGGAGATGTATAATTCCCTCACTACTTAACATGAAATTACACATGACAACTAAAATAATATTTTTGCCAATATGGAAGATATGTTGTAATGTTATGTTATGTCATGTCATGTTATCTAAACATTTTGATATGGTGAAATAAAAATAAAAATAACAAAATTCAAATTATTTAAAGAAAAATTAAATTAAAAAAATTATAACAAATTAATGCTTATAAATATTTTTACTTTAGTGCAAGTAAAATTGAGGTCATAGAGTCTATTTATCATTGGTGGTTTTCAAGTTCTAGGTTTTTCCAATCCATGGTTTTGTCAATTATATATATATATATATATATATATATATATATATATATATATATATATATATATATATATATATATATATATATATATATATATATATATATATATATATTTTGTTTAGGATAGAACCGACTAGTTTATGGTCAAACTAGTCGAATCCATCTTTAACCGGTCGATTCACAGCCAAGGCCGCCACGGACCCACACGACATGGTTTAGTAAGGTTCCAGAGTGTTTTGGATGGAAATTAAGGGTTGTTTCCCTCCAAAAACACTCTCTCCAACCCTTTAAAATGAGTTCACTCCACTCGTCTGCCTCAATTTACCCACTCAATCACTAGGCTTTGTTAGGTCAATTTATCATATCATACGTCACGTTTATAGATTTGAAATACCCTACCAAATAGTGTCAAGAGTAATATGATAAGCTACCCATGTTGCATACTTTCGATGGGCCGTGCTACACGAAAAATGATAAATACATGAAAAAATATGAATGTCATTAACTTAGAACCTGAAAACCACCAATGATAAATGGACTTTATGACCTCAATTTTACATGAACTAAAGTATATATATATATATATATATATATATATATATATCATTTTAATTTGATATCTAAAGTGCAGAGAGGGGTCAAATATTTGGAGGTTCAAACTTTTCCTCAAGTTTTGCATTAAAAAAATGTTTCCACTTTGAGAGATTTGATCCCTCTAAATGCGACAATGCTCACACACACATATAACTAGCCTAGATCCATCTTAACTCTAAATCTATTTGATCTGAAAATGGTTTGGATAACTTGTATGTATTTCAAGAACCTACCACTCAGTTTAAATTAAAATGATTTAGCTTTTACTTGACAATTTTGCGGAATTATTTACTTAAAAATGGTGTATGAATTTTTACTGTTTATGTGTCTTAACTTGGTTTGTTCTTGTTGTAATTTAACATGTATGACAGCAACATAATGCAGCAAATAATCATCCAAACACAACAACAATTTTAATCTAGGAGTTCACCCGAAATCTCGTGGGCTACGTCTCCTTTAAGCTTGGTCATCTTGACTTAGCTCTTTGGGATTATGATAAGGTTTTTACAAAGTAAATAATTAATTCCAATGAATACAACAATGATCCAAAGAACTGAAAATACCATTTAAATCCCTTTAATGGCTGTCCAAATTCTGCAAAACAACTATAGGCTCTTGTTGACACGATTCCTTCTGTTGGTGCACTAAGCTACTCTGAGCTTATAAATGGAAAAAACTCCCTCAGAATTCTATTTTTGTCACTGAAACCACTCCTGTTGTATCTAAAAAACATCAGACACCAAATTTCAACTGATAAATTGCTTAAATCAAGCACAACATCCCCAAAATAGGCTATCCTCCACGGTTTGCCCAGGGCTGCCCAAAACTTCAAATCAGCTTCTTGAGCTGTATAATTTCTCAAAATGTTTTGAAACCACTTCCATTGGTTCCAAAATGTCTAAAATAGCCAAGTTCGACTATTTTTTCATCAAAAACGACCTCTGGTTACTTTGGTTTCGCCTCCATATACTGTCAACACCCCCTGGCACTAGGGTCAAAGAAAACCTCTCTGCTGAGTTTTCGACCTCTAGAAGTTATCCAAACTTTCTGAAACCTCTGTCATTAGATTCAAAGTCAAATTTTCAGAAAAATAATGACCACTGGTTCGCTGCAAATGGTCTCTAGCTCCCCTGGCTAGGCCCTACATTGTTGCTAGCAAAAGTAGGAAAAAATGACCTCTAGAACTTAAATGAAGCTTTACGGCTTTCTAATGCTCTCTACAGGCTCTGCAAACCATTTCATCAGATTCAGAACATCTGAATTATCCAATTTAGCCCATTATAACTCTCGAAAAGGACTCTAACTCCCCTGGTTAGGCCTCAAACTGAATTTGTCTCATGGTGGCCCTGATGGCTCCTTCATCTTCCCTGAAGAATTATCTCTTGAATATCACCTCCATTCGACCTGAAACCTATCCCAAAGTGCTCAAGAGGTCGAAGAGACCCAAAATTGACTAAAATTTCATTCAATTTGGTTCAATAATGAGAGAGTTATGACCAAAACAACTTTTCCGCAATTTCCTCCACTAAATGTAGGGCAACTGCCAGTTAACTCCACCAAAAGTGGAAGTCCTCCTAAATTTGGGAGCGCCTCCAGAATCTCCGCCAAATTAAACTCCACTTAACTGAAGCTTAATTAAATATTAAACTTGAGATTAGGCTCCTTAAGTGCTCTTAACATTAAGCTATCACACTGGTCATATGATGAGGTTCCATGGGAGGAGGGTTGGTCTCTCTGTGCTCCATCGGACCTGCTCGGTATTCAAAGTGCAATAACTTCTTCATACCGTGTCCATTTTTCGAACCATTTGCGGCGCCGAAATCAGGAAGACGAAGCCTATGCAACCATCTTGGTTTCAACCCAATCCTGTAACTTTGAATTTTGAGCTAATCCTTAGGTCCTTGATCCAGTTTTGATCACTATTAAGCATCTGCATTGATCAAATCTCTAGAAGTGCAAACCTTTCCTCAAGTTTTGCACTCAAAAAAGAGATTTCCACTTTGATAGATTTGATCCCTCTCAATGCTTGATAGATCTAAAGTTAAGATGGATCTAGCATGGTAATATTACAACCCACTATCAACCAACATAGATCCATCTTAACCATGGAACTAACATGAGCCGAGAGAGATCAAATTTCGTCAAGTGCAAACTTAATTTAAACTGCAAAAAACAATGTGTAATTTTTTATAGTAATATTAGATGTTTAAATAATTTTGAAAAGTATATGGTTTAAACATCTTACTCACATTTTTTTTTTACTTCTAAGTATTTTACATGAAATTATATTAGGTGATATGAACAACTAATTAAATATGAATAGCATATTTTTTCATATATATATATATATATATATATATATATATATATATATTATAATTATATTCAATATTGTTTTTTTATTTAAATGATATTTAATTTTTATTGTAAAAAAAGGTTGACATATTTACATATAAGACTAGGTTGTAAAATGAATCTTTCAACTTAATTAAATATAAAATTTATTCTATACTCAACAAAAAAAAAAAAAATATTAATATTTAAAAAAATATAAAAAAAAATAATATAAATTATACTAAAATATTTCAATTTCCATTTAAAAAAAGGAAAAATTAACTTTGTTGAGAGGTTCCTTATTAATATAAAGACGTTTGTCAATGTAAAAGGAAAAAACATATGGAGATATAGCGAGAAAGTCCGATTTAAAAAAATATTTTATAATTAAAAAAATATTAATATATATAACATTCAATTGATTGGAGGATGTCTCCTCTCTTTCAAAGAGAAAGTCCGATTTAAAAATATATTTTATAATTAAAAAAAAAATATTAATATATATTAGAATATGAAGATTATTGTATTTGATTTAAAATTCATAAATTTAAAAAATAAATTAAAATATTAAAAGTTATAATTTTTTTGGAAAATAAATGTTGAAAAATAATATAATAATTAAACCATTTTAAAACAGAAATAGAAATATTTAATTTTATATATTTATAAGATGTATTTAAAATTTGTATTCAGGAAAAATAATTAAAAATAGTAATTAAAGTTTTCAAAATATAAAGTATTAAAAAATATTTTGGAAAAAAAATTAAAAATAGTAATTAAAGTTTTGAAAATATAACGTATTGAAAATTTATTGTTTTGAGATGCGAGAGATCAATTAATGTGAGAGATATTGTCACTTAATGTTACATTAAATAAATAAAATTACTATATTAAAAAATGTTAATAACAAAAAATTAATTTTCCAATATTAAACTAAATATTAATAACAAAAACTATATATGTAAATCAACTGATATGAAAAAACATAAACACCTATCCCTTGGAAACCTCCTACTGTGGGAGCACAATAAGAAATCCTTTTAGGACAGAAAGATCCATAAGCACCATAAATCCTCTTAGGACAGAAAGATCCATAAGCACCATACAACAAGAGAAATGAGAAAATCTACTCAATATGAATATTACACATGACAACTAAAATAATATTTGTGGAGAGAGGTGCTCTCTAGCCCAACATGAAAGAGATGTTGTAATCTTATGTTATGTCATGTTATGTAAACATTTTGATTTAGTGAAATAAAAATTAAAATAATAAAATTAAAATTATTTAAAATTAAATTAAAATTTAAAAATTATAACAAATTAATGCTTATAAATATTGTTATGGTAGTTCAGGTAAAATTGAGGCCATAGAGTCAATTTACCATTGGCAGTTTTGGGAAACTATCAAGCTGAGAGAGAGGTCAAATCATTGGAGGTGAAAACTTTTCCTTAAGTTTTTCACTCAAAAAAGAGGTTTCCACCTTGAGAGATTTGACACTTATGGGAAACTATCAAGCTGAGAGAGAGGTCAAATCACTAGAGGTGAAAACTTTTCCTTAAGTTTTTCACTCAAAAAAGAGGTTTCCACCTTGAGAGATTTGATCCCTATAGACGCACTCATGCACACACACATAACTAGCCTAGATCTAGATCCATCTTAACTTTGAATCTACTAAGCTTCTAGATGGATCAAAAAATAAGTTTCCATCTTAAGATCAAAAAATAAGTTTCCACTTTAAGAGATTTGATCCCTTTCAATACTTAAAAAATGCAAAATTGAGATAGATTTAAAGTAGTGATATTACAACTCAATGTGAATGTAATGTGAAATTTATTCGCTACTCAAATAAAAACAATATTAATATTTAAAAAAATTATTAATAACAAATAAATTTCAATATCAACCATAATAAAATATTTCAATGGGTTGGGAGATTCGTTATTAAAATTAAAAAAAACTTGGTGGATGTATAAGGAAAAAGGATGTGGAGATATGGAGAAGTCTTTCTTTTATTTTAAATACTAAATTGTTTAGAGGATGTTTCTCTTGTTTTTAAACGAGGAAGTCAGATGTTAAAAATATATTTTATAATTAAAAAATATTAATATAGATTATAAGCAGAAGATTTATTTTATTTTATTTATAGTTGTTAAATTTTAAAAGGGAAACAAAAAATATTGAAAGTTATAATTTTTTTTAGAAAATAAGATACTGAAAAATAATATAATGATAATATAATTTTGAAATATAAATACATATAATTCATTTTATATGTTTATAAGATGTATTTAAATTTTTTATTTTGGAAAAATAATTTAAAATAATAATCAATGTTTTGAAAATACGAAGTATAAAAAAAATTATTTTTTTGAGAGACATTCTACAGTTTAGTGTAATGTTACATTAAAAGTGTAATGTTACATTAAAATAATAAGTATATAAAAAAATGTTAATAGCAAAAACATTATTTTAATATTGTACTAAATAATGATAACAAAAAACTATTTTAATGTTGGACATAAATAAAAAATTTCAATGTCCATCCTAAATAACATAATTAGATCAAAGAACATAATTGAATTAAGGAGAAAGTAATTATAGTTTTAAAAAATTATAATTTTATCCATAAGTGGTTTCTACTTTTTACTATGTGAGATATTGTAATTCCTTCACTACTCAATGTGGAGATTACACATTACATCTAAAATAATATTGATACTACAACCCATTATGAAGGAGATGTGAAACTATTATATCAAATTTATAAAGAGAGATAAAGTAATTGATAACAAAAAAATTATAATTTTATTCATGAGTACTTTCTACTTTTCAATATGAGGGAGATGTATAATTCCTTGGCTACTTAACATGAAAATTACACATGACAACTAAAATAATATTTTCCCCTAGAAATACTCTCCAAACTTATATGAAAAAGATGTAATATTATGTTATGTTATGTCATGTTATCTAAGCATTTTGATTAGCTAAAATAAAAATAAAAATAATAAAATTCAAATTATTTAAAATTTTAATTGCTATTAGTAAAATTCAAATTATTTAAAAATTTCAATTGCCAATGCTGAAATGACTTTCAATTTTAAAAAAAAAACGCTTAGAATATATAAGCGATTTAATGTATACATTCAATTATAATAAAAAGAGTAGAGAAATCAAAACTACTAATGTCATGTAAAAGGTACCGTTTTCTTTTTTACTTTATTTTTTGTTTATATAAGATAGTAACAACTTCAGTTTATATATATATATATTTTACAATTGGTACATAATTATCAAAATGACTCATCTAGGAGTGCAAAAAGTCTCTAACCAGATATATATCTGTAAATATCATGAAAAATCATAAGATCCAAAAAAAACTACCTTTACCATCCTTTGTCATTGTCTTATAAGACATTGTCTATATAGTTACTAAAAGTGTTCCCAAAGAAGAGACTAAAGTTCCCAGTAAAAAAGACAAAATTATAAAGGAAAACAAAATTAAAAGACTAAGGTTAAGGTGGACGCACCTCATTCATAAGGAGAGCCTATGGACATCCTTCTCAATACTCTATAAAGAGTACAAAAGTTAAAAGGAGAGCCTATGGACTTCCTTCTCAATACTCTATAAAGAGTACAAAAGTTAAAAGACTAAGGTTAAAGTGGACCTCTTTCACGGATTCATAAGGAGAGCCTATGGACCTCCTTCTCAATACTCTATAAAGAGTACAAAAGTTAAAAGACTAAGGTTAAAGTGGACCTCCTTCAGGGATTCATAAGGGATTCATCTCCATCTCTTCTAAGAGCCTATGGACCTCCTTCTCAATACACTAGAAAGAGTGAAATTCACAAGTGTTGGAGAAACTACAATTGTTGGGAGAAATTTGAAAGTTCACGTTTTAATAAAAAGTGAAAAAATGGAGATTAACAACAAAGAGATAAATATACCCTCTATTGTTTTTTTGGTTTTTTTAATACTATTTTATAAATATTCCCTATACCATGTTGTAGGAGAATAAGAACTGGGTGTGCCCTCATCCTATTTTAAAGAGATGTATGTGAAATGTTATTATATTTAATTATGTATTTTAGGGTAGAAATAATAATAATTAATAGATTTGTATAGATATTTTTAGTATTGAGATTATAATTATTTATTATGATATTTATAGTAAAATGATTGTTGGTCAATTCTCAAAACACTAAAGAATTAAAATAATTTCTCACGTGTCCACATTACCAATTATGTTAACATTTTAATTCAACAAAACTATTATGAGATATTTCATATTTAACATAAAACATTGTATAATTTCTTTTATTTTCCATATAAACTTGACATGTAATATTTGCTTCAATCTCTTACTAAATAATTTTTACATTACATAAAAAGTTAATATAATCATATAAATTGTCAATTGGGCTATGTTTGGTGGCTCAAAGGAATAAATATAATCCTCCCCATTCTAATTCAATTCCAATGAATGACATAATAGATGTAAAAAAAAATTAACATATAAATTATGTTACACATAATTTTTTTAAATAACATTAAAAAATTTTATTGGTAATAAAAATATATTTCAATATGAAATAGAAAAAACTAAAAAAAACATATATAACAATTAATTCACAAATACCTATCAACAAAAATGGTATCACCCAAGATAGAGATCGATTCTCAATATGGTTATTGTGAAAAAAATAATGGTACTCCATGGTTCTCCCTTGTCTAAAAATGGATTGATAAAGATCAATTCTCAATATGGTTATTGTGAACAAAGCAATGGTATTCTATGGATTTCCCCAAATTGTTTAAAAATTGATTGAATACTAAAAATGTGTTATCGCTCTCTTAAAAAACATTCAAGGAAAAGCAACTAACTATTAGTTTTAGTTTTTTCTTAACTATTAACTATTAATCCATAAATGAGATGGAGCCTGCATTGAATTGTAACCAATAATGGATGATTGTTGTTTGAAATGCAAAACATGATCTCCTAGAAAAGGAAATGCACATGTCTAATTCACCATTGTAATTAAATTTTTAAATAAATCAAGTTTTCAATTTCTAATTGGTTAAATTTTAATTTGTTTTTTTCCATGTGCTTTTTCAAAGGTGGAATAAATAACTAATATTATATGAAATATAGAAGATGATATAAATTAGATGGAATATGTATTGAATTCTAACTATTGATGGATGATTGTTGTTTGAGATACAAACTCCCACAAAAGAAAATGCACATGTCTAATTCACATTTGTAATTGTTTTTTTAAATAAGTCAAGTTTTGAATTTCTAATTCATTATTTTAATTATATATTTTTTGGTTTTTAAGCTCCTGTGGTTATCATTCCCAACGGGGATCCATCATCAGGACATTTGAATGAAGAATTGAGAGAAGGGTTTAAAGCCATTAATAGTAAATAATTTTATGAAAAGAGCCGACCAAAGTATTAATAATTTTTATTTTTATTTTTATTAATTTTAATAATTTCATTTCTAATTTAATAAATTTTATTTTATTTTAATAATTTTATTTTTAGATCAATAATAATAACTACTAATTTTAATATTTTTTTTTTATGTGGTAAGATACTAAAATTATTAGAGCCTTTGAAAAAATAATTAATAAAATCAAAATTAATTAATATTTAATAAAATAAACTAACTAATATATTAATAATAATATTTATTTACTAAATAAATATTAATTAAGTTGATAATTATTTATATAGTTACTAATTTTGTTAATTTTATTTAAATTGATATATTTAATTTATTATAATTAGAAGAAAGAACTTTAATTATTAAAACCATATTAGAATTCAAAAGAGGAGAAACATACCTGAGATCTTATACCAGAAAAACTATACCTGGGAGGATGGCACTTTTGAGGAACAGATTTGTGGAAGAAGAGGTCTCAAGTGTCACTGATTTCACATCCCCCATCCCTATTAATATTATCTAGATGCGAATTATTATTTCAATACCTTCAACATTTTTATTCCAATATCATTTTTTTTATAATAAACATATTTCTTGAAATTTTAGATAAAAAATAAACTATACCTAGGAGGATGGCGCTTTTGAGGAACAAATTTGTCGAAGAAGAGGTCTCAAGTGTCACTAATTTCACATCCCCCATCCCTATTAATATTATCTTGATGCGAATTATTATTTCAATACCTTCAACATTTTTATTCCAATATCATTTTTTTTATAATAAACATATCTCTTGAAATTGTAAATAAAAAATATTTTAATAAACAAATTCCTTACAATAATTTTACTTACTAGTAATCCATTGTAAGAAAGGTATATTAAAATAATATCTTTTAAGAACCAAAATATTTGAATATTGAATTTTTCTAGTCCCTCTAGCTGCCTATGGAAGGTATATTAAATTAATATCTTTTAAGAATTAAGATATTTGTATATTAAAATTTTCTGATCCCTCTAAATTTTTCTAATCCCTCTAGGTGCAGACAGATCCAAAATTAAGATAGAATTACATCGCTTTATAAGTCAAGATTCAAACCTCAATTCTGCTTAGAAATTGATGAGACAAAAAGATAAAAATAAAAAACAACACTTGGTTGTATCAATCTCCCTCTATTCCTAAGCCAATATGTTTTCAGATACCTCAAATCTACCCTAAAAAAATGCAGATTTACATGTAAATTCTCACAAAAGAGAAATAAAATTTCCAATACCTTCAACATTTTTATTTTAATATCAATTTTTTTATAACAAACATATTTCTTGAAATTGTAAATAAAAAAATATTTTCATAAACAAATTCCTTATAATAATTTTACTTACTAGTAATCCAATACTAAGAAAGGTATATTAAACTAGCATTTGCACCAAAAAGGTGCAAAGACATGCAGATAGAAATATAGATGAATGTAGAATGTAGCAAGGGTATCATGAAAACAAGGATGTCCACATGAAATACATGAGGAATTATGAAGCTAAATTATTGGTAAAGTAGAGCTTTCCAAATGCGTAAAAGTGCATTATAGAACCTAGAATATATCATATTTATATTAATCATGTATATGCATAAGTCTAAATTAAGATGTTTATCTAGAAAATTGAAGAGGTATATTCTGCTAAAAATGAAATTATAATTATATTCTTCTAGAAATGAATTTATAATGACTATATTGTTAGAAATGTAACATGGAGAATTTTTTTAATGACTAATAGTTAAATTTGTTTAGTGTTTGGTTTATTTAATTAAATTTAGTTCAAAGTTCATTTGGGTTCTTGGATTTCTAGGATTTTATTTTGGAAGTTCCCAAACTTGTGATATTCATGAGGACATGTTAGAAAAATCCTAAAATATTACAGTGTATATTTTCAGAATTAAAATTCATGTTCTAGACAAAATTTCTAGAAAATTTAACATACATCATAATCAACCACAAAAAAAAAATATTTTTTACCTTAACAAAGGCTTGACTAAATGAAATTATCACATTTATATAACTACATCTATTTTTCGAGCTCCTAAGTCCTTACTCTTACATGGACATAACAAAATAAAGGTTTGTGTGATTTTAACACAAGTTTCATTGTGGAAACTTGTCCCATATGCATGATACTTGGTAGCATATCTAATAATCGACAACAATCACATTTAATTCATTCGGTACACAAGATCGATATTTTTATTGTGACATGACATAATACTTATGGTTAAATTTATGTTAATTCTTGATTGGAATGATTTCATAGCATAAAGTTTACTTGGAGATTTGGTTCTTAACTCTGATTAATGGTACTGTACACGCCATCACATCGCCCTAACTTCGGTTGAAATCTGTTTGGATTACCACCGTCAGATTACAAAGGGTTGGAATATACGGTAGAGTTTGATGGAGTACCCATTTATGATATTGACCTCCCCAAACCCTAACGATTTCCTTTCCACTGCTGTCGATCCCCACCGCATTGCTCTACAACTCTTCGACCTGTCACAGCTGACATGCTTGCCCTGGCTCTGTTTGGCTTCGCTTAGCTTCTCAAGACACAACGTAGACATGTGACTCGATGCCTCCACTTCTTAAAGCTTATCTTGTTCAAAATGAGGTCAGGATTTTAGCTACACATAGTTTTCAGGCTTTTTACATCCGCAGAATAGTTTGTGGTTCTTTATATTGAGCTTACATTCAGTTATTTTCCTTAACTTGGGATTTTTAAATGGCGTCTTTGTTTTTATTTTTCCAGGACTGCAATCTCTCTGTGGTTAGGCAGATTTCGGTTCTCTTGCAAGTTCCTTCATCGAAATAGTAGGTGAGCTGAGGCAATGTTTAAGTCATGTGTTTTTCCTACATAAAATATACACCCTCCTCTAGTTATGAGGGTTGACTCCCTTTTGTGGCTTTTCCACAGAGTTTCACCTTCGAACCCGCGGAAGAATTCTTTCACACACGTAATAAGTTTATACTTCCGCTTTTCTTCTTATCTATTCACTCTTTTTCTAGCTTTGTCAGCATGTTCTCTTGCTACTGTATTTTTGGCTCTTGCTTTCTTGTGCAGGTAACGACTCTGGCTCGACCATGGAGTTTAATTCTTTTCGAATTATAGATTTAGAAAGTCAGTTCCCTGACTCTTCTCTTGCCCCTTCAAGTACTCAATCTTCGTCATAAGGTTTATAAGTATTTTTTTTGCAGAGGACCTTTGTTCCGACCTCGAAGGTGCTCACGACATCGTGAGCTTTGGATTTGAGCTTTATGGCTGCATGTCATCATGTTAATTTCTATTTTTCTATTCGAGGGGCTTCACCCTGCTCGTGAATATTATCGACATTTGTAGTACTATCTTGGACTATACTTTATTTTTTGAAATACTCTGTATTTCTGATCCGGTTTTAAGAGAGATTAACTCTCTAGACTTCGTGAATTTAGTTTACATTCCATCTCAAATTCCATGAGATACTTTACTTTTATACATATGAATTATTGTTCTAGGTATCTTCTGTTCGTGCAAGTACTGTTCATTATGTTCGTTGACATGATTTTCTCTCTTTTGGGTATATTCACAAATAGCAAAAAAAATGTTTTCCGGTATTCCTTTATATATGTATAATGTGCGTTTTTGAGCCTTGACTATTGTTCGAGTTAGACTAGCTTAGCTCCTATAGAATCTTGATTTCTTTCTTAACTTGGCTCGATTATTCACTGTCTCTATAAATCTTGTTTTACGTTGGTATTTTTTTGGTTCTAGGTGCAGCCTACGCATGCTATTTCTATGATATTTCCTTTCTCATTTATTTTTCTTTTTACTATTTAGAGTTAGATTTACACTCTTTATCTGGTATTATTATAGAACTTATTTCTTTCAATTTAATGAGATGTCTGGACCATTCTGTCTGTGTATATCATAGATTATAGTTAACGACCAACTCAGGATTTGGAGTTCTGACCCTAAAACCCTGAGTTTATGGTTTTTTGTGTTAACATGCTTGCAGTAGTAGTTCTGAATAATCCCATCTATGTTCAGTAAATACCAATTATTTTCTTGCAAAAGGAACAAACCGGAACTTGCATAAATCTAAATACTTAATGTTTTATCTAAATTCCTTTAGACATTTTAAAGAAAACACATATATAACACATTTCTACACTTCCAATGTGGAGAAGTCTTCATTTCATAATTAAATAACCAAGGCTGTAACAAGAATAGCTAGACAACATAGCCAGTACCTATTTTCCCAGTAATTGGTACTTATCTATTTTCCAGAGTTTTCTGATGTTTTCCACCCTACCATGAGGGAGAAAATTACGTCCTCATCTCCCCTAGTGCTCATCAACGATTCTAGTAGGTTGACAGAATTTCCAGAAGATACTTCAAGGCCCTTGGCCGAGTACTTCTTCTTTTCTAGGAATAGGGAACGCTAAGTGTTTTCCAGTGGTCACTACCAGCTCAGGAATACTCCCCTCTCTTCCCCCTCTCTGTCACATAACAAAACCCCCCTTCCTCACTGGGATACACTTTTTATCCCCAGAGGAAAGGTAACTGTCTTCAACTATTTTCTGTTCAACCACTCTCAGTTCTTGTAATACTTTTACCATTAGTCTTTTAACTTTTTATGGAACCACTATTCCATTAATAAATTTTATTTCAGCAAAACATAATTTATTTTTGTTTATCAGATAATCCTTTCTCAAGAAACATAAATTTTTAGTTACTTAAAATTAAATAACCAAACAACTAGTTAACATTTAAACCAATTGTCACAACGTCCCCTTGTGGAAGCAAACACCGTCCTCAGTGTGTCATCTCGGCTCAGCAAATAGTTCTGGGTAAGCCTCATGAACAAATCCTTCATCTTCCCAGGTAGCCTCATCCGAGCTGAAGTGCTTCCACTGCACTTTAACTGGGTGATGGCTCGCCTTCGGAGCATGATTTCTCTTCGATCGAGTATACACTGAGGTTCGACCAGAAATTCATCGTCTGGTTCGACCTGCATTCAACAAAACTCTGAATTAAACTCCCATAAAACTTAGCAATTTAATATATGATGTTTAATCTTACCCTACCTGAATTCTTTGCAAATGGATTACATGCTTTGGGTCATGCACATATTGTTTTAGTAAGGATACATGGAACACATTGTGCACGTGAATATGGTTGGGTAAAGCCAATCGGTACGTCACAGGTCCCACCCTCTCCAATATATGAAAGGGTCCACAGAACCTAGGAGCCAACTTGGCATAGGAGGCCCACCTTAGTGTGCTCCTCTTTGGTTTAATCCTTACATACACATGATCGCCCACTTCAAATTCTCGATAAGTCCTCTTCTTATTTGCGTACACCTTCTGCCGATCTTGAGTTGCTCAGATTTTTTATGATCTTTCTTACTTCTGATTACATCTCAGCTAACATCTCTGGTCCAAGCATCAACTTGGTTTCGTGGTTGCTCCAATTGATGGGAGTACGACATTGTCGTCCATACAAAGATTTGAAAGGGCTCATCTTAAGGGACTCCTGATAACCATTGTTGTAGGCAAATTCTACCAAGTGAAAATTTTCTTCCCATTTCATTGGCTGCTGCATCACCTACATGCGCAACATATCCTCCAAGATTTGGTTTACCGCTCATTTTTTCCATCCGTTTGAGGATGATAAGATGTGTTGAAATTTATTTGCGTTCGCAAACCTGTAAATAAGGTCTTCCAGAATGTTGAAGTAAAATTCACATCCCTATCTGATATGACAGCCTTTGGAATTCCATGTAGTCTAAAACTCTCTCCCATAAGAATATCTGCTATCTGCACAGTTTTGTAAGTAGATTGTACAGGTATGAAATGTGTTTCCTTGCTCAACCTATCAACCACCACCATAATGGAGTCATTGTGCCTTTTTGATCTTGGCAAACCAGTAATAAATTCTAGAGATATAACTTCCATTTCCACTCAGGTACTGGTATAGGCTGTAACAATCCGGCTAGATGTTGATGCTCCACCTTAACGTGTTGACACTCCAAGCATTTGTTCAAATATTCTGCAATATTTATTCTCATACCAGGCCATAAATAGACGTTTCTAATTGTTATTAGCATTTTCTGGTATCTTGGGTGTACTAATTAATTACTACAGTGATACTCATTCATGATCATCTCCTTCAAACCCATTCGATTTGGATTATATATCTTCTCCTTAAAGGTTAGCAATTGATCTTTGCTAACTCCGTAGATAAGAGGTTTTTCTTGCCTTCTGGCTTCCTCCACTTGCTACCATAAAAACTGGCATTCAGGATCCTTCCCGACTTCCTCTTTTTTCTGATCCAAAAATTTACATTCAATATGGTTATAGCAAAGTTCATAAACACAATGCAGTTTTATGCTTAAGGCATCCTCCACACGGTTTTATTTACCTTTTACATGTTGAATATCCATGTCAAACTCACCTAAGAAGGCATTCCACCTTGCCTATCGAGATTTTAGATCAGTTTGCTTAAAGTAGTTGGTTAGGCTGTTGTGGTCAGCTTTTAACGCAAACCTTTTTCCTAGCAAGTAGTGCCTCCATACCTAGAGTGCATGCACTACTGCTGTCAGTTATAAATCATAAGTTTAATATTGTTGTTCATGCTCTTTTAATTTTCTTGATTCATAGGCAACCACCCTTCCTTCTTGCGAAAGAATCGCTCCAACTCCTTCTTTACAAGCAGCGGTATAAACTTCAAATTCCTTATTGGAATCAACTACCCTCAACATCGGGGCTGTGGTCAGCAAATGTTTCAACTTATCGAAACTATTATGACACTCAGTAGTCCATCTGAATATTTTTTCCCTTTCTTTTTGAAGACGTAATTGGAAAGGAAATCTTCGAGAATCCTTCAATGAAACTTCGATAATATCCAGCTAAACCCATAAAGGATCGGATATATGCCACATTTTGGGGTACTCGCCATTCCATAATCATCTTAATTTTCTCTCGATCAATCGCTATTCCCTCAGCAGAAATAACATGGCCTAGATAATGGATTTCTTCCTTGAAGAAATCACATTTGCTGAACTTAGCGTACAACTGATGCTTTCGTAACATCTCCAACACTATCCTTAAGTGCTCTTTGTGCTCTTCCATGCCCTTTGAATAAATTAAGATATCATCTATGAATATTAGGACAAATATGTCCAAAAAGGGGTGAAATATGCCATGCATTAGCCTCATAAATGTTGTTGCTGCATTAGTTAAACCAAATGGTAATACTAAAAACTCGTAATGCCCGTATATGGTACGGAAGGCAGTTTTGTAGATATCCTCGTCTTCTATCCGGATCTGGTGGTATCCAGACCTTAAGTCTATCTTCGAAAATATGGTGGCCCCCTTCACTTGATCAAACAGGTCATCAATTCATGGGAAGGGATATTTATTTTTGACAGTCAATTTATTGAGCTGTCTATAATCCATGCACATTTGCATGGTTCCATCCCTTTTCTTTACAAACATCACTAGTGTTCCCCAAGGGGACACACTTGGTTGAATGTACCCTTTGTCCAACAACTCTTGCAATTGCATTTTTAATTCAGTTAGCTCCAGTACACTCATTCGATATAGGGCCCTTGAAATTGGTGATGCTCCTGGCATCAAATCAATATCTCTTCATCGTGGAAATCCCGGTACATCCTTTGGAAACACGTCCATGAAGTTTTGCACCAATGGTATGTTCTCCATCATAGGATTCTTTTCTTTAGAATTATAGAAACCCACCTGAATGGCATATAACTGACATCCTTTTCTAATACACTTACTCATTTCAGAGGTTGTAATAGGACACAGCTGTAGGGGTTTCTTAATTCCTTGTATCTCCTTATGAGTTCCATCTTGCATTCTGTAATATATATATATATTCTTTACAATCTAACAGTGTCTAGTGTCTCTCCAACCAATCCATTCCCAATAATACAACGTAGAATCCCAAGGGCAACACATTCAGGGACACGTTTGAAGGGCGAGAGAATATGGCTCTGGTAGGGCACGCTTATACTAGTCCTTACCAAAGGATGTATGAAGAAGGCTTACAGTTTGCACAAAAATTTCTTTTTGCTCCAATGGCTAGTTGTACCAGTCAGGGATTTTTTAATTTCTGACTTTGTAATTTACAAATTTCTACTATTTTGTGGTTTATATAACTTAATCTTGCACTTGGGTCAACCAAAATAGAAACGGATTGTGAAAGTAGCTTACCTTCCAATTCTATCATTATTGGTTGATAATCTGCCTGTCGATCCTCTATGGCTGCATTAATTCTAGGTATGTTCCAGGCTACATCACACACTGTAGAGGCTTCCTGTAGATTGGATACTGTATCATTCCTTCCCCGTTGTGGACAGTTCTTATAATAGTGAGCCTCATCACACCCCCAGCACTGCAGAGGTGGTTTCTGGCTTTTTCCTTGTTCAAGTTTGTTGGAAGCCTCTATGGGCTTCTCTTTTGCAGGCCAACGGGTTCTTTGGTGGTTTCTCCCGAATTTTTTTCTCACTAAATTCCTGGCAAAATTCTTAAAGTTATTAGTTCTTGAACTTTTGAAGTTTGAACTGCCTTTCTGCCCTTTTCTTGGCTTCTAGTTTTTGCCCAATTCTCCTTTTTCCTTTGTCTAATGGTAACTCATTCTCACTTTGTGGATTTCTTCATCAATGGTCTTTGGATTCGCGAATTCAATTCTCTCTTTCATGCGGGTCAGAAAACTACTCAAAAATCATTGAACCTTATCATTTTCATCCCTTAATAAGGAATGTATCTCAACAGGGAAGTGAACTTGGTTATTTACTCATCCATTTTCATTTTACCCAACCTCAAGTCATGGAATTCCTTGGACTTTTCGTCATAAAAACATTCCGATAGATACTTTTCCTTGAAGTATTGTTGAAATGTATCCCATGTCATGTCCCGATCTTCAATGTTGTGGACATTCTTCAAGGGTGGCCTTCTCTCTTAGCTGGTAGATGGCCAGTCTGGATTTAATATTACTGTTGTACTCATAAACTTGAAAGTATTTGTTCATATTAATCAACCATGCTTCAACCACCTCCTCCACTTCTCCATCAAACGCAGGTGGTTTTATCTTCCGGAACTCTCTTTGTAGCTCCACTTTTTGCTTCTTAATTTCTTGTTGTTCTGACACATTTCTAGACTTTGCCTCATTATAGTTTCTATTTTTATTACTATGTTGGGAATGGCTTCTTTCCATTCTGTCATTGGTTTGATCCTTAGCTTGCCGTAAATTTTCTTCTTGCGTTTTCTCTTTCAAGGATGGATTGTAGCACTCCTTGATTATTCTTATCAAAAAATCTTTTGAGTATCATTTCCAGCTCTTGCATCACGTGCTCATTATCATTCCTAACCCAGACCATTTCTTCCTATAGCTTCTGCACAGTGCTTAACATAATACTGGTTTGGTGCTATTTCTCCTCCAACAGTCTACTAGTCTGTTGGTGCTGATCCACACTCAGCTGAATCCACATTTCCGGGTTCATTTTTTATTGGGATTGGGGTGTAGGTTCCCCTGCGTTCTAGGGTGTTTTTTGTGTCAACCCCCTCTTCATATCATCTCCTACTTTGTTGTTTCTTTTTTGTTCATCATTTACACACACAAATGTCATGTTAGGTGACCCCTAGGGTCCCACCGTGCGAATGCTACTCTGACACCACTTGTAACATACATCATACTCAACCATGAAAAAATATAAAATAAAATAAAATAAATAAATACCTTAACAAAGGCTTGACTAAGTGAAATTGTCACATATCTTTCGAGCTCCTAATTCCTTACTCTTACATGGACATAACAAAATAAAGGTTTGGGTGATTTTAATACAAGTTTCAAGGTGGCAACTTGTCCCATATGCGTGATACTTGGCAGCATATCTAACAATCAACAACAATCACATTTAATTCATTTGGTATACAAGATCCATATTGTTATTACGATAGGATAGAATACTTATAGTTAATCTTATATTAATTCTTGATTGGAATGATTTCATAGCATAATGGTTACTGGGATATGTTAGGTCCCTATAATTTGTCAAATTGGCAAGACCAAATTGAACAAGGGTAACATCAAACCAACTTTGGAGTCCTAGGACCTAGACTTCCTGGACTCAGAGAGGGCTCTGTCTATATTTGTGTAAAAGATGTAACTTGTTTGTTTTAGGATGCTAATTTTAGGCTAGTTAAATTGATAGGGTTTGTTTATTTTGTTTTGTTTGGTTGGGTTGGTTGTCAAGAAGAACATATAGAGTAAGAGAAACTTAAACCATTGGGCTATGGAGTCTGCAAAAGGTCTTGAAAAGTATAAAAATAGATCAAGGGTGTTTCATAAGGCAAGTTAACAAAGCCAAATGGATCTAAATAGGTTTAGTGAGTGTGAAATGAACATTAAGTTGTGAATGTAGTAGGTTTAAAGGGAAATTAAGAATCCTTTAACATAAAATATAACAAGAAGAATCTATAAGAGTACTATGCATCAAGAAAGAATCAAAGGACAGGGCACACCATAAAATTCTTTGACCTAGCACTATCAAGTAAACTTTAAAACAAGTATCCAACAAATCCTAGAGAGCAGGGAACTCCTAACTTCTCTAGCTATCTACCTTCAGAGAAATAAAACATTAAAGATAGCACATAAGTAATGATTAAAGAGCAGGGAACTCCTAATTCCTTAATCAGCCTTCAAAGACCTTTAAAGTAACCATTTAAAGATATAATAAAGGATAGGGCATACCATAAACTTCTTTAGTCTAAACCCTAATAAGAAAAATTCAAAGAAAAACCTAGAAAACAATGATTCGAGCTACACCAAAGGACAAGGCATACCATAAACTTCTTTGGCTTGACTCTATTTAATCATTTTTAAGACAAACAAGCTAAGTGGAATTAAAAAGCAATGAAGAATTCTTCAATCATACCTAACAGAGGAAAACATTTGAGCAATAGAAGCGGACAAACCTAAGGTGCCTCTAACATCATATCTTACCCTAAAATTTATGTTCCAATGTAAGAGAAAATATGGAACGATATGAGAACACAAGGAAACAATAACTAGATCAGAGAAACATCACCATTAACCAGGTTCAGGAATCCTATAAAGGTGCTTACTCCATTGATGCTTAGTCCAAAAACAATCACACAACTCCAAAGCCAATTTCTTCACAACTCCAAGTCTATGCATTCATCTCAATAAACAACCAAAAATAAACATGAATCCTCCATGTAGTATTTAACTTGCAAAGGAAGAGAAAAACCCTAGCTAGGGTTCAAAAATGTCATTAATTACACATTTAAGTCATTTTTTCCTATGAGACCATGCAAGGCCAAAGGCACAAATATCCCAAACTCATAAATGAAAAAATAACTTCTAAGCTAACCTCTGAGCTAATTTGGGAATCATTTGACCTTTAAGGCCTCTCAATAATTTTCAAAATATCTCGAAGTGTCTTTTGTTGAATTTCTGGCAAACGCGCAACGCCAAGGTTCAAGGGCGCATCGCCAGGCCAAGGGCACAATGCCAAATCTAGAAAAATCACTTTCTTTACAGCTAAGATTTGAAGGTCATCCCAGTGTCCGAATGAGCTCCATGATAGCTCATTGGAAATACTATTCTGTATAGTTTCAAAATATTCCTTTAGCTTCTAGATTGGTGTCCATGTTCCTGCTCAAAAACCAATTTTACCAAGACTTCTCAAGGCACAGTGCCAGTGCTGAAAAGAGGGCAGAAAGGTGATTTTTGCTTGTTTTTGGCCATTTTGAGGGACCAGTTCTGCTCCAAATGACTTGAAAATTTCCGAGGGTGATGTCCTTGGCCTGATGAACATGAATATGTAAACCTTCCCTCAATTGGGTGCCCCAAAAAATAGCACATTGCCATTGGCACTGCGCGCTTGACCCTTTTTCTGCTAGCCAACTGTCAAAAACTCAAAACTTTCAAAAATGGGCCAAAATTGGGATTTATCTTGCTAATCATGTTTGGGATGCTTGGAGGGATTCATCAGCAATAATTTCAAGTTTTTATTTCTCTTTTTCCTCTTTTAGGACTTGAATCTTTGCAAGGGCTCTTTTGAGCTTGGCCCTTACAATTTTGTTCCTCATGGCATAATGCTTTGCCATCTTCTTTTGTATGTTAATGTTCTTTTGTGCCCTCTCAAGTTGATCCTCTAGGTGTACATTGGCTCTCTCTGGCCAAGATTCCCTATCATAGCTGATCTCCATGGCAAGCAGCTCACTTGGAGTGAGCTGCTCTACCAATGTTGTCTCTTGCTCTCTTTCCTTGGCTAAAGCCTTCTTCAAACCAATTGTCCTTGGCCTCCTCCGATGAAGTTTTTCTTCCTCTTCTTAATTCTCATCAAAAGTTCCCAAGGCCTCATCTAGCTTAGCCTTGGCCTTTGCAGCCTCTTTTCGAGCCTTGATAGCTCTTACCTCGCTGATGGCTTTCTCTATCTCTAACTATTGGTTTTCTACCTCAAGGAAGCTGATTACATTCCTTGCCTTGACAAGATTGGTTTGTAGGTCCCTAATCTGGGAATTCTTGCTCTTGATCAACACGTTTGTGATCCTTTCTTCATCATCATTCTCACTGTCAAGATGAATGAGCTGAAACTCTTGTTCAGTTTCATGCTTATCATCCTCTTCAACAATGACATCCTCTGCCACATTTTCCTTACATTTGTCAATTTTTTGTTTTGTTAATGTAGAAGGCATGGCCCCTTGCCTCTTAAGGGCAGCAAACACATGCCTATTTCCCCTCTGGTAGGTTAAAGGAAAAGGCTCTATGTCAACCATCTCAGTGTCATCTGCCTCACTGGTGTCTTCATTATTTGATGTTGTCTCATGAGATGAGGGTGAAGGGTTGTGGGAAGATGATGAAGGAGGATCATCATGGGGTGAAGGAATGTGAGAGGATGGAGATGTATGATCAACAGGAGGTGATGGAGGAGTGGATTCTGGAGGATGGAATGATGAGGGAACATTTTTCTGATGATGGCCTTGTGGAGTAATAAAAACCTCATTGGAAATGAAGGTCTCCCAAGGAATGCCTTTCTTCTGTAGTTGGCGCATAACAACCATTTTGATAAGTGAGTGATGGAAGAGATTTTGCATTTGCAGAGGATTGTCTTTCTTTTGTACAATATAGGACACTTTATCAATGCTTCTGTAGAGGTAATAGGGTATGTGCAACATCATAACTCTAGTAAAGTGCATAAGCAGCATGATGTGGTAGGAGTAAAAGCGGGAGAACCTTCATTCACAGGTAAAATATTTAATTATAATCTTCATCATAGGTGCATACCTTTCAAGCAGGTGAGAGAAAGGAAATATGTATTTACTGTGGTATTTGTACCTAGGCTTTAGGTAAGGTTCAAAGTAACTGTTACACCATTTTTTGGTCATCTAACCTATTATCATTAGATGGACCCAAGTACACCATGTAAGACCAATTTTACCCTAAGTAAAATTGCTTTCACTATGTGAAATAACTTAGTAAAACACCTTTATTAAGTTGTTTATGGTCTAAACAGGAAACCCCAAAAGGAAATAATAAACAAATCTATGTTTGTTTATATTTCCTCAAGGAATAATTAGTTAAACATCAATTTAATTAACTGTTATACAATTCATATTTAATACAATTAAAGTCAATTAAATAAGTCTTATTTGTTGATTGTTCTGGGAATAATTATTTAATCCTTATTTAAATAATATTCCTAGTTAAATTTGACTAAATCATTTATAAATAATTAAATAAATTATTATTCATTTAATTATGTTCCTCGATTCTCTTTAAATAATAAATAAATCATTTTGTTATTTCTTATTATAATAAAAGTTAATTAAATTAATCCTTTCTCATTAAATATAATAAAATATTCCTAAAAGGTGGTTCTAGAATTTGATTAATAATATTTTATTCATGCACCAAGTTCTAGACCGCCCTAATATTTTGTTATAAATAGAAGGGTTTTTCCCATTCATTAGTCACCTTTCATTGCATTAGATCACTCTAGATCTATACTCTTGGTCTGACTTTGAGCCATTATCATTGTCACATTCTCCATCATTTGCTTTGTGAGCTCCCTCTGAGTTCTATGTTTGTCTGGGTTTTCTACACCAACAAGAGAGAGAAGTTTTAGATCTGAAATGCCGAGGACTTTCAAGAACCCATCCCATTGAGGAGAATTGGAAACACCTTTCTTCTTTTCCTCTTAGGTGCCCCTTTAATATAAAAAATTCTTTCAAACATATTATTCTTGTCTTGTCTATTGGATGCATGGAGAAACATTTCATTTTCACTGCTTAATTTCTTTTATGCATAGATCTGGATTTGTGCAGCTTTATTTGGATCAACTAACTGCAGATTTAAAGATATTGGCAGCCATAATCGATGTTAGGGCTATTTGTTATGCGTAGCTAAAGTGGTCTTTTTCCGACGAAAGATTCATACTAACAGTAACTCATGTCAAAATTGGCTTGCTTGAACCATTCCTCCCCTACATTAGATATGCTTGTGGCATTGGCAATAACATCTGTAGATAACTCAAAGGTGACCCCTACAAGGTTTACTTGTTTGTCATGAAAGTTAATGATGAAAATTCTCGTTAGCTTAGGGTGGTTTTGTACCTGCTGCACCTTCTCACAAAAATCAAAGCATCCTACTGCTTGAAATAAGAAATGGTAAGGGGAGATGCCATGAGCTCTCTTGTATTGAGGGGTGAAAATCTATTGATCTTTCCTCCTTTGTGATCATGCCTTTTTGGCATTTGGGCCTCTCCACCACTGCCACTATCTCCCTCTTCTGACATTTTTAAAACTCTGCTTTTCCAACCCTAGGATTGATGTGAAATTTGAGATGGAAAAGAGGGTAATGGAATGGAATTTTTTGCAAGTGAAGGGATAGAGTGTTATGAAGGAAAAGGATGTAGGGACAAGGTTAGATGAATGAAAAACCTCCAAATAGTATAATTCCTCTATCTATCACTGATTTTATTTGCAGGCAGATGAAGTAATGGTAAACAGTGATTTCAAGTTTAAGCCTTAGGGTTTCCTCTTAGGGTTTCACTTATTTCAATTAGAAAACACCAAAATTTCTTGAAGATGAGTGTATAGCATGAATTACCCCTCAATATGCTTGAAGGACCTTTGAAAAAAATCTTGGAAGCAATTTGTAGTGTTTTGAGTGGTTAGATCAGTTTGGAAGCCCTCCTAGCCAAGGGCGCAGCGCCAAGGCTGAGCATGTAGCGCCTGTTGTTGAGGGCTCAACGCCAAGAGTAAATATGCTGTGGGTGTTGGGAAAGAGTGCAACGCCACTTCCCAGGTGCACAACGCCTTCAAAAATTCAATGGAGGAAAAAATCTAGGGGCGCAGCGCCACTTTCCAGGCGCACAGTGCCACAAAAATTTACCCAAATTCAACTTGAAAACTCAAAAAAAAACTTCTCTCCTTGAAACTTCTAACTCTTTGCAAGGGAAAAATGATTCATTGAAGTGTGAAATGACCTTTTATAGGCTCATGGAATTAAATTTAACTTTGCAAACCCACTTTCCAACGTCAAAAGTCCTTTTTCTTTTCTCACTAACTATTTTACACTTTTTGTTTTGCAGGTGACTAAACTGATGAATTTGACCTTTCTTTTTCTCCTTGAGCCATGACAAGCTCAGTTTGGAAAATTTGGGTGATTACACACACTAGCATCTTCAAATTATTGTGTAGCCTCAACCTTTAAGTTCAACTTAACCTTTTCACCTTTTTTCTTGTAGTTTTTCGGAGTTATGAAATTTTCTTTTCTTTTGATCCTAGAGATTTGAAATTTTTATTTTGACATAGTAGCAGCTTCAAAATACTCATTTTCTTCCACCATGGAGTTCAACTTATCTTTTTACCTTCTCTGGCCACTTTCTTCAAAACCCTAGGTGTCTGCAGCTCTTTTGTAGCAATCATCATTGTTGTCTTCTAAGTTCTCTATAGCCCTTTCAAGTTCATTCATTTCTGTCCAGTTCACCTCACCTTTTCCATTTTTCTTCAATCTATTCTGATAGACTTCCTTCATGTTTGGATTTGTGTGTCTCGTCTAGTTCATTTATGCAAGTGGTCACTATTTAGCACTCAACTGGATCATCAAGTGTATAAACCCTAATTCTTCATAGGACAAAGCTGTTTTCCCCTTCCCTTGCTGTAAGTTGTTTTAATTCAGGAGAAGACCACCTACCTTATCAGTACTTTCTGGTGACACAACTTTCAACACTCTTGCAGAAGTGCCAAAATTTGTTCATATTTTCCACTTGTAGACTTTGAACTGATGAGGTAATCTTCTTTAGAAATATTTTAGGTCCTTCTTGAATAACCATGTCTTGACAATCCATTACATCCGAGCCAGATTCTAGCGAAGGAAAAGCAGTGCCTAAAACATCTAATGATGACCTTAAAACATGTGAAACCCTAGTTGACCTAGTGGGAGGGTTATTTAACTTGATCTTGGCTGAAAATTGGTTTGGAGGCTTCAAGTGAAAAATAGAGTATTGTCAAAAGTGTTGTATTGGAGATCCAAAATCCAATGTACTTGATTTATCTAAAGAAAGTACAAAGATATTTCTGAGACCATCAATGCTTGAGGAACCTGGGGAACATGGGAATAAGTAGTCTATAGGAAATCCTAGAGGGAAAGTGGAGTTTATGGATAGGGAAAAATAGGCCAATGAGGTTATAGGCAGGGAAGGAGGGTAAAAATGAGAGGTATAAGCTTATGAGGAGCTTTTAGGAGCAACAGGGTGATCATGAAATGGGAAACTGATAGAATATTGAAAAATTTTCTATAAGGATAATGAAGGCAGTGAGATTTCTGAAACTCACAATATTCAAGGAAAGTTGTTTTCATAAATCTAGAAACAATCTATAGTCATCTAAAGATAGTGAAAAATACTGATGACTAACAATGTCTCCACTTGGGGAGGGCATCTCCTTTCAGGAGGTGTCCAAAACCTCAGAGTTTTGAAGATCAATACCTTACTTGTACTTGGAAGATCCCTCTTTCTTCACTTGCTGATTGGTTGCTATTCTTTGAAGCTGTGATCCTACAATCTGAAAAACATGATTGCTTCAATATCAACACTACCTACCCATCATACTTTTCCTAACCTTTTCTCTTCATTTGGGTGCATTTGAATTGGCAAACCATGGACATCATTTTTCTTTTGAAAGCATAAAAATTATCTACTTCTACCCTTATAACTTCCAAGAGCTCAGATTAGATTGATGAACCCTTTTATTCTCTACCTAATCTACTTATCTGTCAAGGTTAAGCAGTTTGACAGATTTTCATTCTCTAACCTATCAACACAAAATTTAAAGCATGATCAAATCAAGGTTAAGCTATTTGATTTGTCATGAGATGTGGCATCTCGGAAAAATGGCACATAGATTTTATTTTTCTACAAGTAAAACTAGAAACTTGAGGGCACATAATTTGGAGTTTGTTACCTATCCCTATTATTTTCCTTTGGTTCATATTTAAGCTTTGGGAACCAACATCTTTTCCTAACCTAGTATATTGATGAGCCAAGTTTAAATGGTTTGGAAAATCTTCATTTTTCTAAGTTATCAACATAAATTTAAAACATGTTCAATCATGGTTAGGTTGTATGACTAAATAAGACTTTTCTTTCTCAAAGTAGTGGCATTTGGGCTTGCACACTTTTAGACATATTCTTTTTGGGTATGGGGATTTACCTCTTCTTTTCATTTTCCCTCTTTTTCTTCTTTTATTTTTTTTTGTTCTAAACTTTCTAAAACTAAATAGATGATCATAGTGCTGAGCTTATTTTCACACCTATCTATCCTAATCTAACTTGTATATGATATCTACATTAGGTGAACTCTTTTTTCCAATACAACCAATCAAGTAAGTGACTAGATGATTGCTTTTTATTCAGCCTTTTAGGTATGCTAAAAGGCCACTCCCATTTTGTCTTCTTTTGAACAGTAGTGCTCCAAATTTTCTTTAAACTCTGTAACAAGCTGTTCGTGGCATATTTTACTCCCTATTTAAATGTTTCTACGTAACCAGCAAAAGGATATTTGAATAATACCTGGCTATGAGAATTTAAACCATGGGCTTCATCCAGGACTACTTCTTGTTCCATTTTCTTGTGCTTTGGATTCTTTTGAGAAAGACACTCCACCTCTTCTTTAGTTAAAAGAGGAGGAATTTTCCACTTTCTTTGGACATAATCCTAGTTTCCATCTTTCTCTTGTGAAGGATGCTCATAAAGCTGAAGGTCTTCTTGAGGGGGTAGCATAGCATCAGTTTCAATCTTTTCTTTTGTTTCTTCATGAGGAAAGGCTACAATACACAAATTAGCAGTAGAACAGATAGAAGCACTTTTAGAGGCTGGTTGTATGATCATATCCTGATTGATTTCATCTTCAGCTAAAGGAGGGGGGAATTATCTGTTTTCTTTGGATAGAACCACGACTATTTTCTTCCTTTTGTGAATGATCATGAGGCTGAATGTCTTCTTGAGCCTCAAACAAAAGAGCAGTTGAATCATCAATTGTCCTTTCAGAGAGATCCTGAGGATGATCTTCTTTTCCTTGATTTATTTTAGGCTCAACCAAATCCTCTTGGTTGTCATGACAGTTAACTTGAGTATGAAATGCATGAATTTTCTCTAATATATCCTCAGCATGCTAATTTCCCAAATATTCATCAATTTTTACAAGGTATTGTATGAGATCTTCAGATTGATCACAACAATTTTTAGCTAATGATACAGATGGAAAAGTTTCTTTATAATGCTCATAAAATACTTTGTGGAAATCTTTTAAATAAAACAAACTACTAAGATCTACGCCTTCATACCATTCCCTTTATTTCCCTTCTAATGTCCCCATGAACATTTTCATGAGGCAGTCCTCATGCCATTCAACCTTTAACCTCCATGTATGTATATGAAATCTGATGAGATTGAACAAGGGGTCATCAAAATTTTCATGTTGAAAAATAGGCAGGTTTCTGCCCCAATTTATCTGAGGCATTTTGTGTGGGAATCCAGGGATGTGATCTCCGTTCATTGGAGAATATCTCCATTGTATCCTTGAATCCATCTTTGTTAATAAAAAAGGGTCACTGCATATTTTCAACCAATCTAGAGTCTTCTACTAGTGGATTCTTTAGGTCTTTTGAGAGTTGTGGAGTCACCAGGTGGAAGATCTCAACTTTGTTGCCCACCATCAGCAAATAGATATTCAGCAAGTCTGTAAGGTTTTTAGGAAGGGAACTTGCTTCATGGGTAGGTCTGCTAACAATTGAATTTTTAGATCTAGGATATTACCTAAGGATGCTTTCAAGATTGTCAACTATTGCAGGAGGATTTGGGTCATGGTGAGATCTGGTGCATATTCTTTATGAAGCCAGATTTTAGACCTACAACACAGAGAGGTTGAAAGTTTGTAAGGGTTTTGGAAACAAACCTATATGAAATATTACTGAATTCACAGAGTGAGTGACTGGGTCTTCTTCTATCAGGTTTGATTAGTACATTCCTAGGGGAGTCTGTGAGGAACAATGGAGTCACCAGGTCTACTGGAGACCAGTAGAGTCACCAGGTGGATGATGCTAAGTGCTTTGAATATTTGTTTGTTGTCTACCATCAACAATTGGATACCAATCTATAGATATTTTTGGGTTTTCTGAGTTCTTTATGTAACACTAAGATTTTCAATAAGTGTTCCCTAGGGCGTTCGCCATGATGCTAGTATGGAAAATCAACCAGATATCATTGTTGGCTAACACTTGATTTATCTAAGTTTGATAGGGGATTTTTGAGTTCTAAAGGAATACTTAAGTTGTTACTTACTCAGAGTCCCCAGTGGAGTTGCCATTATGTTAGGTCCCTGTAATTTGTCAGATTGGCAAGACCAAATTGAACAAGGGTAACATCAAACCAAATTTGGTGTCCTAGGAACTAGCCTTCCTGGACTTGGAGAGGGATCTCTCTATTTTTGTGTAAAATATGTAACTTGTTTGTTTTAGGATGTTGATTTTAGGCTAGTCAAATTGATAGGGTTTTTTTGTTTTGTTTTGTTTGGTTGGGTTAGTTGTCAAGAAGAACAGATAGAGTACGAGAAACTTAAAACATTGGGCTATGGAGTTTGCAAAAGGTCTTGGAAAGTACAACAATAGATTAAGGGTGTTTCATAGGGAAAGTTAACAATTCAAAATGGATCTAAATAGGTTTAGTGAGTGTGAAATGAACATTAAGTTGTGAATGTAGTAGGTTTAAAGGGCAGTTAAGAATCCTTTAACATAAAATATAACAAGAAGAATCTATAAGAGTACTATGCATCAAGAAAGAATCAAAGGAAAGGGTGCAATAAAATTCTTTGACCTAGATCTATTAATTAAACTTAAAAAAAACTATCCAGCAAACCCTAGAGAGCAGGGAGCTCCTAACTTTTCTAGCTATCTACCTTCAGAGAAAGAAAACATTCAAGATAGCACATAAGTAATGATTAAAGAGAAGGGAACTCCTAAATTCCTTAATCAAACTGCAAAGACCTTCAAAGTAACCATTTCAAGATATACTAAAGGACTGGGCATACAATAAACTTCTTTAGTCTAAACCCTAATAAGCAAACTTCAAAGAAAATCCTAGAAAACAATGATTCAAGCTACACCAAAGGACAGGGCATACCATAAAATTCTTTGGCTTGACTCTATTTAATCATTTTGAAGACAAACAAGCTAAGTGGAATTAAAGAGCAATGAAGAATTCTTCAATCAGACCTAGCAGAGGAAAACATTTGAGCAATAGAAGCAGACAGACCTAAGGTGCCTCTAACAACATATCTTAGCCTAAATTTTTTGTTCTAATGAAAGAGAAAAGATGGAACAATATGAGAACACAAGGAAACAATGACTATATTAGAGCAACATCACCATTAACTAGGTTCAGGAATCCTATAAAGGTGCTTTCTCATTTGATGCTTAGTCCAATAACAATCACACAACTCCAAAGCCAATTTCTTCACAACTCCAAGTCTATGTATTCATCTCAATAAACAACCAACAATAAAAATGAAGCCTCCATGCAGTATTTAACTTGAAAAGGAGGAGAAAAACCCTAGCTAGGGTTCCAAAATGTCATTAATTACACATTTAAGTCATTTTTTCCTATGAGATCATGCAAGGCCCAAGGCACAAATATCCCAAACTCATAAATAAAAAAAATCACTTCTAAGATAACCTCTAAGCTAATTTGGGAATCATTTGACCTTTAAGTCCTCTCAATAACTTTCAAAATATCTCCAAGTGTCTTTTGTTGACTTTCTGGCGAGGGCACAGTGCCAAGGTTCAAGTGCGCAGCAGCGCCAGGCCAAGGGCGCAGTGCTAAATCTAGAAAAATCACCTGTTTGCAGCTAATATTTGGAGGTCTTCTCGGTGTCTAAATGAGCTCCATGATAGCTCATTGGAAAGCCTGTCCTATCTAGTTACCAAATCTGCCTTTATTTTCTAGATTGGTGTCAATTTTCCTACTCAAAAACCCATTCTCCCGAGATTGATCAAGGCGCAGCGCTAGTGCTAAAAAGAGGGCAGAAAAGTGAGTTTTTGCTTGTTTTTGGCTCTTTTCTGCTAGCCAACTGTCAAAAACTCAAAACTTTCAAAAATGTGCCAAAATTGGGATTTATCTTACTGATCATGTTTGGGATGCTTGGAGGGATGCATCAACAACAATGTCAAGTTTTTCTTTCTCCTTTGCCTCTTTTAGGACTTGAATCTTTGCAAGGGCTCTTTTGAGCTTCGACCTTGAAATTTTGTTCCTCATGGCATAATTCTTTGCCATCTTCTTCTGTATGTTAATGTTCCTTTGTGCCTTCTCAAGTTGATCCTTTAGGTGTACATTGGCTCTCTCTAGCCAAGATTCCCTATCATAGCTGATCTCCATGGCAAGCAGCTCACTTGGAGTGAGTTGCTCTGCCAATGTTGTCTCTTGCTCTCTTTCCTTGGCTAAAGCCTTATTCAAACCAATTGTCCTTGGACTCCTCCTAGGAAGTTGTTCTTCCTCTTCTTCCTTCTTATCAAAAGTGCCCAAGGCCTCATCTAGATTAGCCTTGGCCTTTGCAGCCTCTTTCTAAGCCCTAATAGCTCTAACCTCATTGATGGATTTCTCTGTCTCTAACTGCTGGCTTTCTACCTCAAGAAATTTGATTACATTCCTTGCCCTGCCAAGATTGGTTTGTAAGTCCCTAATCTGGGAATTATTGCTCTTGATCAACATGTTTGTGATCATTTCTTCATCATCATTCTCATTGTCAATATGAATGAGCTGAAACTCTTGCTTAGTTTCATGCTTATCATCCTCTTCAATAATGACATCCTCTGCCACCTTTTCCTTACCTTTATCAAGTTGTTGTTTTGTTGATGTAGAAGGCATGACCCCTTGCCTCTTAAGGGTAGAAAAAACATGCCTATTTCCCCTCTGGTAGCTTAAAGGAAAAGGTTCTATGTCAACCATCACACTGTCATCTGCCTCACTGCTCTCTTCATTATTTGATGCTATCTCATGAGGTGAGGGTGAAGGGTTGTGGGAAGATGCTGAAGGAGGATCATCATGGGGTGAAGGAATGTGAGTGGATGGAGATGTATGATTAGCGAGAGGTGATGGAGGAGTGGATTCTGGAGGATGGGATGATGATGGAACATTTTGTTGATGATGGCCTTGTGGAGCATTAAAAACCTCATTGGCAATGAAGGTCTCCCACAGAATGCCTTTCTTCTGTAGTTGGTGCATAACAACCATTTTGATAAGTGAGTGATGGAAGAGACTTTGCGTCTGCAAAGGATAGTCTCTCTTTTGTACAATATAGGAAATTTTATCAATGCTTCTGTAGAGGTAATAGGGTATGTTCAACATCCTCACTCTAGTAAAGTGCATAAGTAGCCTGATGTGGTAGGAGTAAAGGCAGCATAACCTTCCTTCATAGGTAAAATATTTCATTATAATCTTCATCATATGTGCATACCTTTCAAGTAGGTGAGAGAAAGGAAATATGGATTTATTGTGGTCTTTGTACCTAGGCTTTAGATAAGGTTCAAAGTAACTCATGTCAAGATTTTCTTGCTTGAACCATTTCTCCCCTACACTAGGTTTGCCTGTGGCATTGGCAATAAAATATGTAGATAACTCAAAGGTGACCCCTCAAATGTTAACTTGTTTGTCATGCAATTTAATGATGAAGGTTAGCTCATGGTGGTTTTGTACCTGCTGCACCTTTTCACAAAAATCAAAGCATCCTACATGCTTGAAACAAGAAATGGTAAGGGGAGATGCCATGAGCTCTCTTGTACTGAGGGGTTCAAATATATTGATATTTCCTCCTTTACGATCATGCTTTCTTGGCATTTGGGCCTGTCCACCACTGCCACTGTCTCCCTCTTCTGGCATTTTGAAAACTCTGTTTTGCCAACCCTAGGATTGATGTGAAATTTGAGATGGAAAAGAGGGTAATGGAATGGTAGTTTTTGCAAATGAAGGGACAAAGTGTTATGAAGGAAAAGGATGTAGGGACAAGGTTAGATGAATGAAAAACCTCCAAAAATTATAATTCCTCTGTCTATCACTGATTTTCTTTGCAGGCATATGAAGTAATGGCAAACAATGATTTCAAGTTTAAGCCTTAGGGTTTCACTTCTTTCAATTAGAAAACACCAAAATTGCTTGAATATGAGTGTATAACATGTACTTACCCCTAAATATGCTTGAAGGACCTTTGAAAAAATCTTGGAAGCAATTTGGAGTGTGTTGAGTGGTTAGATCAGTTTGGAAGCCCTCCTGGCCAAGGGCGCAATGCCAAAGCTAAGGACGCAGCGCCTATTGCTGAGGGTGCAACACCAAGAGGAAATCTATTATGGGTGTCGAGCAAGAGAAAAACGCCTTCCATAGCGCGCAGCACCACTTCCCTAGTGCACAACGCATTTAGAAATTCAATGGAGGAAAAAGGCAAGGGGCGCAGTGCCACTTTCTAGGTGCGCAACGCTAAACTGAGTGCGCAGCGCCACAAACATTTACCCAAATTCAACTTGAAAACTCAAAAAAAACTTCTCTCCTTGAAACTTCTAACTCTTTTCAAGTGAACAATGATTCATTGAAGTGTGAAATAACCTTTTATAGGCTCATGGAATTAAATTTAACTCTGCAAACCCACTTTCCAATGTCAATAGTCCTTTTTCTTTTCTCACTAACTCTTTTACACTTTTTGTTTTGTAGGTGACTGAAATGATGAATTTGACATTTCTTTCTCTCCTTAAGGCATGAAAAGCTCAGTTTGGAAACTTTGGGTGATTACATGCACTAGCATCTTCAAATTCTTGTGTAGCATCAACCTTTAAGTTCAACTTAACCTTTTCACATTTTTGCTTGTATTTTGCTGGAGTTATGAAATTTTCTTTTCTTTTGATCCTAGAGAATTGACATGTTTATTTTGACACAGCAACAACTTCAAAATCGTCTTTTTCTTCCACCATGGAGTTCAACTTATATTTTTACCTTATCTAACCACTTTCTTCAAAACCCTAGGTGTCTACAGCTCTCTTGTAGCAATCATCAGTGTTGTATTCTAAGTTCTCTATAGCCCTTTCAAGTTTATTTATTCTATCTAGTTCACCTCACCTTTTCCATTTTTCTTCAATCTATTCTAATAGACTTCCTTCATGTTTGGCTTTGTGTGTATAAACCCTAATTATTCACAAGACCAAGTTGTTTTCCCCTTCCCTTGTTGTAAGTTGTTTTCATTTAGGAACATACCACCTACCTTATCAGTACTTTCTGGTGACGTAACTTTCAACACTCCTTCAGAAGTGCCAAAATTTGTTCATTTTTTCCACTTGCAGACTTTGAACTAATGAGGTAATTTTCTTTAGAAATCTTTTAGGTCCTTCTTGAATAACCATGTCTTGACATTCCATTACATCTGAGCCAGATTCTAGCGAAGGAAAATCAGTGCCTAAAACATCCAATGATGACCTTAAAACATGTGAAACCCTAGTTGACCTAGTGGGAGGGTTCTTTGACCTAATCTTGGTTGAAAATTGGTTTGGAGGCTTCAAGTGAAAAACAAAGTATTGTCAAAAGTGTTGTATTGAAGATCCAAAATCCAATGTACTTGATTTATCTAAAATGCCTACAGAGATCGTTTTGAGACCATCAATGCCTGAGGAACCTGGGTAACATGGGAATAAGTAGGCTATAGGAAACCCTAGAGGGAAAGTGGAGTTTATGGACATGGAAAAATAGGCCAATGAGGTTATAGGCAGGGAAGGAGGGTAAAAATGAGAGGTAGAATCTTATGAGGAGTTTGTAGGAGCAACAAGGTGACCATGAAATGAGAAACTGATAGATTAGTAAAAAAAAATTCTATCAGGATAATGAAGGCAGTGAGATTTCTGAAAATCACAATATTCAAGGAAGGTTGTTTTCAGAAATCTAGAACCAATCTATAGTCATCTAAAGATAGTGAAAAATACTGATGACTAATATGATATTTGTGTGTTAAATCTCGGATTAATAGTAATGTACATGCCATCACATCGCCCTAACCTCAGTTGACAATTGTATGGATTTACGCCATCGAATTACAAAGGGTTGGATCTATGGTGAAGATTAATGGAGTACCTGTTTAGGGTATTGACCTCCCCAAACCCTAACTATTTCCTTTCCATTGTTGTCGATCTCCTCCGTGTTGCTCTGCAATTTCTCGGCCTGCCACAATCGACAGGCTTACCTTGGCTTTGCTCAGCTTCGCTTGATTTATCAAGGCATAACGTAGACAGGTAACATTGATACCGTCATTGCTTAAAGCTTATCTTGTTCTAAATGTGGTCGCCATTTGGTTGTACAGACCTTTCAGGCTTTTTATTTCTGCAGGACAGTCAGTGGTTAATTATATTGAGCTTACGCTCAGTTCTCTGCATTAAATTGGGGGTTTTTAAATGGAGTCTTTGTTTTTATTTCACCAGGCCTGTAATCTTTCTGTGGTTAAGTGGATTCCGGTTCTCCTGCAAGTTCCTTCATCAAAATAGCAGGTGAGATGAGGTAATGTTTAAGTTATGTGCTTTCCCTAAATAAATTATACTCCCTCCTCTAGATATGAGGGCCGACTCTGTTTCGTGGCTTTTCCGCTGAGTTTCACCTTCGAACCTATGGAAGAATTGTTGTACACAGGTAATAAGTTTATACTTCTACTTTTCTTCTTATTTATTCACTGTTTTTATAGCTTTGTCGCATGATCTCTTGCTAATGTATTTTTGGTCCTTGTTTTCTTGTACAAGTAACAACCTTGGCTCGATAGTTGAGTTTAATTCCTTTCGAATTCTTGATTCATAAAGTTAGTTCCCTGACTCTTCTCTTGCCCCTTCAAGTACCCATTCTTCACGGTAAGGTTCCTAATTCTTTGTTTGCAGAGGACCTTTGTTCCCATCTCGAAGGTTCTAATGGAATCATGAGCTTTGGATTTGAGTTTTATGGTTGCATGTCGTCATGTTAATTTCTATTTTGCAAATATGAGGGGCTTTGCCCTGCTCGTGACTATTCTTGACATTTCTAGCATTGTCTTGGACTATACTTTATTTTTGAATTAGTCTGTATTTCTGGTCCGGTTTTAAGAGAGATTAAATCTCTGGACTCAGTAAATTTAGTCTACCTTCAATTTCGAATGCCATAAGATACTTTACTTTTATTCATATGCATTATTGTTTTGGGTATCTTATGTTCACACAAATACTAGTTCATTCTATTCGATGAAATGGTTTGCTCTATTTTGGGTATATTCAGAAATAGTAAAATATGTTTTCCAATTTTCCTTTATATATATATCATGTGTGTTTTCGAGCCTTAAATATTGTTCGAGTTAGACTAGCTTCGCTCCTGTAGAATCTTGGTTTCTTTCTTAACTTGGCTCGGTTATTCACTGTCATTGTGAATAACAATGTCATATGAAATGACTTATGGTTTTCTAGACATTTCGTATTGATTACACCCATAAGTGTGTCTATTTTGAAATAATGTTTCGAAAAATTTAATTAAATTATCAATAATTACTAGGTGAATGTTAGGGATTTACCTCCACATAATACTTTGGAATATTCTTAGTAGTATTCACAAATCAAAGATTGAGATTTATCTTAAAAGTGTGGTTATGTCATTTTTACCCTTTTAATTAATTTGATGAATTGAAAAATGGTCATATGATCAAATTTCATTTGAAAGGAATTATGGTTTTCTCATAAGCCATGGTATTATAACAAAGCCTATTTACATGTTAAGAATCTCTTTGGTAATGTGGAAGATGTATATATGTTTAACTCATATATTAATTATTTTTATAATTATTATTAATATTAATAATCTAATATAAACTCATAATTTAGTTAATTTTTATGATTTTGTTTAAATACAAAATCTTGTTAATTTTTTGATGTCCAAGACGTATGGAGAAGTGTGTCACAAACATATGTTTGCCCAACCTATAGGTGAACATGTAAAGATATTGTTACATGTTTTTTTCAAATGTATATATGTTTAACTTATTAGTTAAAATTCTTTTTACTTTGAGATGTTGATATGTATGATGAAGTAAGTATTTTGAGGCTTATTAGTCTCTGCCAAGGCAGAAATCTAGAAATTGATTTGAGGGTTGACCACTATTAGTTTAGCATTGACTAATGCAAGTTATAATGTTTTACTTTGAAAAACAAATATTTTTTTTACAATATTATTGAGAAAATTATTTTCAAACATTTGATTAGACCATAACATTTAAGGTTGTATTGTAGCCTTTGTGCCATTTGCCATAATTTATGGATGTAGTTGCAATAATTAGGCCATGGTTTTTAAATATTTGTGCAATGATTTTTCATTGTTAAGCTTGATAAGCAAAACCACCTAAAATTGAAATCCTTGAAAATAGCTCATACTCACCTAGATAACCTATTTACCATTAATTACTACCCACCATAATTTAAGCAAGTATTTGTATAAAAAATGAATAGGAAAAATATATGCAAATATTTATCCCTTAGTAAGCAATTAAAAGATGAAGATTTTTCATGTTTGAACATAAACAATTTTGTTTATTTTATAACATGTTTTTAAGGATATAAAAAAATAAATTTTGTTCATATATTTAAAACATGAAAAACAAAAAAAAGTCTCCCTAAACCAATAAATTCAACACCTATACTACATGGCCCGTTGAGGAAGTTCCCTCGAACAACCCTCGCCTTACAACTTTAGAATCTAAATAGTTGCCCTGATTGTTTGGATGCAGATTTTTCTTTGGAAATTTTCCATCTGTTTCCGACTATTAAATTGCATTTAATGTCATTATCACTGCCAAACATTGGATCATTCATTGATAAGTATTGATATGAGTATGCCATTATGGGCTTTGAAGTTTTCTTCTGGTCTTATAAAAGTCTTGTGTTGTTTCATTCATCTTGAAATATATGTAAAATTTTAGTGTTTCTTGCAGTGTTGTTTTAATTTCTCAACCTTTATCTGTATCACAAAAAGGCCAATAATACTAGAACATGAAATTAGTTTATTTTTCATGAAATTTCAAGTTGCATAGTCATGATGTGAATCTAAGCATCATTGGCAGATATATATTCTTGAAATAAATGGGGAAATTGGATTAACCATCCAAATAAAAACATGATCTCCAAAAATAAGCCTGATTCAAAATAAGACATAAATTAGTAAAAATAGTTTATTTTGCATGAAAGATCAAGCTACATAACCATGAAGTCAATATATCTCTCAATTTATTACCAAAAAAATGAATTTAAAAAACAAAAGGGTCAAAGGTCAAATTTTGGGTTTTCCTCTGGCCCAATGGGAAGCTGACAGAATGCTAGTTGGCTTGAACTTCTAGGCACATGGAAATTTGTTATTGGTTTGTGGAGAGCCAATGGCGAGCCAACACATGGCAACCTCTAGGTCGCCATGCGCCCCTCCCAAAGACATAGTTTTGACTAAGTCTAAGGTTAAATATTAATATATTGCATGGAAAAATTTTATGTAATGGCGAAAGGGCAGAGGTCGAGTTTGAACCTACAACCTCCCCCATGCAAACCAACACACATACCAATTGCGCTATCAAGTGTTTCTTACTATGTATTGCAACACACATTTATTTAACCTATGTAATGGTTTATGGCAGAGGCAAAAAGGGGCCACCTTTGTATGCCCATCTCCTTACCACGGGACCACGCCCCAGAACCAAGTGGAGGGCCAATGCTAAATGGCGGAATTAGCATTTAAGCATGGGTTAATTTAACCCTTAAACCATATTAGTGCATAAACCAATTTGTTAATGCAGATTAATTAAATCACGCCATTAGTGCTAATCTAAAGTTAAATGCGCTTAACATTAATTAATCCTGAGATTAATTCGGCAGCTCTGCTAATTTTGGCGCCACTTCCACATTTGGCGGTGCTAACCAGAGTTTCTCCAATTTTAGTGGAGTTTTTCTAGGAAATATTCAGGAAGCCATAACTTTGGCATTTTTTGACCAAATTAGGCTCAAGAAGAGCCATTCCTAGATGATTTGGACGCTATGAGCATGATGGTGTAGGTTGCACCATTGGAGTACTTCTATAAGTTATTTTTCCACTTTGGAGATTAAAGAAGCTGAGGGCTACCAGGAGAGGGGGTCATGCCTAGTCTGCTTGAAGACCATTTTCAGAGCTTGAAGAGTCTATTTTGAGGTTTTTGGGTCTTATGAATCCAATGGAGTAGGTTGCAAACCCATTGTAGCATTGTAGGTGCATGCAATCAAATAATCAATCATTAATCCAAAGAGGGCCTAGCCAGTTGAAGTGGGTCCATGGAGATGTAGCCGAGGAGGGGTGAACTCTGTTATCAACTACTGATTAATGTGTTTGTTGTGTGTTATTTATCTTCAATTTACTTGTTGTACATGTGTTTTTAACTGCTAATTTACTTAAGAAATTTCTCATTAAAGACATTTAAACTTGACACATAAACCCTCCCATAACTGGATAATTTGAGACGATCCTAAACACATTTTTTTAACACTGATGAGGGAGCTAGCACAACAAAAACAATTTTCCCATATTCAGATCAACAGGAGTTAAGTTATTCGACCCTGGCCATATGGCCATAACATGGCTCCCCATATGGCCATATTTTTTGGAAACGACCTTAATTTTCAAATTGGCATTCCGACAAATATGTTAGGATATTGGGAAATTTGGCACTCCGTTAGCAAATTTTGGGCCAAAATTGCAAGATGGTGCCAGATTTGGTGGAGTTTGGGGTGTGGTTAGTGCTAAAACTTGGGGAAGCCATAGCATACTCAATTTTTGACCAAATTCGAAGCAAAAAGAGGATAGACAGGAATTTTAGGGCATTCTGGAGCCATTGGAGCAGGTTTTAGAGTTTTTTGAGCATTGCAAATGTATGTAATCACAATTTTGAGCATTATAGAAGAGGGCCAAGCCATTGGAATCTGGACCAAGGAGACGTAGCCTAGGCGGGGTGAACTCATTCATGATGTGGTGTTGTGTTATTGTTTATGGTGGTGTTCATGTATGTTATATGTTGTTGTTCAGTGTTTTGTTCATGTTAATTTGTTCATGAAATTTACATAAAACACACAAAAACTCAGTTTTAACTTGCAATTTACCTTATAATCCTCAAGCACTTTGTTTATATTCTGAAGAGGAATTCAGTGCAAAAAAACTAATTTTCCCATTCAGATCAATTTGGTATCAGAGCACTAGGTTTACTTGTGCAAGAAGTATTTAATTGTTTTGCATGTGTTTAAATGCTTACAGGGTTGAAGCTCACAAGAGGAGAAGGAAAGCTTGTGGGTGCAGGTTCTCAAGTTGGAGCAATGTGAAGGAGGGCACAGTTGCCACAATCTCCACCACAAGATTCACTTCATGTTGTACTTGAGGATTCAGTAAGCATATCTCATGAAGGAAGAAATGATAACATGACAAAGGATGAGAAGGATTTTAGGAAGGATTTCTTTAACATGCCAAAGATGGTGAAATTCCTCTATGAAGAGAGGAATACAAGATTGCAGAGTGAAAGCTCCAGGCCTCCAAGAGGAGAGGGTTCTTGAGGAGGAGGAGGTAATGGAAATAGTGCTAAGCCACCATCTACTCCATCATCATCCTCACCACCATCTTCACCTTCACCTTCATCCTCTTCCACTACTACAACCCTTACCCATACTCATCAACATACCTCAAAAGGAATTGGTAAAACACCTTTATTAAAACTTGATATTAAATTTGAGCTGCCTATTATAATGGTGAAGTGAATGCAAAGAAGCTTGATAATTGGGTTTGTCAATTGGAGGTATACTATACAATTTAAAACCTTCAAGATGATGACACAAAGATTCAACTAGCTTCCTTGAGACTGGAGGGTGAAACACTAATATGGTGGGAAGCCAAGACACAAGACTTCCGCAACCTCCAAGCAACTAGCATAAAGTTTTTACCCCTGTGCCATCACATTGTTTCTTAATATACTATGGGTTTGATTAGTTTTGTTATGATTATGGTTGTGCAATGGGGGAAGGGGTAGGGGTCTAGCCCCAACGCTGGTTATTGCGCCTAGGCATAGGACCATGGGTGGGAGGCTATCTGTTGTTCCATATCCATGACATATGAAACTCACCAATGGTGCCATGTATCCACCAAACCTCGAAGACTGCGTTAATTAAACCGCGTGGATTTTAAAAATGCGTGGGAGTTTTGGGGGCGGGAGTTAAGGTCCCGACCCTTGGAAATATGGCCATAAAGTGGCTCCCCATATGGCCATATTTTTCGAAAACAAGGCCTTAATGTTCAAATTTGCTTGCTGACAAATCCGCTCGGATATTGGGAAATATGGAGCTCCGTTAGCAAATTTCCGGGTGAAATTGTAGGATGGTGCCAGATTTGGTGGAGTTTGGGGTGCAGTTAGAGCTAAAAATTGGAAAATCCATAACTTACTCATTTTTAAACCAAATTTGAAGAAGAAAGAGGCTAGATAAGAATTTTTGGTCATTTTGGAGCAATTGGAGCAGGTTTCAAAGTTGTTTGCGCATTGAAAATGTATGTAATCACACTTTTGAACATAATAGAAGAGCGCCATGCCATTGGAAGCTGGACCAAGGAGACGTAGCCCAGGCAGGGTGAACTCCTTCATCATGTGTTGTTGTGTTACTATTTATGGTGATGTTCATGTCCGTTATATGTTGTTGTTCAATGTTTTTTTCATGTTAATTTGTTCATGAAATTTACATAAAACACATAAAACTCAGCTTTAACTTACAATTTACCTTATAATCCTCAAGCACTTTGTTTATATTCTGAAGAGGAATTTAGCACAAAAAAACTAATTTTCCCATTCTGATCAAGTTGGTATCAGATCCGTAGGTTTACTTGTGCAAGGAGGATTTAATTATTTTGCAAGTGCTTAAATTCTTACAAGGTTGAACCTCAAAAGAGGAGAAGGAAATCTTGGGGGTGCAGGTTCTCAAGTTGGAGCAAGGAGAAGGAGGGCACAGTTGCCACAATCTCCAACACAAGATTCACCTTATGTTGTACATTAGGCTTTAGTAAGCATGTCTCATGAAGGAGGAAATAATAACATGACAAAGGATGAGAAGGATTTTAGGAAGGATTTCTTTGACATTATGGAGATGGTGAAAGTCCTCTATGAAGAGAGGAATACAAGGTTGCAGGGTGAAAGCTCTAGGCCTCCAAGAGGAGGAGGTAATGGAAATGGTGTTAAGCCACCGTCATCCTCACCACCATCTTCACATTCATCTTCATCCTCTTCCGCTACTACAACCCTTACTCATACTCATCAACATACCTCAAAAGGAATTGGTAAAACACCCCTGTTAAAAATTGATATTAAATTTGAGGTGCCTATGTATAATGGTGAAGTGAATCTAGAGAAGCTTGAAATTGGGTTCGTCAGTTGGAGGTCTAATATGGGATTCAAAACCTTCAATATGATGACACAAAGATCCAACTAGCTTCCTTGATAATGGAGGGTGCAACACTAATATCGTGGGAAGCCAAGACACAAGAAGAGATAAAAAACCATGGTAAGATTTCAATCTCTTGGTCTGATTTTACTACTGCAATTAAAAGACATTTTTACCCTCTAGCTTATACATAGAAATCTATTATGGACAGGAATAATTTTAGACAACTAAAGGGACAAAGTGTTCAAAATTATACTCAAGAGTTTAGGATAAGAGCACTAGTTTTGGGTGTCAATTTATCTTCTCAAGACACTTTGTTACAGTATATTGTGGGTTTTCACAACTATCTTAGACATACTATTCTCATGTTCAATCCCACAAAATTAAATGAGGTTTGTGTTCAAGCCACACATCTAGAAGAAAGAGGGAAACATAGTGCATATGAGAAAAGTGATAGTTCCCTTGAGTAAGAAGGAAACGTAAAGGGTAAGTTTAAGGAAAAAGGAAAGAAAAATGGTTCTATTAAATTAGAGAAAGAGAAACTCACATGCAAACATTGTTTGAAAAATGGCCATGATGAAGACCATTGTTGGCAACTCCATCTAGGGTTGAAGCCCAACAATCTTTAAACCAAAGAGAAGAAGAAAACAACTACAATCATTGAACATGACTTAGGTTTAGATTGAGGAGATGAAACCAACATTACATTAATGGGTTTGAAAGGTAAGAACATAGAAAGCACTAGTTCTTCAAGTTTTTCTAATGTAACTCAAGATGATGATACAAGAATTGAACTCTTTCATATTAGAGCTGTTTCAAAGCATACCAAAATAGACAAACTATTTGATAGTGGTTCTTAACCCAATTTGAATTCTGAAGACTTAATTAAGAGGTTAAATCACTACTACATTTGGGGGAAATTCCGACACTTGGTTTCGACGCTTTTGACCAAATGTCAGAAATTTCCCCAAATTTTTTCAATCCCGCCTGAAACCGTCGCTATACCGATGTTTATAGAAAAGTGTCACAATACCGACACTTAGACAACGTGTCGCAATTGTGACGTTTGGAGGAATACGTTGCAGTTGCGACACTATGCCTCAAAGCATTGCTATTGCGACGACTGCCTCCAAACGTCGCAAGTGCGACACAATGTCTAAGTGTCGCAATTGTGACGTTTGCAGGCATTCGTCGCAATAGCGACGCTTTTTCCTCCGTCGGTATAATGACACTTAGATGCGTGCTACATAAAAATATGAAACTTATATGCACGCTACATAAAAATAATTTTATTAAAAATATGAAACTTATATCCATCGCAATAGCTACATTAACGTCTGATATCATGCGTGCATTCTCCCTTCGCTGTTGCAGAACAAGATTTTCCCTCAGCATTCACCCTCAGCTCTTGCAGAACAGAATTTTCCCTAGGCGTGCCCTGAAGCTCAGACAACATTCTTCTCAAACATTTACCTATCAGCTCACCTTGAAATGACATTGCCCTCAACAATCGCCACAGGCTCTTGGGGCATTCACCCTCGACGTGCTTCTACCCAGGCTCTTGCAGAGCAACTTGGTCATACAAACCTTTATGAACTCTTTTAACATTCTTGCCTGGTAACAGCTCTTTGGCCATGTTCTTCCTAAATGAAATAGTGAAAGTTCTTACTGCAGGCCCTTCCTCCTATAGTAGGGTTGACTCTATTTGGGGTTTTTGGTCAATTCCATTGGATTGTGTTAGGCTGTAGGGTTCTCTGTAGATGTCAAGAATCAAGATTCAATACCCTCTATTATCTTCATCACCCAATACAAGATTTAAATTTTTCCCAAAGAAACGCTTATTAATTTGGCAGCCATTATTTCTCACTGCTTTAAAAACCCTACATTTAAATGAAAACAAGCATTGCATTTCAACTACAAAAATCTATTAGTGTTCAAATGTACATGTGTGCATCACTTGTGTAGGGTATTCCTTTTCCACTTTCACATTATCCAAGAATGTGTGCAGTATAGTTCATATTTTTTGTGATTTAGATTATCTTGAAAAAAGGAAAGGTAAATTATTTCCCATGGAAAAAGAAGGTTTTCCCTTTTTACTACTGGAAATGGTACAACAAAGTTCCATTTCTACCCGAAACTCCTATGAAACAGGAACCGAATAAAGGCCATGTCCTCAATGGACATCATTTGGCTTTGAAAATGGCCATTGCACTGTGTTGTTTCTTATGTTACATCACGATAGTTTCTTAGGTCATTTCTTGTTTCTTGAGATGAAAAACAACCAAAGAAATTGTGAAGATCCTTTCAAGAAATAAATGACCATTTCTCAATCATATCTCAACTATTTTTTATTTTATTCAGTGGTTGCTTACTTTGAGAGAAATTTGGCACTTTTATAAGGAATATAACATAAAAACACAAAATGGGAAGGAATTGATGAGGTAGATGTCCTTTAGTTGTTGTCAATTAAGAATTGATAATACATGATGCATGTTATGTACTACAAACTAGATTCCTTCCTGGAGTTAGGACACGAAGTATTGAATCAAATTTGTAGTTTCTAACTTCTTGTATTGGTTCATCAATCTTGAAATTCAGACATTGCATGTCTTCATTGCTTCATGTTTGAATAATTTGCATCATATCATACAATAGGAAATTAGGAATTATGATTATTATTACTTTATGGATATATTAAGTTACTTTTAAGTTTGCATGGTTTAGTGTGAAATTATTCTAGTGTGCCCCTAGGCCCAGGTGAAGGAATGCCAAGGACTGAGAACCCTATTTTTTAAATGGTATTGTTTCTAACTATTTTTTAAAACATACAAATTATAATTAAATTTTAAAACTTAAGAGTTAAAACTTAAATGATTCAAATGAATTGGTATGATATTTGGATGAATTGGTTTGGCATATTTAGAAAGATCAAACCTAAGAAATAAACATGTCTATTTTTTAATGGTAAAGAAGTCTTAGACATTAAAGTTACAGCTCTGTTATAGTAGATGTATAAAATGCTTCCTACAGGTTTATTGGCATGGGGTTGATCGAATACAATCTAGACATACACAACCTAATTTCCAAGAGGGATTATTTGTTCACACTAAAGGTGTTGTAGCTACTATGACTATGATGCAAAACTGGACAAATAGCATATCTATCATACTAGGCATGGCTTAGATAGAGTAGTTACTGGTGAAGAAATTTCTGCTGGCTTTGACTTTATATGTAACATAAATTTAATCTCTTAACCAGAGGTTTCCTGGATCTTAATTCTGTGAATTTTCTGCCTTTGGACTATTATGAAATATTATACAAAACAACAGTGGAAGTGAACAGTATTCCAATTGTAATGTTCTCTTATAATTAAATTTCCCAAGGGAGGACAAAGTAGCCTATCCAACCCCATAGGCTATAGTAAATTATAAAGGGGGAAGTTAAAACTTTAAAAAAAAAAATTAAACCTTAAAACATACCTACATATCCATGAATCATAAGTTCATAACTTACCCAGCGAAAGCGTAGACTTACCACAAACATCCATCCTCAAATTGCTATGGATGAGCCAGAGCCTCAAGATGAGAGTGATTCCTACTTGGAGAGCATGCTAAGTGAAGATCTAAGTGATGCTGATGACATGGATGTTGATGATATGGCTTGAGGAAGCCATTGCTCACTATTAGGCTTTAGCTATTTTATTTTAGTATATCAAAATTTCCTAGTTCATGTTTACAGTTTGCCATTTGGAGATGCCCTGAGGCAAATTTTGAATTTAGTATGACAATGGACATATATTTTGAAATTTTGAATCATGATTCTAATTTCTTATAAGTTATTAATATGTAAACTGAGCTCCAATTTTCACTTGATATCATATATGAATCATGATATTATCAAAGTAGAAATTTTGAAATTTCAATGACAAATGTCACATGTGAATGTTGAAACTTGAATTTTTTTTTTTTCTAAGTAATCTTAAATCTATTACTGTAACATATGGTACATGGAGTTCAAGGCGTCGAGGTGCCATATAGTCAGAAAAATATCAGAGATAGGCCTGCCCGCAAGGGGAAACCAGCCCGAGAATTGTTTGAAGGCTGCCTCACATGAGGAAACCAGCCAAGGCTTAACAAAAATTGACCAAAAACCAGAGTCGCCCTTCTGGGGAAACCGACCCATACATATGTTTAGAAAAACTTTGACATGAAAAACCAGTTTGAACAAGCAGTAACTCCTAGAAATTAGAACCAGCAAAGTGCGAATCAGATTAGACATGATAAACAGAAGCAGGAAGACTAGAGTCCATAGTCACCCGAGGGTGATTCTTCAACAATTAGGCACCAGCCTTCCTCTACGTCTTCCGGCACCGGTTCGTTTTGAGTGGCAGCCTCCCCTGCCTCACGCTCGCCTGCTTGCGTCCCAACGTCCTGGAGTAAGCTTGAGCTGTTGTCACCCTTCCTGCAAGATGAACCATTGTCACCCTTCACCTGTTGAGATACCGGCGGAACAGAGGGTGAGGCCTGCGAATTACTTGGGAGAATAGAGGTGGTGGGAGTAGGAGCAACCTCGGGAACCTCTTTAAAAGAAACTGTAACATTTGCAATGACCATGGGGCGGGAGGAGCTACATTGATAATGAAAAAAAACGGTTAATGGATTCCGAATAGAAGCAGCAGAGGCAGGACGAGGATCCGCCGGTTGGTTGGAGGCAAGGGCTTCTTGGTGCGGGGTGGGAGAAAATCGACGCGCTCGATGATGAGGAGGACTATCATTGTGGCTGCGAGAAGAGGGCGAGGAAGAGGATGGGGAGCGGCGACGTCTGGAGCCTCCCCTGCGACATCTTAAACGATGCCTCAATCTCGGCATGGCCACCCTGGTATCGTGAGTGACGGCGGAATAGACAGAGTGAGCTAGAGGCGGGGGTGAAAGACAAAGGCCAGACAGAGGAACAGGGTGCAAAGCATAGAAAGGGCTGTGCGAAAAATAAAAGCTGGGGATAAAACTTATACAACAAGCTAGAGGGCAGCGCCTTCCAACTGTAGTGCGATGACTATGCACTTCAGCCTCCGGCGAGCAGTAAGAACCTACAGGTAAGAGCCGCATAGACATGAGGACCTGCAAACGACCATAATTCCATAACAAAGCTCCAGAGCAATCGACTGAGGACTGGGAAGAAGGAGCGAGAGGATTCATATTGAATTCCATGGTTTCTCTACCTCCCCACCGGCGTGAATTTTGACGGCCCATCATATTAATTTCTCTGCGAGTGATTAAATGCCTCCTGTAAGCAGGCCAGTGGGCTTGCCACGTGCGCCCCTACTCGAGCATCACCTGCATCATGTCATTGCCCACCCGCATCCGGGGGAAACTTGAATGTTGAATGATGTGCATGTTTAAATCTTTAAAGTTTATAAATTATAAATTATTAGTAATTTACAAATTACTATATTAGTGTCATTAAATTTATAATTTATAATTTAGAAAATATAGTATTATATATGATATATAAATTATAATATACATTAATATAAAAATACCCAGACGAACCCACGCACCCGGTTTCAAAAAATGTCGTCCCCGTCCCCGAACCCACGTTTCCTGGCAACATAGTTTCAAACATTAAATATCAACAAAATCGTTTAAAGGATATTGAAAGGAAAAAGGTGATGGAAGATAGAAAGTGCCTTACTTAAATGCTCTAAGTATTTTTCAATACACTAGTACAAAATGGCTAATCAATCACTAAAAAAACGACTAAAATTTGCATATAAACGACTATTTTTCAGTCAGTGACCAATAGTAGCTAATTTACAGTATCTTATAACGCGACCAACTTTTGGTCGTTTTTAACTTAGTCATTAATTGGTTATCTCAATTTTGTTATCTAGTTGTATATTTGGTCATTGATTTGGTCATTGATTTAGTCACTGATTTGGTCACTAATTTAGTCATTCATTTGGTCTTTCAATTGGTCACTAATTTAGTCATTCATTTAGTCATTCATTTGGTCTTTGATTTGGTCATTAAATGTCACAATTAATGACCAAATATACAATAAAATATATTACTATATGATCACCCGAGAAAACCAATTAATGACCAAAGAAATATGACCAACATGTTGGTCGGGTTATAAGATACTATAAATTAGCTACTAATAGTCATATATATGCAAATTTTAGTCATCGTTTGAAACCAATTAATGACCGAAGAAATATGACTAAATTTTTATCATGTTATAAGATACTGTAAATTAGCTACTAATAGTCGTATATATGCAAAATTTAGTCATCATTTGTAGTCACAAATTTATCATTTGTAGTAGCCATTTATTCATTATATAAATGACTAATTTAGTAGTTTATATTCATTTTATTTACGTTCATTAATAATCATTATAAATGACTAATTTAATCGTATATTCATTTTGTTTGTGTTCATTATTAATCAACATAAATTAATTTGTATGATTTAAAAAATGTCATACAATGTGCATGTTCATCTAATATGAAAACACAAAGTCGCATATTTTAATTACAATACTAAACAACATCAAGTGCGACTATAAATAATTTCAACCACATAAATTATATTATATGAAATGTTAAAGTATTAGAATATGAGTTTCCAACTTAATATTAGTTGGACTACAATTTACACATGAAATGATGTTTCATCACTTCAAAACATTATCATTGTGTTGTCAAGGCATTACAAGTGAATTCACCAACTCTAAAGACTTGATCATCAGAGTTTATGTGTGTCTTATGCGAGATATTGGCTCTAAGGGTATCACCAGACCAGTTCTTCTCTCTCTTTCTGCATTTGTTGCTCCAATGTTATTGCTCTCCTCTTTTTTCAATTCATGCTTCTTACCATCAATACTGATTTCATTTTCTGAAAACAAAAGAAAATACAATGGCAGTGTAAGAAATGAAATACAATGAACACTAGAATATAACATAAATTAGACTATAAATAGTTTATACAACATATACCTTAACATCAACAATGTCAAAGCAATTTTCCTTCAGCATCAATTTCTGCAAAATAAATGTCACGTTATTCTTTCCCATTTCTCAACATGCTACATACGATAAATTGAAAATCACATAAAACCAAAATCAAACCCTTTTCTAACCAAAACAAACAAACAAACAATGTCTCTAATAAAACTTCATTATAATATTAGCAAATGAAAAGAGAGCTAGTAGACCATTTGTGTTGTTTGACTTTGCCTATTTTTTTTATAAAGTGCTCGAGCTTTAGGAACCGAAAAATGTGAGCACGAGTTAAAAACTAACCAACCATTCACTTTTCAACATGAGAGTTCACAAATAAACCACAAAATTGATCACGCATTAAAATTGTGAGCAGACTACCTTGAAATTTTCTTCTTGAGAAATAACTCAAAATGCCCTCGTTTCTAATAAGCTTTCTGACTATGTAACTCCATCCTTGATTTCCCTTGCTATATCTTGAATAAAGAATATCCCTTCAACAACCAGTTTTGCGAGAATCCTACCAAATAACTCTAAGAGCCTTGAGTGCATCAATAGTAGCATCCTCCAATGAAAATAGTACAATCTCCAACCTAGAAACATCAAAATTATATATAGTTATAATTCATAATTGCACGTGACCACAGACTGTAGCAGTCTTGAAATAAACTCAAACTTGAATAAGAACAAACACAAAATTTCAATTTTGTGGTTTATATGATAGACATTTGATAATAGCTCACTCAACATCCATGTTTCAGGCAATATTTGGTGTATTTTTATGTGGAAAATTTTCCAATGAGGCTAGATGTTTTGGCCTTTTCTGTTTGGATCTAAGCTTAATATGAATATGTATTGGATTTTTGTTTTAAATGAAAATATAGGTTCTTCTTTTTCCTCTTCTTTTTTTCTCCCTTTACATATATATGTTGTGAATTTGTGTAATTTTAAACAAAATAAGCAGTCATGTTAACATGTTTTAACATATTGCAATTTTAAAAATAAATATACAATTTTAAAATTTATAGCTAGAGTTTTGGAGGAAGAATGAGAATTATACCTGCTTTAGCCAACATTCTTGATGCTTGTGCTGATATATATCTGGAGAATAGCAACCAGGTTCAAATGGACAGTAAACCCAAATGTTACACTTCTTTTCACCTTTTTCTTGGTCTAAGCAAGCCTGACAACAATCTGTAGCACTTTCTTTATGGTGCATCAGACCCCATTTAACTGTCGCTCCGTCATAGTCTGTATGTGGTTCTGCATGGCATTCAGAAGGAAGTGGATTGCCAGGTATGATTCCATCTTCTGCATAAATAATATAAAACTATGCATCAGGCTTTAATTGCACCATTTTAAGCTAGAATTCTCCAAACCCTTGCTACCCTTGGACAAATTGAACAAAGAAACAATATAACTCATTCAAAAGTAACACACCTAGGAAAAGGTGGAAAAGAAAACATATGTTAAAACAAAATACTTTGAATTTTAACAGTTCTTCACTGCAAAATGCTAAATTCCATTCTCTCGCATGTAAGTAATCAAATTGTTAAATTTAGCAACATAACGATAACCTTAAATATGCTGAAAAAATGAACCTAGATAAATTCTTAGGAAACCATAATCCTCAAGTCATAAACTTAAAAATAGATAAGACTGCTATATGAATACTTTGTAAAACACGCTCAGTACAATACATAATGCAGTGAAGAGGACAAAATAATTTGGTGATGCTAACCTAGTAGTCAAAATCCCAAGAAATCAAAAGCGAAAACACCAAAGTAAGATTGCCCATATATTCATTACCAATCTCAGGTCCATCCTCCAGCATCTTTCCGCTATCCTCGCTTGAAGCTTCAGGAGGTAATGAGAATCCAGCTTCCTCCAACACAGGGCCCCAGTGAGTCTCCAATACTTTTGCCACCATCTCTGTTCATGGGAACCCCAATACATAATGTATAAACACACGCCCAAATTTGGGAGCCGTGGACCAAAAGGAGCAGGGAGGAAAAGAACCTAATGTCACAAAAAAATATTATGCCATCACAACTAACGAACAAGCCATCAGTTGAAGTCACACATAAGTTGAATAGAAAAAATGCATACCAGTATCTTTAGCCTCTGTGGAGGAATTCACACTGGCTTTCATTGCTTCACGTTTCTTAGCTTCTTCAAGCTTTTTCGTCTACCATTCTTCAAGGGCTATCACTTAAAAAAATGTAAGCATTAACAACATATTGATGTAACTGCCAAATTCTAAAACAGTCAATAGTTTGCATTGTTACTGAACTAGATAACACTTTAATTTTACATTATTACTCAACTAGTGGGTTAACAATTTATAACTTTTGAGGAAACCAGACCTAAAACGTTGTTGAGATTTATATAATGAGCAAATGTATGAGCTCCCACATGTTAGAAGCTATGTGAATGGTGGAATATATGCTAGAGCACTCATAGCATATGGCAGAGGGCGTTCATGATGTTATATTCCCAAGGGTGAATGATATTGATCCTTTAATATGGTTATGTGAGGTCTCTAAGCACTTCAATGATTTATAATTCCCTCGTACCTCTACAGGAATTTCCCTTGATGTTTGATTGCCCTAGAATTCAAGGCAAAGCTTTGAAATCTCTATTATGAAGCAAAAAGGGAGCTATAAATATTCCCTAAAAATTGGTTGTCATTTAATAATAATCCATAAGATGGTTGTTCTTTCATTATCCATTTATCTATTAGTGGTGGAGAAAGCAAACCAGTGAAGTTGTTACTGTTTGAAATCATGAAGAACCGTCAGACCCTTAGATAGATTGGAAGTGACTAGATTGCTTCCCCAAAGACCACACATAAAGAGATTAGATAGAATGGAAGTATCTAGATTGCTTCCCCAAAACCACACATAAAGAGAGATAGAGCAGCAAAGGTGACCTGAGCTTGCGAACTATTGAAAAACTCATTTATTGAAAGCAGTGGTGGTTTAGTAAAGCTATTATTCGAGCAAGTTGAAATGTTGCTAGATAATTTGTTTCCACTAACATTAAATAAAAGCATAAAAGAAACTGGAAATTCAAGAATCATCCCTCTAAGTTGATTACCTCTCAAGCGAGAAAATGCAAGTTCCTGCATCTACCCAAAACTATAAGAATTCGACTAGTCAAAATATTTTGACACAAATTAAGGATATGCAAGCTACTACATTCACCCCAACCCTCAGGGAAGGTTCCATTTTGAGTTTTCTGTAGAGCCCAAATAATATTAACACGAGGAAGTGTGATAAGATCGACAGGAATATCTCCTTGAAAATAGTTGAGCTCCAATTTTTCACTGTTTGATAAACCACTAGTAGGCTCAGAATCAATATATTTTTTTTCCAGGGGTGTAGTCCAATGGATTTGTGAACACAAGTACATAATGCTCATGTCAATTGCCCAGCTCCTTGTGAATCTCATGAGTGAGGGAGTTCCTTAAAACATCTAGCATTTCAAGCATGGATTGTTTGCCAATCTCTATTGGGATAACTCCATCTAAAATATTTGGAAACAGGGAAATGAAACTAAGTCTAGAACAATTCCCCAACTGTGCAGCTCCAATTTTTCACTGTTTGATAAACCACTAGTAGGCTCAGAATCAATATAATTTTTTCCAGGGGTGTATTCCAGCAGATTTGTGAACACAAGTACATAATGCTCATGGCAATTTCCCAGCTCCTTGTGAATCTCATGAGTGAGGGATTTCCTTAAAACATCTAGCATTTCAAGCATGAATTATTTGCCAATATCTATTGGGATAAATCCATATAAAATATTTGGAAACAAGGAAATGAAACTAAGTCTAGAACAATTCCCCAACTGTGTAACTCCAATTTTTCACTGTTTGATAAACCACTAGTAGGCTCAGAATCAATATAATTTTTTCCAGGGGTGTAGTCCAGCGGATTTGTGAACACAAGTACATAATTCTCATGGAAATTTCCTAGCTCCTTGTGAATATCATGAGTGAGGGATTTCCTTAAAACATCTAGCATTTCAAGCATGGATTGTTTGCCAATCTCTATTGCGATAACTCCATCTAAAATATTTGGAAACAGGGAAATGAAACTAAGTCTAGAACAATTCCCCAACTATGCAGGAATTTCACCAATCAATGAGTTACTCGATAGATGGAAATACTCCAAGGATTAGCACGTTCTCAATAGATCTACTTCTATCGCTCCAGAGAGTTGATTGAAAGATGAAGATAAAAAATTTAGCTCCATAAAATCCCCAAGAATTGGGGGAATTGACCCATTTTGCATGTTTCCTACTAGATTTAATATTTGCAATTTGTGACATATGCCAAGCTCCATAGGAATGCTTCCACTAAGGAAATTATACCCAAGGCTAAGTGCACATAAGGTAATTAATTCCTTTAATTCCAACAAAATTTATCCAGTAAAAGAATTGTCCTGAATTTGAAGTACTTCTAGAGCCCTTAGTTTTGTGATCTCTCTTGGAATCTCTCCAAAGATTTCATTATAAGGCAGCAATAAAATGTGCAACTCTATCAAATTTCCAACATATGGAGACAATTTCCCTATAAGCCTAAAAGCCACCTAATTTCCTCCTCGGTACCCAACCAAAGAATCCAGAATAATCCCTTTTTTACCACAAATTTATGAAGCAAAAGACAAGGCAATTGGAGGGATCGATTCCGGCAAAATCCCAGCTCCTGAACAACTTGTTGAAAGTTCTATTCTAGATGTGGAAAAGTGCAAAAACCTAGAGCATGGCTCAACATGGTAGTTATTCCCATACCCCATTATTCCCATCCAAGCTATTGCTAATGTTGAGGCCCACAACTCTTCCTAAGCTATCACTTGAAAGCCTACTCCATGAGCAAGGGTAGTTTTCATTTTCATTCCAATCAGAGAGAATGCCAATAGGATCTTGGCTTATGGATTTATTCAACTCGAGCAGAGCCCTAGTATCCAAGGATAGAGACAATGCAATGATCACAAAAGCCAATAAAAAACGTAGTAAGCAAGCAAAACCAAAACCCTTGCAAACTAGTATTCTCCCTTATTGCCTCTCTACCTCGTGCATTATTAATGTTTGTCAAAGACGAAATGCAGGGGGCTCTATGCTTCCTACCCAAGCCAATACATGGTCGCCCAAGACTTAAGGGAACAAAATCTCAGAGCATGTAAATAACAGTGTGCAACAAAAAGAAGAACAAGATTGAAATCAAAAGCGAAAAAACCAAACTAAGATTTCCCATATATTCATTACCGATCTCAGGTCCATCCTCCAGCATCTTTCCACTATCCTCGCTTGAAGATTCGGGAGGTAAAGAGAATCCAGCTTCCTCCAACACAGGGCCCCAGTGAGTCTCCAATACTTTTGCCACCATCTCTATTACACTTCTTTTCACCTTCTTCAACATTTTTTGCTCAGTCTAAGCAAGCATGACAACAATCTGTAGCACTTTCTTTATGGTGCATCAGACCCCATTTAACTGCAGCTTCGTCATAGTCTGTATGTGGTTCTGCATGGAATTCAGAAGGAAGTGGCCTACCAGGTATGATTCCATCTTCTGCAGAAATAATATCAAACTATGCATTAGGCTTTAATTTCACCATTTTAAGCTAGGATTCTCCAAACCCTTGCTGCCCTTGGACAAATTGAAGTAACAAAGAAACAAAATAACTCATTCGAAAATAACACACCTGGGGAAAGGTGGAAAAGAAAACAGATGTTAAAACAAAATACTTTGAATTTTAACAGTTCTTCACTGCAAAATGCTAAATTCCATTCTCCAGCACGTAAGTAATCAAATTGTTAAATTTAGAAACATAAAAATAACCTTAAATATGATGAAAAAAGGAACCTAGAGAAATTGTCAGGAAACCATAATCCTCAAGTCATAAACTTAAAAATAGATAAGACTGCTATATGAATATTTTGTAAAACACGCTCAGTTCAAGACATAATGCAGTGAAGAGGAAAAAATAATTTGGTGATGCTAACCTAGTAGTCAAAATCCCAAGAAATCAAAAGCGAAAACACCAAAGTAAGATTTCCCATATATTCATTACCAATCTTAGGTCCATCCTCCAGCATCTTTCTACTATCCTCGCTTGAAGCTTCGGGAGGTAATGAGAATCCAGCTTCCTCCAACACAGGGCCCCAGTGAGTCTCCAATACTTTTTCCACCATCTCTATTCATGGGAACCCCAATACATAATGTATAAACACATGCCCATATTTGGAAGTTGTGGACCAAAAGGAGCGGGGAGGAAAAGAACCCGATGTCACAAAAATATACTATGCCATCATAACTAATGGACAAGCCATCAGTTGAAGTCACACATAAGCTGAATAGAAAAAATGCATACTAGTATCTTTGGCTTCTGTGGAGGAATTCACACTGGCTTTCATTGCTTCACCTTTCTTAGCTTCTTCAAGATTTTTCGTCTGCCATTCTTCAAGGGCTATCACTTAAAAAAATTTAAGCATTCACAACATATTGATGTAACTGCCAAATTCTAAAACAGTCAATAGTTTGCATTGTTACTGAACTGGGTAACACTTTAATTTTACATTATTACTCAACTAGTGGGTTAACAATTTATAACTTTTGAGGAATCCAGAGCTAAAAAGTTGCTGAGATTTATATAATGAGCAAATGTATCAGCTCCCACTTGTCAATTTTTAGAAGCTATGTGAATGATGGAATATATGCTAAAGCACTCATAGCATATGGCAGAGGGCGTTCATGATGTTATATTCCCAAGGGTGAATGATGTTGATCCTTTAATTTGATTATGTGAGGTCTCTAAGAACTTCAATGATTTATAATTCCCTAGTACCTCTGCAGGAATTTCCCCTGATATTTGATTGCCCTGAAATTCAAGGCAAAGCTCTAAAATCTCTATTATGAAGCAAAAAGGTAGCTATAAATATTCCCTAAAAATTGGTTGTCATTTAATAATAATCCCTAAGATGGTTTTCCTTTCATTATCCCTTCATCTATTAGTGGTAGAGAAAGCAAACCAGTGAAGTTGTTACTGTTTGAAATCATGAAGCACTGTCAGACCCTTAGATAGAATGGAAGTGACTGGATTGCTTCCCCAAAGACCACACATAAAGAGATTATATAGAATGGAAGTATCTAGATTGCTTCCCCAAGACCACACATAAAGAGAGATGAATAAAGAGCAGCAAAGGTGACATGAGCTTGCGAACTATCGAAAAACTCATTTATTGAAAGCAGTGGTGGTTTGGTGAAGCTATTATTCGAGCAAGTTGAAATGTTGCTAGATAATTTGTTTCCACTAAAATTAAAGAAAAGCATAAAAGAAACTGAAAATTCAGGAATCATCCCTCTAAGTTGATTGCCTCTCAAGTGAGAAAATACAAGTTCCTGTATCTACCCAAAACTATAAGAATTCAACTAGTCAAAATATTTTGACACAAATTAAGGATCTCCAAGCTACTACATTCACCCCAACCCTCAGGGAAGGTTCCATTTTGAGTTGTCTGTGGAGCCCAAATAATCTTAACCCGAGGAAGTGTGATAAGATCGGCAGGAATATCTCCTTGAAAATAGTTGAGCTCCAATTTTTCACTGTTTGATAAACCACTAGTAGGCTTAGAATCAATATAACTTTTTCCAAGGGTGTAGTCCAGCAGATTTGTGAACACAAGTACATAATTCTCATGGAAATTGCCCAGATCCTTGTGAATCTCATGAGTGAGGGAGTTCCTTAAAACATCTAGCATTTCAAGCATGGATTGTTTGCCAATCTCTATTGGGATAACTCCATCTAAAATATTTGGAAACAGGGAAATGAAACTAAGTCTAGAAAAATTCCCCAACTGTGCAGGAATTTCACATTCAGAAGAGTATAAATATTATTTTCCTCAATTTCCAATATAGTCACACTAACACATGCCTGTTGTATTTTGTAAATGGATTCAACATGCTTATCGAAGCTCTGACTAGGAATTTTGATGTGAGAGGGCTCAGAAACAAATCAGAAAATTGGTATGGCAAAGTTGAAATGTAGGAATATCTAAATTGGCGATCGTCATGATATGAAGTGCTCCTCCAACTCAAGTAGAGGAGACAAATGAGTTTCTCAGACACTGGAAAAGGATTGTTGGAGGGAGAATATAATATAGAAGAAGATACTTGTGCAATGGGATCCTAACAAACCATCAATAAGGTCTTCATCATCAACATCACTCTACCTAGTCACTGCAATTCGAGTGCCTGAGGAAACACTTGCAGCATTAAGAGACGGACCAACATCACAATGTCATGGAAATAATAAGATAAGTAATGTCCTACAAATGACCACAAAAGTAGTTCAATGGGACTTTTGAGTACAATGATGTTGATGCAAGCAGGAGTACCAAAAAATCTGATATATAAAGAACAACAGATAAAGTAAAAACATAATGTCTGCATGCTAAAACATGGAAAACCTTCAACTCCAAGTGCAAGCAGTCATAGAAAGGAGCCAGGGACTAGGTCATGGTCCATTAGAGGTATCTCTACTAATACTCAAAGCTGAATGAAAATAAATCAAGATAGAATGGTGCCTAGAGGGAAAGCTCGGGAAAGAACTAGACCCTATATTGCATTGTTGCTGTAAATAAGTAACCCATCACCAGTGTCTAGTGGACGTCGAAAATCAAGTAGTAAGAGATCTAGTCTGGTGATGTCTGTAAGTTGTTGGGGAAGGGGAATAGTCTGTCAAGTCCACACAAATCTAGATTTCAAGGAAATGCTACTATTATTCTATCTCTTGGATCCCTTAGCTGATGGAAGCATTCTAAAGAAGGACATATCCCTTGAACAAGATCTGGTCTAGAAGAATGCTGGAGAAAGTGGACACAAATTCTGAGGGGTTTCTTTATGTAAAGGGCTAGACATCTTTGGTCAGGTATCAGAAGAAACTAGATAGGGTCTGGATCCCCCTAAACATGCAATGAAATCTCCCATGGATCTCATAATAAATGAGGCAGCAAAAGATGAAATGCTCCTCATCTCAATCTCTCGAAGATGGCACAATTGGTGGATATTGTCTAGTCAATCGATATAGTGGTCGATCTCAATCCACAATCTATGAGAGCCAACTCTATATTGTCCCAATGGGATTGGTGTTGAAGAATGTAACTAGTGTCTGTCTTCATAATTTTACTTGAGTCATGATGATCCTTAAGATCCTTACCATCCTTAAAGGCTTCAATACCATCAAGAGAATACTATTGGCTAGGACCGAGCTCCTAGGGGTAATAAATCAGAATTCTGTGCATGACAACTAGTCCTAGTCACATTATCAAATCTCATAGACCTGTTCAAGAAATCTGAACTAGGTTTTGAAAGCAGAGAGGCTCGGTTCTCTAGGTTCAAAGGGTCAGTATTCAAGCTAAAGGAAGGTCAAGCTCTTATAGGGAAGAAATTCTGAGTTCTGGGCATATCTACTAGTCAATATTTATGTGGTTGGGGTCGCAGACCTGGGCTAACAGAGTGAAAGAAATAAATAAGGACAGACATGTTTTAGGGTTCATCTTACAAGATTATTAAGCCAAGTCAAAGAAAAGTCAAGGCCAAAGAAGAGGGAGTTTCTTTGGGAATATTATGAAGTGGTTCTTCTTACTGAAACAAGCCAAAGAGATCACAGACCTATGGAGTCTAGGCCGCTAATCTGAAGTGGATGATTAAAGGGCTAAAACAAGCCTAAACAGGGTGTTGTAGGTAGTAGGTACCTATCAAGAGTCAAGACAACACATAGGATAAGAGATTAAGGAGGAAGGCCGCAACATTTCAGAGAGTTGTTGAAGCAGTTGTGGAGAGATGTAACAAAAGGTTGGATGCCCAAATCAATAAGTAAAGCTACAGTTAGTCTACTCTAGAAAAAGGAAGTCACCTTATAGAAGATTCTAGACCTCAAATTCCAGATTAATGGCACAATTAAAGACAACGAAATATCTTTCAGATCTCTGTAATAGAAATAGTGATAATCTGGTAGAGGAAACTGGGCCAACTTCAGTAGAAGGATTTTTAGGCCTGTTCTAAAAGATTATAAGGTATATAAGTCCTATTTTGAGATATCTACTCTAGGAAGTGGTAAATATGGAAAGAATATAAGTCCACTGAATGAAAATATATTTGTCTCAAGAAATATTAGTGACTGTGCCCTAAGAACCAAGGATGGAGAAATATATATATTGGTGTTGAAACCAAGATCTGAAGCAATAAGCAACAGATAGTCACCTTCTGGTGAGCATCTTATTTTGGAGTTGTTCTTAGGAAGATCACAACTTCAATGAAAACAACAGTTGTATCTTCGAAGGAAAATGTTGGATTTGGCATCCTTGGAGTTTTCCACCTCAAAAATAGTAGCATCTAGAAGAAGAATAAAGGATAAATTGGAATATTAGTAGCAAAAAATTTGGCAAGGAGGATCTTGAAGGCAGCCTTGAGAACTCTTGAAATCAAGATCTTGTAAAAGGTCCTACAGCAACGTCCAAGTAATCATAGAAGAGAAAGGTACGTACTACACGGTATGTATAATTGTTTAATTAATAAAGGGTCTACATGCATTAAGGATTTGTTGCATAAGATCTAGGGTGTGTGAATCTAGGAATTAGAAACCCTAAATGGGATAGAAAACCCTGGAATGAAGCCCTAATGCTAATCTGGTTTGTTCCCCCTTAAGAACCCTAGATTGATAATTTGACATCATACTTTTGGTACTGCATATTTTTCTTGGTTGTCATATGATCCATGTTTACCAAAGAGTTCCTTAGGCCATCTTCGAAGTGAAGACTGGGGGCCATCATCTATGTCCTGAGAGCATTTTCAGATTTGTTTTCTTACTTCATAGGATTCACCATTTGGGCAACTTAGCACCAGGGAGAGGGATATACTCAGCTCTTTGCTTGTCAGAGGAGATGATTTCTATTAGTATTGGGCAACACCAATGTTGGTTTTTAGAGCCTTATTTTTTGTTGCAGAGCATTGGTATTTCTATTAAGCATTTCCCCCCTTCTAATACTCTTTTAATGTTGGTCATCTCTTACAAAAGTATGAGTTGAAGCGAGTGATCAAAGAAGATATTATTGATGGTACATTCAGATTACTTGGATTGACTCCCTTGAGTCTTAGCCCCAATATGTCTTTCCACACAGAAAATTTCATGTAGTTGAGAAATGGTCTTATTGCTCAATGTGGGTATACAGTCAAACTTGAGACTTAATAAAATATAGGAATGACCAATTGCAGTCAAAGTGACTGGAATGTCAAGTTATATATCATATAGTAAGAGAATGCCTGAACTCTTTCCTGACTAGGTCTACAAAGAAATAAAAATAAATAAATACCAAGATTTAATGTCGCTGCGTGGTAATATAGTAGAGTTGTAGGTAGTCACTTTACCAATATTTTCTGATTAACTACATTCTACAGTAAAATTTACCATGTCCTGGTCATAAATATCATGCAATGGCAGAATGCAATTCCTCCTATCAGAATTACAAACATGGTATCAATATCGTTAGACTGGAGAGTTAAACTCAGCGAAATGTGAGTTTGACTTGAATCAGGTGGGAAACTTCTTTTTCCAATAAGGTTGAATCAAAATAGGGGTTGACTGAGTTTGAATATAACATAATCCAAAAATTATAAATTTATTATCAATGAAAACATATTTTTTAATCAATATCCATGCAGTTCTTTATGTTTTTATGTTGAAAAATATGTCTTATATTTACTGAAAAATATTTACAAACAAATGATAAAAAAAAATTGAAGGGTATATAGTATATACTATATATAATGAACATCATAACCTCTTTTGAAGATCTACTAAGGTAGAAAGAAAACCAAAATACTCAGTGTGATCCAAAGATTTAGCATCTTATTTGACAAAATTCTTGTGCCAACAATTGATGACAGACATCAACCTTCTAGACTGAACTGAAGGTAGACAAGGAGCTAGGCTCATGATCAAAAACAAGTTTACACTGTACCTTCCATAAAAAAAAAAGCACCCATATCCTCAATCCAATCAACAACCCCTGACAAATCGACAGTCCTAAAAATGTGCTTAACTATCTCCAGGTGCTGAAAAACAGGACATAGGCCATTTGACTAACTAGTCTAGATCCACCTGGCCTTAGACGAAAGCCCCTAATAATTGAGACACTATGCAAATGATCCGAGTATATGACAATCATGTAGTCCAAATAGTGTAGATGCCTCACCCAAAATTCCTTTCGATTTTGTGAGACCCATCGAGTGTTAAGAATTGATAAAAGAGGACTTCTTAGATGAATAACTGAATACAAACATTGAGAATCAATTGGAAGCAATGACCAACGAAAACACCAACCCCAACCTCTACAGAAGGACCTCAGCATACCGATATTCATCTTAAACAATTTTGGCTCTAGAATAGTGCAACTCAACTCTGTATTCTTGAGCAAGAGGTATTTACTGCCGATATGTATGAATGCTTTGTTCCTGTAAATCACTCAAAAAAGGATGCCTCTTTCAGGATCAGTATGCATGCCTAAAAGCGGAAATGCACATCCCTTGCTCTCTATAGCTCCAAATCAAAAGCTAAGTCCCACCATGCCCTGCCACCATCCCAATGCCACTAAAATTATACTTGGCGACTTTAGACATATGGCCTTTGGAGTCATCTTGGCCAGCTTTGGATTTGTTCTTGCCATATTTGAGTGGAATCTAACTGTCACGTCCTATTTAATGAGAGGATTCACGAGTTGTGTCATTTACAAGAGATTGAGTTAAAGGAGAATTCCATTACACATACCAAGAATCCTTAGGGATTCCTTGACGTTATTGCATAGTACATGCTCTCATCATGCCCTGAGACTCTGATATTTTCTTGAGGACATCCTCTGCTAGTGCATAGGCCCCATCTCTATGGTAGATGTAAAATTTGGAGTTTCCTGTATTATAATTGAATCTTCACCTATGGGAGTCTCAAGGTTGCTTCTTTTTCATCTTCTGCCTCTTTGTCTACTTCTAATGTGAGTGGAATGGGCCACTCTTACATTGTATTGATGGATAGAGTCAATTACTTTTTATTTTACTGTTTGTATTACATAGTTTCTTTCCTTACTTATTAGGCTTTTTTTCTCTCCCACTGCTTATCACTATTTTTGTACTTCGGGTGCTCATTGGCTCACTTTTTTGGTCATTTGCGGATATTAATAGAATTATATTTTGTGATAGTCCTCTATGTACCATTCTTTGAACCTACAAATTTGCTTGTCTGCTTCTTGCTAAAAGCCAAAGTATTCCTAGAGAAGACAATTTTCCTTACATTTAGCCTTCAGAGCGTTGCATAAATACCTAGAACAAACTCTTAATAGACTCATAAACCAATTAATGTCATTACAGTGAGACATTGGTTATGATGATATGACATTATATGCAATTTACCTCCTTTGAGGTGAATCTATATTGCCACTTGATCCTTTCCTTTCGTGGACTATAGTTGGACAACCCCTCCAACCTATCCTCATACCGAAGAACTGCCTGCAACTTTGACATTTTCACCTACAATTGTTACCAACTCCCTCTCACGCCGTACTTCACTGCACACAACTTTGATTCATTGACTTCCAAAATAGCCCAGACACGCTTTGATACCATGTTGAATTTACACAATCTTGGGTATAGGTTAGAGTTTTAAAATCACTAATGCTACCAAACCAAGAATCTCAACCAGAACTACTTTGCACAACGGAAAATATAGAGCATTAAATCACACATGCACAAGTATTCACAATTTTTAACAAAATTGTACAATAATGTACAACCCCAATCTTTGTTATATTAAACCAACTCTGAATAATACAACATTATTATGGTATACAAGATAAAATGACAAAATTTGTTTCAACTTTGATGCCGTATCTTGTCCTGTCGGTCCTTTGCTTCCATACCGCTCACTAGATGCTCCTTGGTCCTTCAAAGGACCACGCATCGAGACTCCAGGAGGGCTGCCACCTAACATTGTTGCACGTCACTTTTGTACCATGTACACAGGCTGATCCAATCTGCTCTCTGGGTAGGCCTAATCCCGAGCTCCAATCTGCAAGGCTAGCAATCACCTTTGTCCATCAAGGTGATGCACTTCAGCACCAATCTTCACACAACCTTTAGCTCCTCTTTGTCACTTAAAGATAGCTTGTCTAGGGCTACTTTGGGTAGCCAACACACTGCCCTCCACCAGGTCAGTGGCACCCAATACTACACTGCAAGATATGCACCGATGAAGGCTTTTGATCACCCAATTAGGCCTCCAAATTGGCTCCCACATGCTGCAAACAAAACCGATCCAAAATTGATCCAATACTTAGATCCAACACCTACAAGAATGTCTTCAAAAACATACCTTAGCTCACTTTTTTTAGGGCTGATTTGGTTGCAACAACCTAGGCCTAATTATGGTTAGGGCACACTACAATCCCTTAACAAGCCTTCCTTTGTGCCCAAAAATCCTCCTAAACAATGTGGTTTCCCTTCCTTGAGGGGCCAAAGATGGCTGCTGCAATTCTAGGTTGTTCTAGCCCTTAGCATGCCTCTAATTTGCTGTGGCACCCTACAGCAAGTATGTGCAGGGCTGCAGCAGCCTTGCAAGGAGTCTGCCCACCTTTTTTTAGCCCTCGAACAGTCCTGAAATGGCAGCAGCGCCTCCAGAAAGGCACTCAACCTTCCCTCCAACAGTTCAGACCCTAAACTAGGCCTCAACGGCCCTCTCCTCCTTTGCTGGTTTTCTTCTCTGTGTGGCAGCCTTAGAACATAAAGTTCTCTCTCCTCCAATGAGTTACTTGTCTTGTGTGTGTTGCACAAATGGATGCTTAAATTCCTCCTCTCTACCTTCTATTTATACCATAAATGAAGGGCTTCTTCAATGTCACAATAGGGGTTGTCCAACTGTCATAAGCCTAAAACAACCTTAGGCCGACCTTGACACTTATGGTGTCAACCCCACAATTAATCTTCAAAAATCCATATCTCCACTTCTGCAACTCGGAATCAGATGATTCTCGTTGCGTTAGATTTGTCTCACTAATATCTATCATCCTCATCCAACACATGTAGAAATGTGCTCATGGAAATGCCCCAAAACACGATTGGTGCAAAACCCCCTGCTTGGGTTCCAAGCCCACAAGTGACTCTTGTGGCGCTTTTCCCCCCAAACCTTGAACCCTAGCGCTTGGAGTACCTCCCAAGCTACTCAAAAATCAACATTGTAATGGATTTTACTACTTTTTCATTCATAAGGCAGCATCACATATGGTGAAAATCGCCATTTCCAAAATAATCCCATTCATAATTCAAAATTCAAGATAAAGCACCATCTCCAACTCACTTTCCATTTTAAATTAGTATCATATTTAAAGAAAAATTAAAAAACCATTGTCTTATATTTCTTGATGAAATTACTGCAAATTATAGCTGGTGAGATCCAGCAAGTGAATTGACAAGTCTTGCACACCATATGCTAATCCACCTCTTGGTCAAAAAGATGCCACCCTGCAGAGGAAGCGGCCACAGGTAACTCGAGAGGAATTCACTATAACTCCAACAGCTAAAAGGAAAAATGAGAGTGTTGAGGAGGGAGTGCAGAAATGCACACTAAAGAAAACCTTAGACCAAGCCACAAGACACTATCACAGAAACAAGGAGATCGGATGTTGTTGCCATAGATTTGGTTAGATGGTTCCAAAGAAGAATTGTTCAAGAAATACAGAAGTCAGGAGAAAGGCAGATAGCAAAGGGGGAGGAAGAAAATAAGACCAAGACAGCCACTGCCATAGAATCCCAAGGGCATGCCTCAAAATCTGCTACGAAATTTGGGGCAGCGATTCTTAAATAAATCCAAACAAATGTTACAAAATTATTGACACCTACTATAGACAAAACAGAATTATTGGATAAATCGAGATGAATGGAACAATGTGTTGTGGAATCCCTAATAAGGGAAATTCTTGTTTACATGTGACGAGTAGTGGAAAATTCAGATGCTAAATGTCAAGTGTCATTACCTTCTCCAGCACAGGTTCCTGAAAACTTTGGCAGAATTCGAGAAACTCCTAAAATAGTTGCATTGTAGCTACAGAGGTTGGCTTATAGAAGGAAAAATCATAATCATATGAATAGGGATATAAAACCCTTGAAAGGCATTAGCAGACTATTGCATTCTTTAAAGAAAAGTCTGTTATCTCACACGTAGCCTAGCAAAGCACAATTATGTAACTCAAAGAAGATAATAAGGAGTGGGAGAAATAAGATGAAGAAATTAAAGAGAAAGTCCCTGAAATCTCAAAACTTTAAGGAAATAAATGAAAACGCAAGTGATTATGCTTCCTTAATGTTCGCCTGTAGGCCACCTACCAAAGTGTACGCCTTATATTTTAAGGAGCAATGGTTCAAATTTCACTCGAGAGGAATGCTTCAAATCTACCAACTGTTAATGTGGATGAACCAAGTATTTTCTTGATATTTCATAGGCATTCCTGAGAGGCAAAACTTAGAATGCGAGTTATATTTACACAATTATGTCCTGCCTAAGCTCACAAAATGGACTCTTCATCCTTTTATGGAGGATGGTATTTTAAGGAATTTATCTCTACTATGTAGAATGAAATTCAAATATTTGAAGAATTGTGGGCCTATAACGATTACAAATCCAAGGTTGAGTTGCTTGTCTGAGCAGAGATGATGCCCCAACAGAGGCTGTCTATGAGCATTACTAAAATGCTTCACATTCTCAGATCCAATGGGTAATGGAATAACAACAATTATTAGAGAAATTCAAAGCCTTTGTTGATACTTGAAGTGACCATTCTATGAATTCCCAAATGAGAAGGAATGAACTTACATAAGAATTGAAGAGAAGGGAACCCAAATCAATTCCAAATCTCAAACCAGCTATACGCAAGGCTCACCTTTACACTAGCTTTGTAATTGTTAAATTTGGACAACTAGGTCCAAACTCCATCTTGTGATGCCCAGATGAAGATTCCAATATTTGTATTGGATTCCTCTTTCAGAGAGGTGTAAAATCGATATAAAATTGATTTTAATCTGATGAGCAGAACATTTATTTTGAATTTATTATTTATAATAAATTTAAGTGCAAATCGGCCTTAAGGTTTTACACCCCCCGCAGATGTGTCACACACCTCAATGATGGATATAAATACAGTCAATGTTGGAGAGCATTTCACTCACTCAACATCACACATCCTCTCCTCTGATTATATACGAGCATCTGAGAAGTAGTTTCATCTCCCATGTGAGCAGGAGGACGAAATCTACTATAGAAAAAAGGACGAAATTTACTGCAGCAAATTTTTGCAATTAGGGTTTCTGGGCAAGTTTGACCAGCGTTGACTTTGGTCAATGCACGGTCCGAATCGGCTGAAATTTGGTGGAGATTTCAATTTTTGAAGGTCGTACTCATTGGCACAAAAGTCGAGGTCAAAAGGTTGACCGAAGTTGGATCTGTGGTGACTTTATTGTTGCTGCCCTGCGTTGACTTTTTCTAGACTGCATTGACTTTTCTGGGGTCGACTTTGAGTTGACTGGGTGACTGATTTGAGGACTGTTTTGACACATTCTGGGTTGGCCGACCAAGAATACTTTGCTGGTTGAAGCATCCTGCTGACCGCCGTAACGTACCAACACATTCTCCTGTTTCTGGTTTGTCTTCTATAGATCCACTGGTATGTTCTATCAGCATTTTTACTTAACTGTTTATGTGATTGCTATTATAAAAGTAAATTTGCATCGAGCATAGAACATCTACAAAAATTTACAGTAATGCATCTTGAAATACATTGGATAAGACTTGGATTCAAATTTCCCTTGCTATGCTATCCAATTTTGAATTGGAAGAGCACTCATCCAATAAATGCAGAGAGTGAATGTGACCAATTGGAGTAAATTGAATCGGTCATGGGCTATCAATAAAAAAAGTGCACAAATCCATTTGAAATTTATGATTTTGGGGAAATTAGATACGAATGACATGGACAACTTTATTGCACAAGGGTGTACAATAACTTCATCTTGCGGGTGATGGTGAACCTCATAAATGTCTCGGTTTTCTCATCTTCCACTCACATTTTCATGAGCATAAAAAACCTAACACATCCAATTTTCTAGATTGTTCAACCACCTTATTATAGAAATTTGGCTTAAGAAAAGTAATTCATTCCAAATTAATGTGTTGACAGTCTCTACGAATATTTTGAATGAAATGTCTTAGTTCTCGCCAATTATGATATGTTGAAGGTTACCAGTGTTCATCAACATTTAGTGTAGAATTAACACCTACCACAAAATTCCTTACACGGAATGATTAAAGACGATTGCAGAATCTCCATAATCACTTCCTTAGGCCAGCTGCAAAAAATTTCTTAATTCTACAGCACGCCAATTCTAGGGTGGAATTCCCAAACAACAACCAAGTTGACACATCGCACACGGATTATAGGGTAACATAGTCCCCACAATATCAACTCACTAGCTAAAAGTATAATTTGTTAATTCCAACAATTTTTAGTTTGCATTTCCAAGAAGTTGTTAGGTTATTCTTTAGAATTTGGTTTTAGGAAGTTGCTAGGTTATACTTGGGAATTTCGTTCATGAAGTTATTAGGTTATATTTGGGAATTTAGTTTAGGAATTTGTCAGGGTATTTTGGGATTCTGTTGGAATTTCAAAGAACCCAACAACCTTACCTCATAAGTAGTTCTGGTTTTAACACATTTGCGGTTCAAGTTATAGATAAGAGAGATATAGACAATTAAAGTGTACTCTGTAATTCTAGATGATGCATTTAAAGCCTAGATACATTATTCCATTATGGTTCCATGAGTAGCATTTCTGTGTGATGGATTCAACACCTTGACCTTCAGAAAAATGGCCCACTCAGGATGTGCAACTAGGAGTAGTATTTTCCCCTTGCATGGTTTTAATTATGTCTTGTATGGTTTCATTTATTTTCATGGTTGTAGCTGGTGTGTGTAGTTCCATTTTTTGTAGCAACGATCATTCGATTAAGATTATGTGACATTGTTTCTTGAATGATTCACTTTATTTGAATTTCTGCATTCAGAGTGCAACTCCTAGTTGTTCTAAAATTTCAATTCATCAGTTGATAGTTAGTTGAGTTATTTTATGTTCAACTTAAATTAGATTTTCATAAACCAATGTCATGCATTTATAGAATAATATTAGTGTTCTCCCAAAGCCACAAGCCTTGTAGCTGCATATACAATGGATGGCATCTCAAAGCTTACATGCCACAGTTGAATAAGAATGTCCTGATGATCTACATTAATGTTTTCACTTCTTCACATAAGATCCATATGCATTTTCATGGATTGAAACTGAAAATAGGATAAAACACACTACTGGTAACATCACCCGAATTCGTTCCTCACATTTTACAAAAAACACCAAATCATAAAATGGAACTAACTTCAAAGGATTCTTACTTTAGATAGCATTCACACTTTTAAGTTGCATTAAACAAATGAACAGCTATATACATGTCCAAAATCAACATTTTCAATTTTCTTTTGTGAATTCAGGTCAACCGTAAAGCTACAATATATGTGCTATTTAAAGATCAACAATGGTAAAAATCACCTGCCCCAATCACCCAATACTAGTCTTGCACCAACAGCTCTGGCTTCTCTGCCATCTTCTGTAAAGCCATACGTTATTGTTCCATTCCCAACAATCAACACACAACCATGAAGTTTCATTGTCATTCAACTTTCCAGGGCTACTATAGTATCATTGTGAACAAAATGCTTCACATTTCCTAGAAAAATATTTCTGAAATGATGACAAAAGTTAGACTAATGTCCAGACTCCAAAGTTAACCAAAATGATAATACATCAAATCTTCCAAGACTATGAGGCAGGCTGCAATGAAAAGAAAAGCAATAAGTAAATGGTGTTGTAATTCCATTCCTATATTATGGTTTCCCGGCTAACAGCCCGTTGAGGCTAAACTTGTATGTGTAGGTTTTTGAGATTAGCTCTTTGTAACAACTCAAGTGTAGACTGAATAAGAGATCTTATCACCAGCAAATCAAGTAAAGACTGCATAAGAGGATCTTTGACGAACTCCAATTTGTTCACTAATCAACATAGAACCAAATGTGTAACAAGGCACCACACAATTCATCAAGCCTAATGTGCCTCACGTGCTAAGCCCACTCTGCCTCTTGGTCCTTCCCTCTAGGCTCCCTCTCTATCTAATATTTTTCTAAAGCTGGAGAAACTAAAACTAGCTAAGATGTTGCTGAGGTTCAATATCGACCCCAAACTGGAGAACTAAACTCCATATTTCACTACTCCAACATGGAAGGGATAAATACCAAGTGGCTAACCTTAGCTAGATGGAAATACCCCCCACCGGATTTGACCTGGACCCGCTGCCTATGAAATAAATAAGAGAGAAAGAAATAGGTGTCCTAGAAATACAAAACACAGTGACTACCTCACTTACTGCTACAGAACACAGGGTTGGTTCCTATAGAAATAACTTACCGCTACGGAACACAACTTGTTCCTCCTACCTCCTGGAGCAATAGCTGAGAAAAGCCGGCTTAATTCCAACTTCGAATGGTGCCTAGTGAGGATGTGGGATCTATTCCTATCACCCTTGTTTTTTCCGCACATACCTCCTAGGAGGTTATGCTTATGGTTCTCCAATTGGATCAACTATAAATGATAAATAACTGAAACTTTAACTAGACCTTGCCTCATGACTAGCCGAGTAGTAAGGTCCATCCCTATGAAACTACAGGTGTTGGTGCTCGTGGTGTTGCTTCCTTTACCTTTACTACAGGGTGAGTGTAAGCATTTGTGAGCAAAGCGTAAAGACATAAGATAAGGTAAGACTTGGTTGGTTGACCCACCTACATAGACTAACCCATAGACAAAGAGTTTGATGCATATTCGTTTTGATTGACAAAGCTTGATTTATTGAGAAGCTTACTCGTTTATTGATGGATTCTTAGGATACCATCAGGTTAGAATTGCAAGGAGTAAATAGAACTAAAGAAATGATGCCCCAACCGGATAAATCCACTTATTCCACACAATTCTTCCAGTTATGCCCAAACTTCCTCACTTTTCATATTTCCTCATGCCGTGATGGAGTACCTAGAATCAACAGAATTCCCAAACCACAGAACCACACCAGAAACATAAGATGATGAATAATAAATGGATTTAGACATTAACCTGGAAGTTATTTCTTTAAAACACTTATTGGAAGCACCATTTTTCTTATCGGCCAATCCTGGGGAAGCCTTGCAGGATTTCCATTTGATTTCTTTTGTTGGGGCACTTCACTGGACTCCATATTGATTATAAGAGGGTATCTTCAACATAAAATTCCCTAGACAAGTCCTCAAATCACCCTAAATCCCCATAACTAGACTTTTGTCAATACCCAAATCCTTTTATCAACAAAACTCACTCACAAAAAAAATCTTCTTACCCTCCTAAACAAGAAGCAGTAAGAAGCAGAACAACGACATATGAATTCTTATCATACCCAGTGAATCATTTCTCTGTAGTACACAACACCTTATAGGATATAAGAATGAAAGAAAGTCTATCGATTCTATATCTGGCCACGCAGAAATTGCTTCCCTTCCATCCCACAATGAACAAATACACCCCTAAGCAGAACAAGGGCATATGAATTCTTAGCATACCCAATGAATCATTTCTCCGCAGTCCAATACCCCTAAGAAGAACAATATAATAATGAAAGAAAGTCTATCAATTCTATATCTGGCCACCACAAAAATCCCTTCCGAATATACCCTTAATGCACCTAATTTTATAACAATAGAGAACTCAGCTTGATACAAAAGCCCATAAACATGCATTGAAAGCAGCAATACAAACATATATTGAAAATTTGGATGTTAAATCTCCCACCCAATTAATAACTAGCATTTACACAAGGGTGCGAAGGGAACGCCAATGGCATGGACAACAGAGGGCAACGGAGTTAAAGCAAAAAGAAGGAGCGGGATTTTTAAAAATTTCACGTAGAAGAGATCTCTACAATTTAGACCTACGAATCTCTACATTGTAGGTTTTGTTGATAAAAACCCTTATCTGTGGATCATTATCAAACCATCATAATTTATCAATATTTCATCGACAAATGGTATTTTTTGATCTTATTGCTCGTAGCAAATGCCATTTTATTTCTTTATGTTGCAAGTAATTATTTGTTGTGAACAATTTACAACACATAATGATTGCTTTAGAGAAAAGAATAATGTGTGTCACCTGCTTTTGTCTTGTCTCTAGGGTTCACCATCAGTTTCAATCTTTTGAGCATAATATATAATTTGCTTGGAAGCTCAACTATTCCTGTGAAAAGTTAGGTTCCATTTGTTCATACCAATTATAGTGACATTGATTTCAAAAATTCATTATTATGACTGACACCTTGTGGCATTTGGTTCAATGCTTGTGCCTCTGTTTTTCATACTCTGGCCCTATGTAGCTGATTCCCAAATTAATTTCATATATTTCTGCCAAAATAAAGATTTCATATTTAAAGTTTCAGTGTATACTAAACCAGGTTTCAATATATACTAAACCAAGTTTCAGACTGTATTAAACTGTTGTAAAAATTGAGTGAGACTTAATTAATATAGCTTTTCACTTCTAGTAAATATTCCTTTATGAACTGAAAGCACAGTCAAAAGGCTCAAGAAATATTATAATTTTCTTCCACACTTAAAGTGGATTAATGAAGCAGCTTCGTTGAGAATATAATTGTCTATCTTCTTAAGTTGATTCCTGCGATCAAGGACTTTCACTAAAAACATCTCTTGTAATAGCGGTTCTGAAAATGAAATGTACGTGCAGTAAAAAACAACTACATATATCTTCGTGTAATTTAACCTAAATTATGAAACCACGGTGAAAAATCTCCACAATTATCACATAATTTCACTTAATGAAATCGCAGAGAAAAGGACATCAATCTCAAGGATTTTCACACAGTTGATGTCGCTTTGTGTTTCACATACATTTCCATTAACAGGTTTGATTCCATCGGACGCTCCAAAGATGCTATCAATTTCTTCTTTTGCCAGGCTCCGTACACTTCACATCAATACAAATGAACAATGAGACTAAATCTAATGCGTCCAACATTTTCGCAACTTTTCAGTGACAATGTTAATAAGAGATATAGGGACTTCATGAATTCTTAAAATTGCTTCTTCCCAACATTTCAACTTCTTAAATATGTTCTAATTTAGCTCGTTAAGTGGCAATGTGGAAGAACAGTCATTCATTTTCATACAATAGTTACTAGTTGAAGTGTTGGAAAATATTCATTTAACAAAGATATTACCAAGATTCCATTAACTCATTTTCTAGACACTGCTACTGTTATGAGAGTCTAAATACCAGAGCAATGCCTCTTTAAACAAATTTTCTAGAATTTCGTAAAATTATTATGATATCATTTGGGAAAAGAACAAAACTCACTGCAAATTTTACTTACCAGAGTCGTTTGACATGCACTGTCCTCGCCATGTTCTGAGCCATTTCCTCGTCCAACCCCGTGAGGATATCTGAGTGCTCCCGAAGACCTGGAAATCCCCCTCACAGCTCCATAAAACACGCTGGAAAAATGCGCTGCCACGGACTGATATTTGAAGCTTCCGAGCGGAAGCATTGAATGAAGTTAGGGCTAAATAAAAATACTAAGGGCATGGGATTGCGTTGAATGAAGTTAGGGCTAGAAGATAAATACAAAGGCCTAGGATTCTATGGTCAGATCTGAGAAATTTTCGTAGTAGTGAGTGGGTACAAGAGGAGTAACTGTAACACGAGTTAAAACGGAGAGCGGGAGTGAGAGTTTTAAAAATGCCACAAGAAGATATCTACAGTGCAGCCTACGAATGCTCATACAGCCATTCACAATAAAAATGCATGTCTTCAACTTAAATAATAAGTATGTGGGTGGGAAATTTAAGATGAAAAATAAATGTAAATGTGTTTAAAAATAAAACAAAATTTTGTGAATATTAAAAAATGGAGTGAAAAAAATAAAAAATGATTTTTTTTCCTTTTACCAACATATGTTAATAATAAAAAATGATTAATTTTTTACCAATACTATATGTTAATAGTAAAAAATGATTAATTTTCTAGGTTCAAGTGACACATTTTCTCATTTTATGTATATTTATATATTGAATTGTTAAAAACTAAATTATATTAAAAATGTGGTGATCATGATAGTCATTGAGAAGAACTATATATACAGATATATAGTATTGACTATGTTAATGTGTGTTGTGATTAATGATTTTAAAAGCAACTTTTATGTTGGTTTAGTAGTGATTGTATAAAAGTGTTATAATTTTAGCACTCTAGATGGATTCATAGACCCCTTTAAGAGGGTCGTTGAATCTATCTACCTAAATTTTAACATTGCAGACAGGGATTCCTAAAATTTAACACTGCAGATGGACTAAAAGACCCATTTGTCTTTAACTTTAACATTGCAGATGGACTCAAAGACCCATTTGTCTTTAAATTTAAAACTGCGGATAGATTCAAAGAAGGGGGTCTCTGAATCCATCTGTAGTGTTAAAATTTAGAGACAAAAGAGGATTTTAACACTATAGATGGATTCAAAGACCCATGCAGTGAAATGTAACACTCTGATGTCAAAATTCCAATTTTCCATTTTTGGAGTGACCCAATTAAAAATTACTAACATAAATGACTAATTCATATACTTTTTGTACTTTTTATTTGGTCATAATTTTATTCTTGGACTTTAATATTCATTTATGTTAATCATTATTAATTTTGTCACTTATTATCTAGTCATATATTTTAATCCTAGACTAAATTAGTCATTTAAGTTAGTCGTTTTTAGTTTAGTCACTTATTATCTAGTCGTATATTTTATCCCTAGACTAAATTAGTCGTTTAATTTGGTCATTTTTAGTTCGATCACTTAAAATTTCTCAAATTTAGCAGTAATTCACTTGAAATAATTGGAGTGACTAACTTTTTTAGTCACCTAGTCACTAATTTCATCATTTTCTACTAGTGTACATCAAGTATAAATCTAGTCTATTGGCCGCTTTTTGCTTACCCCCTATACGATTTTATCCAGGTGAAAGTTTCATTGATTGTTTAAATGTCCACCATTATCATCCTAATATGCCAATTCTATTGAATTTGGCAGTTTTTGCAAGATGTTCATGTACACAAATACTATTGTGTATGACGTATAGCAACCTCCTCTGGTGGTCTTTGATATCTTCAAAAAAATCCCTATGGCATTCTTGATGCCTTCCAAAATTTTGGGTTCCCACAAATTTGTGAGTAGGGAGTATAGTTGTACCCAAACTCGAGTTACCAATAATTCTTCTTTATCTGGGTTGAGGCATTCCTCCCAATGTCTCATGTACAAGCCCATGTTGTTGAGGAAATAGGGGCCTCTTTTGAAAACCATGGTCTTGTCCTCTAGGTTCAAGAAAATTACTGTAAAAACCCCTTTTTTCCCCAACTTCATATCTATCTCTCCCTTCGACTTCCATTTTGACTAAATCCATTTCACTAAATCCCTCTCTGTTGGGAAGATTCCTATGAATTTTCATATGATGGCATGTTCCTTCATATGTCAACGATATCCTTCCAATCTATTAGGGGGATTTACGAACTTAGGGTTGACGACTGCATTGGGAAATTATCGACCCCTAAGTCTGGTTTGCCACCAAGCCCCGTGTATTGGGTTATCCTGCTTAGTGTCATTGCCTAGAGGGTTTTCAAAACCCCTAGAATTGTTTTGTTGACTACCTGTCACAACATTCCTATAGGAGGGGATTTCACCCCTCCCTCCTGAGCCACTTATTTCTCCTTGTCAATATTAGTCTAGAATAATTTAAGTGAAAATCTCTCCTCAAAATTAGAAAAGGTGAGCCCATGAACAACATGAAAATTAGAGTTTTATGAATCCTAAGTTGTAGAAACCCTAACCAACCCTCACAAACTTTAGACTATTTCTTGTTCTTTTAAATCATGTTTTTGAATAAGTAATAAATTTTGTTTTGGAACACTTATGTAAACCAGCAAATTATAATTATAATTTTTCTAACCAAATTTAAAAAAAAAAAAAAAAAAAAGCCCCTAAAACATAGACTAGTTAACCTCTCGGTGTCAGGATATAAATTTGACAGGCACTTCTACCCATCAAGAAAAAATTTTATGACAGATTTGGACTTTAAAAATCGCCATTCTTGTGATGTTTGATAATTATTTTTATCCATAATTTTTTATCATATATTATATGTGGTTTTTTCACTAGTTTTTTTTTGTGAATAGAAAATCCATTTTTTTGTTGATATAAGTTTTATGCTTTATGTTATAAGGAATTTTTTTAATTATAATTTGACCATAAAACATTGTTCAAATAACTAATATTATAGATGCACATGTTTTATAATACTCCAGAAAGATCAAGCATATTCAATCATGTCAACTTAGAGATTTATTTAATATATGTACTATTGTAATTTCAAAGATTCTACACATCATTGTGAAACATTTTTGAAAAATCCTCAAATAGCTTGGCCGAATCCATTAACTTGGTCAAACACATGGGTTGGGCATGTTGGATGAATCTCAACCTTTTAACTTAGGGATTTTGTGTTTAGGCTTTAAGCTTAAGTGTTCACAATGCAGGTTTGCATAATGCGAGTGGAGAGGGAGACATATTTTTTCTAACAAGGCCAAAGACCCACTATGAGTGAGTCTATGCTTATCTTGGAGTCTTGGCACTATAGGAGAATTTTGGGCTTATTTTATTGTCTCATTTTGGGGTCTTAGTATTTGTGTCTACCACATCTTGGAGTCTCACCTAACTACATCATTGGCTTGGTTCTTTTATTTTTTGCAATCTTATTCGGAATTGCATATACATATATATCAAATTGACAAGCTTAAAAATTAATTAAACATCATGAATGGCATACAAATTTTAAAATATCAACATTTGCTAGTTAAATAAGAAAAATAAAAATAAATACCCGTCCAATTTAACCTCTACCTAAATTATTATATTATGTCCCGAAGGAGAGACCCATACGCACTTCGATATTCATAAATTTTCCCCTGTTGTCTTTCTACAACTACTTTGTGTTGGTGTCCCGCTTCGATATTCATAAATTTGCCCCTTTTTGTTTGTTCTACGAAAACTTGTGTTGGTGTGTGCATGTGGGATGGTCATTGCAAGAGAGCGAAAAATGGATAACTTTCATAAAAGTTTGTGCAAAATATTAAACATTATGTACACCTACAAAATTATCCACTCATTATGGTTTTCATCACTTTTTTGCGCAAGGCGCTGTGTTGAGATATTGTAATCTAATGTTTAACATTTTGACTAAGTTAAATTACATAAAATTAAAAATAAATTAAAATCTAAAAATAAAATTAAATAAAAATATTATTATAATGTAATGTAAACATTTGAATTTTGTCAAAATAAATAAATAAATAAAAATAATTGAATTAAATATAAAATAATAATAAAAATATAAATGGCCCATGGTATTGAGAAGCCATGGTACTGATGTGGAATGTAGTATATTTAAAGGGGAAAATTAAACCAACCTAGATCCATCTTAACTGGGATCTACCAAGCATCTAGAGAGATCAAAATTCTTGATATAAAAACTTCTCTTAGAGTAAAAAGAGATTTGATCCCTCAAGTTCCTTGGAAGATCCAGAATTAAAATGGATCTAAACTATTAATTAATCAAAAAAATTAATGTAAAAATTATATTAAATTATTAAAAACAAATATAATGAATAATTTTATATTTTGTTCAAATTATCCCTTACTATAGTTTTCATTACTTTTAATAAAGTTAGAGTAGTTAGATGAAAATTATATATATATATATATATATATATATATATATATATATATATATATATATATATATATATATATATAATTAATTAATAATCTTTTATATTTTATTTTATTTGAAGTAAATTTAAAATTTATTTTTAATTATATTACTATTTTTATATTTAATTTTTCTACTTCTTCATAATGATGTGAAATATAAAATTTACTCATTTTCGTATAAATTATTTATTTCACTTATAAATATATTATATTTTAATTATTTTATTTTATTTAGGTATACATTGCATTTTATCTATATCTTTGTTAATTTAGAAATTATTTATTATTATTTTTGTATCATAAAGTTGGTTGAGAGTGATAAATATATGTAAATAAATTATAATTACTTTACTGATAGACATCTTCCAGACAAGTATGGAAAAGCTCTTGTAATGTAAACATAAACATTAAATAAAAATAAAAATAATACTTTATCATTGGTTGTTTTTGGGCTTCAGGTTTGACAACCCATGGCATTGGTTTTGGTTAAAGATTTGAGGAAATCCATTATAGAATGCAAGATTAGCAGTGTAAATCCATTTAACAACGGACTCTCCACACTTGATAAATCCAGATGGTTGCTGCCAGATTTTATCAAAATCTTGCTAGAATTTTCACGATTTTCATGGCAAATTTGTAGAGACGATCCAGATTTAAAATGGTTCTAGACTATTTTCTCTTATATATATATATATATATTTCTCATAAATGTTAATACATAAATATCTTAGATATCATTTTTGGGATTCAAATGCTTTAAGTAAGTCATTCATCTATGACCATTTCCATGAGAAGTAGTCGTAACTAACTAATTTCTCATGATTTTTGAATAGTCCACTTAGCACTCATTGCATCGGGTGATGCTCACAGGGGTGAAGAAGTGGGATTGAACTAGTGAAATGAATCACATAGCGTCAATCATCACTTCCGGGGCTTGCACCCAGTAACCAGGAATTCCCGGGAGGTCACCCATCCTAGAATTCCTCTGGCTCAAGTGCGCTTAACTGTGGAGTTTTCCCCACAATCAATCCCACTTAGCTTGCCACCCCATTTGCAAAACCTTAGCAAGTATTGTGCCTCATGAACCATTCAAGTAGAGCTCTTTTTACTCTTTGTATTTTAATTATGAGGGGTTTCTGCAGTGCATTATATTAGATATCATTTTTGGGATTCAACTGCATTAAGTAAGTCATTCATCTATGACCATTTCCATAAGAGGTAGTCGTAACTGACTAATTTCTCATGGTTTTTTAATATTCCAGTTAGCACTCATTGCATCGGGTGATGTTGACAAGGATGAAGAAGTGGGATTGAAACTAGTGAAATGAATCACATAGTGTCAATTATCACTTCTGGGGCTTGCACCCAGTAACCAGGACTTCCAGGGAGGTCACCCATCCCATAACTCCTCTGGCTCAAGCGCGTTTAACTGTGCAGTTTTCCCCACAATCAAGCCCACTTAGCTTACCACCCCATTTTCAAAACCTTAGCAAGTATTGTGCCTCATGAACCATTCAAGAAGAGCTCCCTTTACTCTTTGTATTTTAAGTATGAGGGGTTTCGGCAGTGCATTATATTATATATCATTTTTGGGATTCAACTGCATTAAGTAAGTCATTCATCTATGACCATTTCCATGAGAGGTAGTCGTAACTGACTAATTTCTCATGATTTTTGAATAGTCCACTTAGCACCTACCGTGGACGGCAAGATGCTCAGGTGATGAACACGAAACCAGTGAAATGAATCACATAAAGATCAATCATCACTTCCGGTCAGACCCTAAGAATCAGACTTCCCCGGGAGTGGCACCCATCCCAAATCCTCCGTCTCAAGCGCAGTTAACTTTGAGTTTTCCTCACAATCGGCCCGCCACAAGCTTCTGCTACAACTACCTCTCATGGAAATGGTCATAGATGAATGAATTACTTAACGCAGTTGAATCCCAAAATTGATATCTAATATAATGCACTGTGGAAACTCCTCATTCTTAAAATACAAAGAGTAAAGGGAGCTCTACTTGAATGGTTCATGAGGCACAATACTTGTTAAAGTTTTGCAAATGGGGTAGCAAGCTAAGTGGGCTTGATTGTGGGGAAAAATCCACAGTTAAGCGCGCTTGAGCCAAAGGATTTATGGGATGGGTGACCACCCGAGAAGTCCTAGTTACTGGGTGCAAGCCCCAAAAGTGATGATTGAGCTATGTGATTCATTTCACCAATTTCAATCCCACTTCTTCGCCCCTTTGAGCATCACCCTATGCAATGAGTGCTAAGTGGACTATTCAAAAATCATGAGAAATTAGTTAGTTATGACTACCTCTCATGGAAATGGTCATAGATGAATGTCTTACTTAATGCAGTTGAATCCCAAAAATGATATGTGCTAAGTGGACTATTCAAAAATCATGAGAAATTTGTCAGTTATGACTACCTCTCATGGAAATGGTCATAGATGAATGACTTACTTAATACAGTGGAATCCCAAAAATTATATCTAATATAATGCACTGCAGAAACCCCTCATACTTAAAAAAAAAATATAAATATCTTGTTTTTTTTATTCATCTAACCCATGAAGATTTGAACTTTGAAGCTTTACATATAACTTCATAACAACACTATGAATAATAATAAGTAAATATCTTAAATCTATAAATATAATAAGATAAAAAATTATTATATAAATATTAAAATATTTTATTTTAAAAAAATTGTATATTAAATTTTAAATAATTAGATTTTAAATGTTTCTTTCTCATTATTACTAAATTACTTAATAAAACTTTTCAAAATCAATTATACTATAAAAATTAACGCTTTCCATTTATTTCGTATTTATAAATGTATTCGTGATTTTATTTTTATTTTTTTAATAAATCGGAATTAATAAAAAACAAAATTAAATAAATAAAAATAAATTTGAACTAATAAAAAAAAATTAAACCTGATACGCCAAAATGAATTAAACTTCTCTTCACGGTTCAGCCATTAATTTATTAGTCAATAATTATTATTATTATTATTATTGTTTTTTAAATAAATTTGAATTAATAAAAAACAAAATTAAACCTAATACTCCAAAGTGACATTAATATTCTCTTCACGGGTCTACCATTATCCATATGCGTTTTTTTAATTAAATTTTTAATTTTAATAATTTATTTGTTTATTTTTAATAAAATCACTATCTTTCGACAACAACGTAATAATTTTAATTTTAAGAACTAGTTTGTTTTTTATATATAAATTTAAAAATTTTAAAACTTGTGCTTTGTCCTCTCGCCTCCCCTTCCGAAGGTGGATATCATTTTAAAACGGTCAACCAAATTTGAAGAGATAATCTTGTTTTAGAAATATTTTGAGATTTGATGAATAGTTTGGACTTCATTTATCTTTGAAACCGGAGTTATGTGGTGGTAATGTTATTTTATTATATATATATATATATATATATATATATATATATATATATATATATATATATATATATATTTTTAGTTATATTATTATTTTTGTTTTTGTTTTTGTAAAGTTAAATTTTATTTGGAATTATTATCTATTATTTAAAGATGTATTTAATTTTAGAAGATGACCTATGTTGGATAACCATTTTTTAAATTGTACTTCTAATATGTAATTTGATCTCATTTGTAAAATAAAAATAAAACATAATTACCAATGTACAAATAAATCTAACAACTAAGAAAAAAATATATACATTTATAGATATCCAATGTGTTACATACAATTAAGATTTTCTGAAAATTAAAAATTAAATTATTGACTAAACTAATTTTGGAATTAGAAACAGCGTCACTTTATGAGTATTCAAAAATTCGGAACCAAATCAAACCCAACAAAGAATATCGATTTTTACATATACACATAAATTTATTCAACTCTTAATTTTTATATATGAAGATTGTATTTAGAATAACATTATTTTACAAAACTCCATACTAATTGAGAAGTATTAATAGAAGTCATATGGGAAGAAGATGAAATTTTCATATAGAAACTCTTAAATAATTAAATGTTAAAGAGAAAACAAAAAATCTCAGAGTATTTAAATATCATTAAAAAATTGTCCAAATAGAGACTTCATTGTTTTTCAATGAAAGTACACAATATGAGAAATCCATAAAAGAAGTTGATTGCTCTTGAGACACATCAATTGTAACTGAAAATAAAGTTGTTAAGCATGGGTGCAGCCTTATGCAAAACCATGGATGGAGAAGGTTAGATGTGAAGCTCAATTAGAGAACTTAATAGATAGACAAAGGACACAAAATTTCAAATCCACAAGTCATTTCCTCAAATAACCCTGAGGGATACCTCATGTGCAATAGATGGTGTCATTATTGCGAATTTAAATAACATAGGAATGTCAAAGTTTTTTTTTCTAGTCTCATGTACAAAACATAACATGGAGTAAAGTTAGTAAACCTCAAGGATGCTTCCTATGTGACAAATGGTGTCATTATTGCCATTTTAAATAACAAAGGAATATCCAAAGTTTGTTTCAGTCTCATGCACAAAACATAACATGGAGTACAGTTATTAAGTAAGAAAAAACTTTTTTTCTTTTTTTCCTTGAATATGTACATGAGACTCCATGTATCAGTATAGGCTATGCAAGAGATAGTATGATGTTTTGAGAATCAAAGAACTTTCCACCCAAACATGACAACTGACTTGGGTAATACATGTAAATACTCAGATTTGCATATAAAACTTGTAGACATGTTCACCCTTAATTTTGTAATGACATGAAATATTTTTTTCCATGTAAAACTTGTAGACATGTTCACCTTTAATTTTGTAAAGACATAAAATATTCAGTTTTTTGCTAGAAAAATTCACCCTTAATTTCACAATGACTCAAAATATTCAGATTTTTGTGAGGATTGACCAACAACTACTCCTATGTTACAAGACATTAAAAACATGCATGCTACAAACAAACTATTGAAAAAATAAATAAAATTGTAATATAAAATTGTAAACAAGATTTTAGATTAGAAATGTATAGTACAACTCTAATAAAACCTTTTATAAGAGTTTTGACGCAACCAAAAAACCAAAACAAAAAACATTAAACAACTAATGCATAAAAGATTTTGTTTGCTAGAGCAGAAACACAAAATCAAATTCATAATCATGACTAAAACAACCAAACCTTAGCACCTAACACATCTAATATACAATCAATTAAAGTCTATAACAAAATCATACTTTACAAACACAACAGTCATACACCAGCAACAAAATTTGGGAGTTTCAATATTTATAATATAAACCATGTTTTTTTTTGGGTTGGCAACCGTCAAGAAAACTTGGCTCCAATCAACAAATAAAAGTACATAAAATATGATTACTTAGTTGCGCACTCATTTATCCAGGATTGTACAGAACAGGTATTATTCATGGTTTTTAGTCATCCCATTCAAAATTTAAAACTAAAGTAAACTTTGCAAAGAGAAAAATAACTATTACCGAGTGCGGATCATGTCAGTGACATAAAATGTCACCCATATATGTAATTGAGAAAAACATCCTAGCAATTAAAAACATTTATATAGATTATAATTAGTTTTTATGTGTTTAGTCTTTATTATTATACCTGCAATAGTATTCAGTTTTTGGTTTGACCTATTATTTGTGTTTTGGCTTAAAAATTTGAAACTTTGCCATACTTTAACATTATAAATTTAATTTCATTATTTTTCATAATGATTTAACATATTTATTTCAATTTAATTGGTTAACTTTTTATTTGTAATGATTGCAGGTTATTACTGCACTATATTTTCAATTCAAATCAAATATGGCATGATATTATTCATGTACAATCCAATCTTTATAGAATTTTTGGTGTCAAATCAAATATATATGATATTATATATGTATAGTCCAATCTTCATAGAATTTTTTGTTGTTTTCCAAAAAAACATTTTTGTTGAAAGAATTTATAAAACTTTTCAAAAGGAAGATGACATTTCTTTGAAGTTGTTTATTGACGAAGTAAATTGGTCTAGAGACTAAAATCTAACGATTTTTTTTCGTAAAAAATTTAATGGTATAATTGTATGAATGCTATTTTTGATGGTGGAAATGGATTTGGCATCATCAAAATCCTTAATGGCACCCAAAATCTTGAAAACAAAATCTAATGGTAGGAATGCATGAATGTTGTTTTTTATGGTGGAAATGGATTTGGCACCATCAAAAACCCTAATGGCACCCAAAATCTTGAAACTTGACAATTTTACCTAGGATTTCCAAAAACAAATGCCGAATTTTACCAAAATCTTGTCGGAAAAGCCATTGTTTTCTGGGCCAATTTACTACATTTTTAGACTACGCGCATCCTAGTGAACACAAACTAATCCAAAATCGTCGGACCAAATGCTTTTACGAATTACAAGACAAAAAATTTCAAATTTAATGCATTTACATTTGAATATACCCAAAAGTATGCCTCTTAAAAAAAACTAGCAATTGCCCCGAGGAGGTGCAAAAGGACACTGATAGGATTTTTAAATTGAAGAAGTTATAGTTTGGGTTCCATTATCATGCAAATAATAATTGGCATATTAAATTTAATCTTAATTTAATTGGAAAATATTTATTCATAATTTTTGCACCTGCATAATAGGACCAATCCAGATCACATACTATGGTACAAATCACTATTTACACAAATTTCATTATTGAGATTATTCCAATGGAAGTCATTAGGCCAAGTTGCATTAACATTTGAATATAGGACATATACAGGTGTATAGATGTCGGAGGCTAACATTCTTAATTGAAGACATGGTATAAGGGGCTTGGTCAAGACATACCTTAAATACTTGAGCATTTCAAGATGGTCCTTCCATTGCTAGTGTTGGAATTCAAAATGAAAAGTTGATGATTTCATAAAAAATGATATTTATGGATACATAAAAAACAAACTCATCCTTATTATACAATCATTCCTCAAAATACCTGATTAAATGCCAAGAAAAAACAATGAAAACAAGCTACCAGTAGCAATTCCGCCTACTATAGGAAAATAATTTCTTGAACCATTAATTACAATATGGAATGTTGTAGTCTAAAAACTAAATGGGAAGCAAAATATATATATATATATATATATATATATATATATCTATTCAGTTTCTGATGTTTTCCTGTTACAACTACAGATTTTGAGAGAGAAGGTGGAAGAATTTGATTCTTGTGAAGAGGATAACCATATGACCATCGTGAAATTGCTACATCAATGAAGGTAGCAAGCACCGTTTAAAGTAGCAAGAAACTTTCTTGCAATCACTTTTCCTCAAAATTTAGCATAAACATAAATTTGTCCTTTTGGGACCTCTACAAGATGACTTCTATATTGGAACATCTTCAAACTAAAAAATTTTGGAGGATAATCTATATTCTATATTGGATTATAATGTAGAAATTAATTGTAGATTCAATAATGCTCATGTAATATTCTAAAACATAATACAACTATACTTCTACTCATATGCGGAAAGTAATTCATGATTGAGAAGTAATATAAAAAACATGCTACATGAATCAATTAACACACATAACACGAGGATATATGTAAGGGAAAGAAACTGTTGAAAACCCCTTCCTATTTGTATTGCATTAATAAAAAAATAGAGGAAATACAATGCTTGTTCAAACTTGAACAATATCTGCACAATTATATTCTATCTCATTACTTCACAAGTTGTGTCTGGTCAATAGTTAACCAAATTTCTTCTTGCCCAAGTTCCTATTTCCTTATGTTGTTTCATTGGGAATTACCCCCCTATTAATTAGGGAAATATCTATCCTGAACTACGCAATCCCTATAGGTCCTTCATTGACTACATGCACCACCTGTACAACTTGGATACTTATACAACTGATAGTACACTTCCCTTGAACTCCAATCTCAATTGGGTAGCTCGTAGATCACACATGCATGATTTATTTATGGCTGATTTATTAGTTAACTAGTTGATCACAGAGTACACACCCCACTACTAGATCTCCCACTAGTTCCTCCAATAGTTGGAACTAGTTTAAATGACTTTAACTCATGTTTACTGAATTAATTAATTACAACTCAAAATAAACTTAACCTAGGATCCTATAAAGTAGGAGACACTCTACATGACTCAAGTTATACCCTTAACTCGAATTAACCGAGCCAACTAAGTGAAACTAACTTAGTTAATTCATACAAGTTGTCTTGTGATGTGGAATTACAATTTTCTCCTAATTTAATTCAAGGGAAAATTAAATTAATATTTACTTGTTTCCATTCTTCAACACTCCCTCTCAACAAGAAAGGGATTGACATCTACCTCGATCCAACACCTTTCGATTGTACTGAATGCAACACCTCTCATTGTTGCTATTTCTACTACAACATTTGCAAATAAGAATAATCATTGAATCAATCTACAACTGGTTACTGGGAAAGAAATTTGTGTTGTTGTTAACCCTGCTACTGAGCCACCTACTTTTGTGTCAACACTGCTCTGCACTCCTCATTATATGATTGAAAATGATCCTCTTGCTATTGAATATTGTGGGCCCCCGTAGCATGGTAATTATCCATGAGAAAAAAAAACACCTCAATGGACCCTGCCCAAATTTCTGCACTCTTGGGACTATTGCTTCACATCTCCCCACCTCACACCTAGAGGTATGGATGCATGTCCTTCCTCTTCCCACTTGGCTCGAACTATCCTCCTACTAGAGTTTTTTGAATAACCCTATTCATAATCATCCTCGTGGTTAGACCAACTACCAACTGGTTGAGGCTTCCTCTTGAGAGCTAGATCATGCACCCTCTCAAGGAAAACATCTCTAATCCCTTCCTTTCTCCTCAAGGATTTGCATGCATCTTCTTCTAATATGTAGAGGTTCTCAATCCTGACACCAAATTACTTGATTTGACATGAAGCAAGATGATTGAGGTAGGCTTTCCCATCTATCAAGACTACCTCATATCCTTTGTCTTTAATCCTCAATTTCTTCATTAGTTCAAGTTTCTTGGCTTCATTTCCATTACCAAATATCTCATTGAGAGTCTTCCTCATAGAAATTGGAGTCACTTTTCCATGTAGTTTCAAGACTTTGTGGTCTCTCACACCCTCCAGGATGATCCTCCTAGATCTTGCTACACACTTCTTCCAGATTGCTAGATATTTAGCATCATATGTTGGAGCTCCGTGATATCATGATCTATGAATTCCTTCAGTTGATTATATTCCAACACTGCCTCCATCCTGCCCTTCCAAGCAATGTAATTTGAGCTACCCTCAAGTGCATATGAGTCTCAGGCCATAGAATGACATCCTGCTAGCACTAAAGAATGACACTGCAAATTCGATTCATTTGCAAGGAAAAATTTGAGTTATTCTCTTCTATTGTGATTTCAGCTCCGATGCCATGTAGAAATTAAATGTAGATTCAATAAGGCTCATGTAATATTTTAAAACATAAGACAAATCTACTTTTACTCATCTGCGAAAAGCAATTCATGATTGAGAAGAAATATCAAAAACATTCTACATGAATCAATTAACGCACATAACATGAGGATATATCTAGGGTAAAGAAACTGCTAAAACCCCCATCCTATATGTATTGGATTAATAAAAAAATAGAGAACAAATACAATGCTTTTTCAAGCCTGAACAATCTCTACACAAGTATATTCTATCTCATTGCTTTGCGAGTTGCCTCTGCTCAATACTTAATCAAATTCCCTGTTTCCCAAGTCCCTATTTCCTTGCTTGGGAATTAGCCGCCTATTAAATAGGGAAATCCCCATCCTAAACTGTGAAATCGCTATAGGTCCTTCTCTGACTGCATGCAGCACCTGTACAACTTGGATAATTATACAATCGATAGTACACTTCCCTTGAACTCCAATCTCAATTGGGTAACTCGTGTATCACACATGCATGAGTTATTTAAGGCTAAGTTAATAGTTAACTGGTTGATCATAGAGTACACACCCCACCAGTAGACCTCCCACTAGTTCCTCCAATAGTTGGAACTAATTTAACTGAATTTAACTCAATTTTACTAAATTAATTAATTACAACTCAAAATAAACTCAACATAGGCTCCTATAAAGTAGGAGACACTCTACATAACTCAAGTTAGGCCCTTAACATGAATTAACTGATCTAATTAAGTGAAACTAACCTAGTTAACTCGTACAAGTTGTCTTGTGATGTGGAATTAATATTTTCTCCTAATTTAATTCAAAGGAAAATTAAATCAGTATTTTCTTGTTGCCATTTTTCAACATATAGATTAATTACTAAATTCAGAGTATTGCATGTACTAAGGAGGATAAAATCATGGAAAAAGAGGGCCTTACTTTACAATCTTTCCCATGTTAGGGCATTAATCATGAATTTTTGGAGTAGTTTGGATGTTGGAGGAGCCCTTGTATAAATATTAAGTGTGTAATTTAATATGTGATCGGTTCATTTCTTGCCTATAAAAACGATATGATATACTTTTGTGTTAAATCCCTTATATTTTTCCAGAACTTGTGCTACTCTAATTTGTGATTTTACTTTTATTAAAATTTTCTATATATCTTCCTTTTATATATGTCTTGACTCATTATGTAATACGAGAAATCTACAGTAAAAGAATTTTCCCGACATTACACAGTGGAGAAAGTAAGTCTATTTTAGTCTTTATTTTCATTTTTGGGTGAATTTTTTTGTATCTCATGAATTGAAGATGAAATAAATGACAGTTGAAACATATAAAATTATCTTATCTTTAAGGAATTACTTGGTTCTATAAAAATCCAGTATATAGAACTAATAGCTGAGGTGTAAACTCTAAATGCGAGTAACTTGGAAAATATATCAAGCCCAACAAAAAAATACACTATGATTCACTTGGAAGCACTTGGTCAATATTATCAAGGCTAACACAAAATCCAAATAATAGTTATCCTATCCAAAAGTAGGAGACTACGAACCAAATCTAATGGTAGCTAGGGTGGATATTCAATTCTATTTCCAACCACGATATTTAAATGATAGCCTACTGCAATAATGTCAAGAGTTTTCTTGATGTTAAGAGGGATGGAACTTGAGATGTGTTTGGTGATTTGTCTACTTTGGCATTGAATTACATTCTCAATCATAAGACTCAAGAGGGAAAAAATATCCAAAGTAATCGAAGAATGGAGGAAAATAAAAATGTTTAGGTACAATAATATGTATACCATGTAACCAACCAACATAAGGAGTTGTGGACATATGTGGTGGAGGAATAATTTCTTGGCATGTAAGTATCATAGTAAATTTGAGGAATTATGAGTTTGAGCCTTTTTCACTAAATATCCCACGTAAAACTATCATTGTGATTTTTGCAATCTTCTATCACGTAAATGAGTTAACCATTTGTGAATTTATAAAATCAACCTAACTCTTATCAATAAAGGATCCTACACAAGTAAAACAATAATTTTCTAGACAATACTATAAGCAATAGGCCAGCAGAGGCAACAAGTATAGTTATCATGATCCTTTCTTACATAAACATATAAATAAGTAAGAACGAAGAGAAAAATTAGAGCATAGGGCTTACAAAGAGTTTCAAATGCTTATGCTAGGTAGACATATCCTTTTACCAATTAAATTCAATGTCTTTAAATTTAGAGTCAAATATCAACTATACATCCATGACCTGTATCATACAGAAAATGCAGTCACTCATGTCCATACGATGGTTAAAATGCAACCAAGAAACCTTGCAACCAGGTATTTATATTGCATATTTTCACTTCTATATTGGAATTATCACTACCTACCAATATGAGTAAAGTATTTGATAATTTTTTATTTTAATATAAACTATTTTTTCAAGTTACAAAACTACACCATTTGAAACAGAAGAGCCCTACCCTAATCTATTTTCAAGGAGTTTGGTACTACACACCTGATGGGATTCAAACCCAAAATTGTTTGACCAAAAGTTAGAAACATTTTCTATAGAAAGCTTCCTAAAACTTGGGTTAAGTGCTACAACCTTGAAACTCAATCCAAATCCAATGTCTCCCTCTAGTTCACCACATGAATCCTCCCCAATTGGACTTACGGAGTTTCAAACTCATCACCAGTTGTTGTTGCTAACAAACCCTTGCATCACAAATATTTCAAATTAATTTTGCATGAATTTCCTTGACATTGAACATGTCATTTGAGTTTCATTGGTCGGAGGCAGTTTAGGCAAGTGCAAACCATGGATAGAACAAATTGACGTCGATGGATCTCTATAAAGGAGAAATTGAGATTGTGAAACCCTATTATGCCAAGGCATGAACAAGAATCGTCAATGGTGGAGGAAACAAAACATGTATCACCATTGGTAAAGGCACATCAACGAACTTGAACCCACTTGTCCATTTTCCATTCGAAGGAGGAGGGCGAAAAAATACCCTTCTGTGATTCGAACCAAAAATCGCTTGATTAGAAGTTAGGGACATATTCTGTAGAAATAGTCCTAAAGCTTGGATTAAGTGATACAACCCTGAAACTCAATCCAAATCCAATGTCGCCCTCTAGTTCACCACATAAATGCTCCCTGAATTGGACATACGGAGTTTTGAACTTGTCACTTGTTGCAAAACTCAGAATATCCACAGTCTTCAGTTTTAGTCTACATTTCGAGTCTAAATCAAGACTCATCTTCAGGACAAACCTGCTAGGAAGAGAATAGATTAGGGTAAATAAATAGAGGAAAGAAAGGGATGAAAGAGCAGACCAGTTCTTAATTTTAAAATTTTATTATTTAATTAATTAGTTATTTATTTTATATTTTCTCATATTTTAATTCTAATTTTAATTATGACACCTTTAAAAATTTAATATTATTGTTTATTTAATTTTCCTATTTGTTATTATGCCCTATAAGTTATTATTATTTTATTATAAAAAAAAATTATATTTTTATTAATGCTAAATAATAATGGTCTTTATAAATGTTTGAAAATAAAACTAGGGATCTAAGAAATTTTTGGTTATTTAATAGATAGATTTTAAGAAGGTAATAACCTATATTATAATGGGAAACTAATATTAGAAATAATGTAATAATGTGGAGTTTGTTAATATTAATAAAAGAAGGGGTTGTCTATTAAGAAGAGTAAGAAGGTTAATATTTTAAGAAGACGTGATTTAGGTGTCTTTTAATATTTTAGAGGAGGATTTAGAAAGGAAGAAGGTTAATGGGAGGAAAGGGTACAAGGAACGGATTTTAAGAGTGAAAATGAGGATAGAGGGCAGGGGGATGGTGGGGGAAGGAGCATTATTGTGAGAGTGATACAACAAACAATTTAGGGGGGGCAAGTCTAATTGCGGGAAAGAACGTGGATCCAATTCCTGCTAACCTTTAAGCCTCCATCTCTATTAAGGTTGTGAGGGTGCTTAATGATTTCTAGGGCTTCCCACACTTTATGCTTAAAATGATTCTTTTCCTTGGTAATGACCACTGCCTCTTCAAGGCATATGTGGTGACATGTCTTATTGGAGTGTTCTGCCAAAGTCGAGGTTTTGGTTCTTCCAAGTCTGATGTCAGCACCATGTTCTTTAAGCCTTATTTTAAAGGTCCTGCCTGTTTCCCCAATATGTCATTCTCCGCATGAAGAATTAATTTTGTAAACCCCTTTTTTTTAGAGGTGGTCAAGGTCATCTTTCACAGATTTCATCCTTTGTCTGATGGTTATTAGAGGTTTGAAGGATGCTCTAATGTCTTTCTTGGCTAGAAATTTGGCCATCTTGTCCGTGACCCCTTGGATATAGGGGAGATATGCTTTTGTTGTTGAGGAATTATCAGTTGTAATTCTTTTATTTCTGGATCTAGCTCTTTGAATAGCTCTATTAATGTCTTTATTATTGTATCCAAGGTTTATGAATGATCTTCTTAGATATTCTATTTCTTCTTCAACATGAGTATCGTCTGATATTCTGAAAGCTCATGTAAAAATAGTCAGCATAACCCCCTCTTCTAGGTGGGGTAGTGCTGTGAATCAGCATGAAGTTAATTGTCAGTGTGTGATTTCTTCCTATACACTTTGTGTCCAAGGGATCCGTCTTCATGTCTTGAGAGGAGAATGTCAAGGAATGGGATACGGTTGTTTTCCTCACCTTCCATTGTAAATTGTATATATATTTGGAAATGATATTAAGGTGATCTAGGAAGATTTTTAATTCCTCATCACCATGTGGCCAATTGACATTGGTGTCATCCATGAACCTGATCAAAAATTTAGGTTTCAATGGGTAAGAGGCATGAGAATTTCTCCATGAAGAGATTGGCCACTATGGGGGACAATGGATATCCCATAGAAAATCCAAATGTTTGTTCAAATATGTCTCCTTGCAAGGTGAATAAGGTGGAACAGAGACATATTTCAGCAAGTTTTGCAGTCTGGGGTTCCACGAATTATTTGACCACTTGAATGGCTTAATCCAGAGGGATTTTAGTAAAGATTTGAACACATCAAAGCTTACAATTTTGTCTCCACGATCCAACTTAGCTTTTTTAATAAAATCAACATAATGGTTGGAGTCTTTGATGAATGAGCTAGTTTACCAACAAGAGAGGCAAGCGTACCGGCCAGAAATTTAGCTAATTCATATGTTGGAGCTTCGATAGTGTTGACAATAGGTCTCAGAGGAGCACCAGTCTTGTCAACAATATCGAAGCTCCAACATATGAATTAGCCAAATTTGTGGCCGGCACCCTCGCCCCTCTTGTCGGTAAAACTATCTCATTCATCAAAGACTCCAACCATTATGTTGATTTTATTAAAAAAAGCTAAGTTGGATCCCGGAGGCAAAATTGTAAGCTTTGATGTGGTTCAAATCTTTACTAAAATCCCTCTGGATGAAGCCGTTCAAGTGGTAAAAAAGTCATGGACCCCTAGACAACAAAACTCGCTGAAATATGTCTTCGTTCCACCTTCTTCATCTTCTAAGGAGAGATATTTGAACAAACATCTGGAGTTGCTATGGGATCTCCGTTGTCCCCCATAGTGGCCAATATCTTCATAGAGAAATTTCTCTTGAATCTTACCCATTGAAACCTACATTTTGGATCAAGTTCATGGATGACATCAATGTCAATTGGCCACATGGTGATGAGGAATTAAAAATCTTCCTAGACCACCTTAATAACATTTCTAGAGATATACAATTTACAATGGAAGGTGACGAAAAAAACTATATCCCATTCCTTGACAATCTCCTCTCAAGACATGAAGACGGATCCCTTGGACACAAAGTGTACAGGAAGAAATCACACACTGAAAATTACCTTCATGCTGATTCACACCACTACCCTGCCTAGAAGATGGGGGTTATGCTGACTCTTTTAACACGAGCTTTCAGAATATCAGATGATACTCATGTTGAAGAAGAAATAGAATATCCAATAATATCGCTCATAAACCTTGGATACAGTAATAAAGACATTAAAATACCTATTCAAAGAGCTAGATCCGTAAATAAAAGAATTACAACTGATAATTCCTCAACAACGAAAGCATATCTCCCCTATATCCAAGGGATCACGGACAAGATGGCCAAATTTCTAGCTAAGAAAGACATTAGAGCATCCTTCAAACCTCTAATAACCATCATACAAGGGATGAAATCTATCAAAGATGACCGTCACCACCTCCAACAAAAAGGGGTTTACAAAATTAATTGTTCATTTGGAGAATGCTATATTGGGGAAACAGGTAGGACCTTTAAAATAAGGTTTAAATAACATGGTGTTGACATCAGACTTGGAAGAACCAAAACCTCGGCCTTGGCAGAACACTCCAATAAGACATGTCACCACATATGCTTTGAAGAGGCAGTGGTCATTACCAAGGAAAAGCATCATTTTAAGCGTAAATTGCGGGAAGCCCTAGAAATCATTAAGCACCCTCACAACCTTAATAGAGATGGAGGCTTAGAAGTTAGCATGAATTGGATCCAAGTTCTTTCCCGCAATTAGGCTTGCCCCCCCCTGAACTATTTTTCATATCACTCTCACAATAATGCTTCTTCCCTCACCATCCCCCTGCCCTATATCCTCCTTTTCTCTATTAAAATCCATTCCTTGTACCCTTCCATCCCATTCATCTTCTTCCTTTATAAATCCTCCTCTAAAATATTAAAACACACCTAAATCACGTCTTCTTAAAATATTAACCTGCTTACTCTTCTTAATAGATAACCCCTTCTTTTATTAATATTAATAAACTCAACATTATTACATTATTTAGAATTATAGTTTTTTATTATAATATAGGTTATTACATTCTTAAAATATATCTATTAAATAACCAAAAATTTCTTAGATCCCTAGTTTTATTTTCAAACATGTATAAAGACCACTATATATATATATATATATATATATATATATATATATATATATATATAGGGCATAATAACAGATAGGAAAATTAAATAAACAATAATATTAAAGTTTTAAAGGTGTCATAATTAAAATTGGAATTAAAATCTGAGAAAAACTAAAATAAATAACTAATTAATTAAATAATATTTTTTTTAAATTAAGAACGGGTCTGATCTTTAGACTCGAACGTAGACTAAAAATGAAGACTGTGGATATTCCGAGTTTTGCATCTGAAAATCTACACCACAGAAACCTCTAATCTATCATTGTCACTAGTTGTTGTTGCTAACAAACCCTTACATCATAAATATTTCAAATGATTTGTACGTGAATTTCCTTGGCATTGAAGGTGTAATTTTAGTTTCCTTGGTCAAAGGTGGTTTAGGCAGGTGCAAACCATGGATGGAAAAAATTGACGTCAATGGAGCTCTCTGAAGGAGAATTTGAGGTTGTGAAACTCTATTATTCCAAGGCCCAAACAAGTATCGTCGGTGGTGTTATCACTCATAAAATTGTGAAACATTTCTTGACATGGTGATATAGTTCACTCATCAAGAGGATAAGGTCTCCTTAGCCATTTTAAGGTGGTATAGAAAAAAAAATTCATTTTTAAGCCTATCCTAAGTTTTGAGATCACCTTCATTTATGCCATTTCATGTCAAATCAGTCCCATACCATGTCAGTTGTAATTCCCCATGAATTCAGACTCAAAAGCATGAATCTGCCAGTATTTTTAAATTTTCGTAGAATTTACATAGGAAAACAGTAGAAAACGCTACGAAATTACCTAATAATTCCGTAGCGAATATGAGGATTTCTCAGTTTTTTTACTTTTGAGCAATTAACATCAAAGGCGGTTTCTGGGAAAATGGAGAAGTATTTTAAGAAACTGAGAGAGGTTATTTTCAAGAACCTATCAGATAAAATTAACCTCTTTCACTTTTCTCAAAGCTACTACAAATTGGGCAATTCATAGATGTCTTTCAGCTCTATTTTCATAAAACATAATTTTCCTGTTTTATACATGTTTTTCAAATGCAGATTTTGGACAGCTGTAGATGGTATTTAAAAACCCAAGAGAGGTTTTTCTTCAAATCATTTCGATATACAAAAACCTCATCCAGTTTTTCAAAATATGTCAAGGATTTGGAAACATGAGTTCATTTCCTAACTGCAAATTCTGCCTTTTTTAGGAAATTTTGTAGTGTTCTTCAAGCTTGAAGCTAGAAAAACGCTACGAAAATTCCTGTAGGTGTTTTTTTTCTTTAAAATCTAGTTTTGGCAGGTTTTGTGGGGAAAAATTGATGTTTTCAAGGTATCATGACATAATTAAAGTGTTGGAACAATAAAGAAGTCAAGAATATTGAAGAAAAAACCATTTTTCCCATGCTACTAAAACTCGCTATGAAACTGCCTAATGACACTTTGTTTTTGCAACAAGGAGCTTTGGTTTGTATTTTTTTATCCTAAAAGTTTTTTTAAGGTCAGCTAGCCGCATGTAAACGTCAAAGATATTCATAGGAATGATTTTTATGTAGGTTTGGTCCACGAAGTTGTTTCAGCTCATCTTCAAATTATCAATTCATCATGGAGGTATTTCATCATGTATGATGGTAGCAGCTCGTTAAAAGTAGGAAGACATGTTACATGAAGCCCTTCTAACATGTTTTAAAGGATCATGGTAGCAGAAAGTCAAATTTATTGGAAAAGGTGTTTAAAACAGAGGCGGTACGAAATGTTGCTACTAAACTACGCTACGAAATTTTTTGTACATGACTATTTTAGTAGTCAACTTCAAGTTTGATTTCAGACCAAATGGAAGCGTATTTTGGAAATATGATAGTGGTTTTTCTTCATCACAGTTCCATATACAAAAACCTCTCTTAGTTTCTACAAATACATCAGGTTTTAGATATTATAAACTCATCTTTGAAGCCTATTTTTTAGAATTTTCACTAACCAGATTTGTGAAAAAAATTGTAAAAATTCTACTTGGAGGAGGTCTAGTTCAGCATCCACGTGGCATAATGACACATCATCACTCTAGTACACTCAGAAACTTAGTTGGTTGCAGTTGATAAGGGTTATTAAATTTCTTTGTTGAACTATTAATGAAAGAAGAGTCCTTTTTGCATTCAAACTCTGCAAAACAGAAATATCCCTAGGAAGTCTCCATGTGATGGAATCATGTTTGAAATAGGTCTCTAAGGTGGGAATTCAAGGCTAGCAAGGTGGCATATAATTTGTATGAGTCCTAATTCTATAAATGAGATATTTTTAGAGTTAGAAAGGGTTGGAAGATGTTACTTATGACTACTACTATTGTAAAAAGTTTATGATCAGTAATAGACAGTGGCAGTGGGCTTTCTCTTTCACCTGAGATTCATTGATGTTTTCATGAACCTTGTCCTATGTATCTTAATACTTTTATTTTAGTACATTAATGTTTAATTACTCATAATTCGTGCTTCTCATGCTTTGACTTTCTTCAAGCATTAAACTATTGTATATCTTTATCAATATCCTATTTTCAATATCTTAATGTTCCGTTGGGGCCCTTGTTTTGAAATTTAATAGATTTTGAGTTGCGGCTAGTACGTGGCAGAATGCAACCACGGTAGGCAGAAAGGTGTCAAGGTTGCGGAGGAGAAAATGATAGATGTTGCGGTTGTTGCAGGAGCAAGCATAGATGGCGGAAGAGCGCGAAAGGAAACGAGAAGTGAACTCCCGATGAACAAAAAGAAACAGAAGACAACCGAGCTAGAAGAAAGGAGGAACTGTCAGTCATGCTAGCAGCAGAATAAATAGGTAGCCAGCCAGTGGGTAAGGAGGTTGGCGCAAACGGGAATAAGCAACATGGAGTCGCAGGAGAGCTCTCTCGGTGTTGTATTGTTCTCCATTTCTCTGTATTTTCTGTATTCTCTCTCTTTGTCCAAAAGGATGTATTGTATTCTTCTCTGTTTATTCTCATGCAGCTAAGCCTTGTAATAGTTTTCCACTAATGGTCGATGATTAATATATTCAGGAGTGTTGTTCCAAGTATCTGTTATGGGTTTGAATGAGTGGTTTTGAAAGCACCTTTTAAAATTTTATTTACTGTAAGTCTGAATGTTTTCCTGAGAGGTATATGTTATGGAATGTTGGGTTATGGCTGTTTAAGAATTAAGTTAAGCTTTGATTCAACTGTATTGATGTTGTCGGGATAATATCGATCTACTCCCTATCACAGTAAGGTCGCGGCACTCCTCGGGTGAGACTCTCTTCCCTTCGGAGTAGAGTGAAAATGTCGGCGTGAAACTAGACTACGACGGAAAACATTGTTGGCCCTTAAACCTGAACTCGGGTCTTCTCTGCTAGACCTGTTCTCTCACCAACATGTTCATTACTCAAAATTCATGTTTCTCATGCTCTGATTTCCTTTGAACATTTATCTATTGATTAAATTCAGTGTGTGTTGTCCTTTCATTTAAATATCTACATGCCTCGACTTCCACAAGGAGATCCATTGTCATTGAGTTCCCTATCACTAACTCCACAAGCCCAATGGTAGTAAATCTTCTACATTTTCCACCTGCAACCAATCAAAATCAAGTTACAGTCATAGAGTTAGCCATCTAGTAGAGTTTTTCATTGCAAATCCTTTGATAAGTTGAGAGATCCCTCTCAGGCTGAAGAGGCTAATATTTAGTCAAAAGCTAGTTTTAAATAGTTACTCCAAGTTGACCATTGTAGTAGCCCAACGGGACTCAATTTGGTGATAACATTTTGGTGTCGTTTCCGGGGACGAAGGTGTAAATTTTCTCCGGGCAGAACGACAAGGTTTAGATTTGACTTCTGATGGTGAACAGAATCCAAACACATGAAAGTTGTACCATTCACCTAGCGACTCCATTGTTCAAGATCCCGAGCTTCAAAGTTCAGAGTGACTTCACTAGGAAGAATCCAAATTTCAGAACATTCATGGTGATCCAAGCTGACAGGGTATGTGGCAAACTCTTTATATGATGAAATGTTACAAAGTGTAAGGGATAAGTTAGCAGATTTTCAGATAGATGAACATTTCTCCACAATAGTATTTCGTGGTTTGAAATCCAATCGACTCACACCTGAAAATAAAATTCGTTTCCTTGGTTTAGCTGTTGAATGATTAGAGAATGAAATTGAACTATTGGATGTTAAAATTGGATCATATGATTTCCAAGATCCTAAACAGTTCTTGAAGGTCTTCCTCCTCCAAAAAAGGAGGAAATTGTTATATCATTTGACTTGCAGATAGAGGAAGAATATGGTTATGAGCTTGATATTGTAGAGTTGGAATCAATTTTCAGCCTTGGTGAAGAAATGAAAAGGATATCTAGGATCAATTTGTCATTGAGATCTTAAAATGGATATCAATAAATTGTGTCTTCTATGATCCCATAGATGATTACATGGAAGAGTTCTATAGTCCAACTTTTTAACTATTTTTTCACTATGAAAAACATATCCATATTCTCTTACCTTTATCATTTCAGAATACAGTTTGATTTTGGTTCAAATGCAGTCAAGGGGTCCAAGTATCAGATCAGCTCATTTACTGGCTTTATTGGAGGTTTCATGTTGCTTGAATCAAACATGAAGATTGCAACTGTTAGGGTAGGTATGAGTGTGTGTGAATAAGCTCAAAGTAGACTTAGCACCTTTTCAGTAGGTACAAATTTGGTTTTTCAGCAGTAATCATCAAGCTTGAGCCTGAGGTGAAGGCCATAAGAGTTTGAAGAAGGATTGGCTAATTTCAGAGTTTTTATTTCCAAAAAGATGGATCGCACTGGAAATACAGGTTCTTTGGTGTACCACAAGGGCACACCATCCCAATTGGAGCCACTACTATCACTCATAAAATTGTGAAAAATTTCTTGACATGGTTATATAGTTCACTCATCAAGAGGATAAGGTCTCCTTAGCCATTTCAAGGTGGTATAGGAAAAAAAATTCATTTTTAAGCCTATCCTAAGTTTTGAGATCACCTTAATTTATGTCATTTCATGTCAAATCAGTCCCATACCATGTCAGTTGTCATTCCCCATGCATTCAGACTCAAAATGATGAATTTGCCAATTTTTAAAAAATTTCGTAGCATTTTACACAGGAAAACAACATAAAACACTACGAAATTACCTGATAATTTCGTAGCGAATATGAGGATTTCTCTGTTTTTTTACTTTTGAGCAGCCAACTTCAAGGGTGGTTTCTGGGCAAATAGAGAAGTATTTTAAGAAGCTAAGAGAGGTTAGTTTCAAACACATATCAAGTAACATTAACCTCTTTCACTTTTCTCAAAGGTGCAAAACATTGGGAGACTCGGAGATGTCTTTCAGCTCTATTTTCAAAAAACAGAATTTTCCTATTTTATACATGTTTTTAAAATGCAGACTTTGGACAACTGGAGATGGTATTTAAAAAACCAAGAGATATTTTTTTCAAAACATTTTGATATACAAAAACATCCTCCAGTTTTGCAAAATATATCAAGGATATGGAAATATGAGTTCATTTCTAAACTGCAAATTCTGCCTTTTTTAGGAAATTTTGTAGGGTGCTTCAGGCTTGAAGCCAGAAAAACCCTACGAAAATTCTTGTAGGTGATTTTTTGCTTTAAATCCAGTTTTGGCATGTTTTATGGGGGGAAATCGATGGTTGCAAGGTATCATGACATAATTAAAGTGTTGGAATAGCAAATAAGTCAAGAAGATTGATGGAAACACCATTTTTCCCATGCTACTAAAACTCGCTACGAAACTGCCTAATGACACTCTATTTTTGGAGCAAGGAGCTTTAGGTTGTATTTTGTTATCTTGAAAGTGTTTTTAAGGTCATCTAGCCACATGCAAAGGTAAAATATAGTCATAGGAATGATTTTTATGCAGGAATGGTCCATGAAGGTTTTTCAGCTCATCTTCAAATTATCAATTCATCATGGAGGTATTTCATCATGTATGATGGTAGAAACTCCTTAAAAGTAGGAATACATGTTCCATGAAGCCCTCCTAACATGTTTTAAAGGCTCATGGTAGCAGAAAGTCAAATTGATTGGAAAAAGTGTTTAAAACAGAGGCACTACGAAATGTTGCTACTAAACTACGCTATGAAAATTTTTGTACATGATTGTTTTAACAGTCAACTTCAAGTTCGATTTCAAACCGAATGAAAAAGTATTTTGGAAATATGAAAGATTTTTTTCTTCAGTATAGGTCCATATACAAAAACCTCTCTTAGTTTCTACAAATCCATTAGGCTTTGCAAATTATACACTCATCTTTGAAGCCTATTTTTCATAATTTTCACTAATCACATTTGTGAAAAAAATGTAAAAAATCAACTTGGAGGAGGTCTAGCTTAGCATCCATGTGGCATAATGACACATCAAAACTCTAGTACACTCAGAAAATTAGTTGGTTGTAGTTAATAATGGTTATTAAATTTATTTGTTAAACTATTAATGAAAGAAAATTCCTTGTTGTATTCAAACTCTGCAAAACAAAAATATCCCTAGGAAGTCTCCAAGTGATGGAATCATATTTGAAATAGGTCTCTGAGGTGGGAATTCGAGGCTAGCAAGGTGGCATGTCATTTGTATGAGTCCTCACTCTATAAATGACATATTTTTAGAGTTATAAAGGGTTGGAAGATGTTACTTGTGACTACTACTATTGTAAAAAGTTTCCGATCAGTAATAGACAATGGCAATGGGCTTTCTCTTTCACCTGAGATTCATTGATGTTTTCATGAACCTTTTCATATGTATATTACTACTTTTATTTAAATATATTAATGTTTTATTACTCAGAATTCGTGCTTCTGATGCTCTGACTTCCTTCAAGCATTAAACTATTGTATATATTTCTCAATATCATGTTTTCAATATCTTAATGTTCATTACTCAGAATCCATGTTTCTCATGCTCTGATTTCCTTTGAACATTTATCTATTGAGTAAATTCTGTGTGTGTTGTCCTTTCATTTAAATATCTACATGACTCGGCTTCCACAAAGAGAGCCATTGTCATTGAGTTCCCTAGCATTGACTCCATAAGCCCAATGGTAGTAAATGTTCTACATTTTCCACCTGCAACCAATCACAATCAAGTTACAGTCATATAGAGTTAGCCATCTGGTAGAGTTTTTCATTGCAAATCCTTTGATAAGTTAAGAGATCCCTATCAGGCTAAAGAGGCTAATCTTCAATAAAAAGCTAGTTTTAAATAGTTACTCCAAGTTGACCATTGCAGCAGCCCAACAGGACTCAATTTGGTGATAACAAGTGGAAGAGGAAACAAAACAGGTATCAACAGTGGTAAATGAATATCATTGAACTTGAACCCATGTGTCAATTTTCCATTCAAAGGAGGAGGATGAATATACCCTTATGTGATTGGCTGAATATGGCCAGCCAAACCCAGTAGAGGAACGCCTATTGGCGTAAAAATTGCTTAGCGTGAAATGAAAAAATACAACGTGGTATGTAGTCAGCAGGTGATGTCCATGTTTTAAACAATATTTAATAAGTTGATTGAATGCAAGAAAAATATTGCAAAAACTTGGAAATTATCTATTTGAAAGGGGAAAAGGCTTACAAACTACCTTAAAATTATACATAATTAATTAATTAATTCACTTTTAAAATGGTGAAACCACAACCATTTATGGTAATATTTCGGCGCAGTTTAATGAATCTATTTTAGAAATTGTGAATATTATAATTTGATTTGAATATTTTAAAAGTTCTAATTTTTTTTAAAATATTATTTTTATATATAAAAATATAATTTAAATAATAAATTATTATATTTATATAAAAAAATTATATTATCTTATTTAATTAATATGTAAAGTGAAAACAAGAGTATGGACTCATTACAAATCCTAGAAAAAAATTAGCTTTCAAGAAAATTAAAATCCTCAATAGGGGTGATATTCTCATTAGTGGGCACAATCATAAACATTATTTCAATCTCAAAGAATCCTACAACATTCTTGTAGTGAATGAGGAAAAAAAATGGAAAAAAATTATTAAGAGCACAACTTTGGCCCAAAAGAACAATTTTTATCTGGCTTCTCTTGCAAAACAAAACCATGACATGGGAGAGACTTACAAAAAAGAGATTTTCAAGGCCCAACAAGCTGTTATATATGCTTCTCAAGTATAGAAATTATGGTCCTTGGAACTATTGGACAAATTAACCATAATTTTCAAGCAAAAAAAGAGAAACAAGACTAGCATACACTTCACACTTGAATAATGGATATCAATACCCTTTAAAAGTAACAACATTAATAGAGCCCTACAACTCTTCCTAGGATTCATTATTTGGGAGATATTGAAAGAGCACAACAAAAGAAAATTCAAGGAAAAATATGAGGAACTAAATAGCCTCTGGAATTCAATAATTAAAAAAGTTGAAGAAACTATCCTAATCTCCCCGTGGACCACTTAGGATTGGGAAAGTGAATTAGGAGAATTAATTATATTAAGGTTTTTTGGGTTGCAAAAATCAATAAAAATTAATCAACTGCATGCTCCCCCTTGCAGACAAACAAGCCCCAACAAAGGGAAACCCTTTCCAAATGGATTTAGCAAACTAAACTTCAATGGAGTTTCCAAGGGAAATCTAGGACCAACGACTTATGAAGAACATTTCTAAACGAACAAGCCCATATTCTTTCTATATATGTTATATCCTTAGCTAATGATACCAACAATCTAGAACCTAAAATTCGCAGGTTCATGGGCCATCCTAGTAATATACATATCTCTTACATTACTATCAATTGGTTTCCATCATGAAGAATTTTTTTTTACTTTAATTTAGCTATATTTTAACTAACTGACATGTACTAGCTACAAAGTAGTGCTTGTTTTATATGAAATAAGTTAAAAAGGGTGTATCTTTGAAGGATAAAAACTAATCCTATCACGATTCTAGTGAATATATATATATATATATATATCTAGGTGAAATCATGGAGTTGGGTTACACTTTCTGGTGAATGAGGACGTGTTTGGGTGGAAAAAAATGGCTCAATCGAGCTCCTTGGGTGTTAAAAAGGCAACTCGATCGAGGGTTAAAAAACAACCCTTAATCGAGCTATAACGGTCGATTAATATTTAAGGCTCAATCAAGCCATTTTATATATATATACCTCTCTCACGGTTTTCCCACGCCATTTGCATAGATTGTAGGTAGACTAGGAGCTCGACCGAGATTGTGAGAGTAGATCGATCGAGAGTATTGGAGCTTGATCGAGAAATGGAGCATTCAAATCAATATCGCTAACCACCTCACCAACGTACTAGAGGCTCAAACGAAAGTAGGTATTTGTATTAGATTTCATTAAGATTCCAAGGGGGAAGTTGATCAACCAGGCCATCCTCGACTAAAGTATGTTTCCATGGATTCTCCTCCACCTCCACCTTATATATTCACTAATGTGGAGGAGAGTCACTATATACAACCACATGGACCAACAGTTGAGGTACACTTTTTATTCCTACGATTTCAACATTTTCTCTTTTTAAGTTATACATATACTAATTAATTTGTAGACTAATTATAATTTGTTCTTGCAATTATGTACACAGGCCCATATGAAAATTGTTGTTGATGCCACTATTATGTTGAGACATGAGTGGGATGCTTTTTTTAGATGCACTGATGGTGTTTGCATCGATGTCGTCCCCAATCATCGAGTCACAGGAAAGGGAGCACTAAACCTGGATTCATGATCAGACCCCCTGTTAGGTCCCTATAATACTAGTGTAGTCCCTTATTGTTGTTAGTGTAACCCCCTTATTTTTATTGTTGTGCCCCTATAACCCCAATATTGTTATTATTGTGCCCTTACATTATTTTTGTTAAGTTGGCTAGGATTATATTGTGACCCCATGGACTCCTATATATAGAAGGAGGTTTTGGTCATTTGTATCATCCAAGAATTTTTCAGTTATGTAATGTATTGGAGGTTCGCCCCTCGAAGTGGCTGATTTATAAGGCGTTGATCTCTCTTTTCTTCTATTTTTGGAGCTGGTTTCATAACATTTGGAATCAGAGCTTTGGATTCTTGGGTTTCGCTGCTCTAAACAAATCATCGTGGAATTTTTGCTATAACTTTTTTTCTATAAAGGTTCAGAAGCTGAAATTTTTACAGAGTGAAGCAGAAAGCCTGAGAAATATTGTGTAAACATTTCAGATCTTGTTTCGAAATATTTTTGGAGATATGATCTGTGGAAGTTAGAGTTTTGTTATGCTCCCGAATTTCACCTAAAACAAGTCATCGTGGAATTTGTGCTATAAATTTTTTTCTAAGAAGGTTCAAAAGCTGAAATTTTACAGAGCAGTCCAAATCCCTGAGGAAATTCCTATAAAAATTTCATCTCTTGGTTCGCAATAATTTCGGAGATATGATATGTGGAAGTTAGTGTTTCTTCAGGCTCCCGAATTTCATCTCAAAGAGGTGACCATGGTAAAATCGTTATAACTCTCCCTTTGAGCGTCAAATTGTAATTCTATAAAAAGTGACCACAAGTAAACAGACTATAGTTTCCTTTCTATCAATTTCATAGCTGAAGGAGGATATAATGACACGTGGCACGTCATACAATTTCGCTCTACTGAACAAGTCCATAACTAGGACATTGTGGAAGATTGGGCACAACCTGATCTTGTCAAATCCAAATCCGGTCAGACCTGTGGCACAAGAAGGAATATTCAGAGGGCTACGATAAGAGCGAATTTTAGATATTTAATATTTGAAATCATAGAGATAATTCAGTTTCAATATTGAGCACCTAAAAAGCAAGAAAATTGTGTGTATTGTTTTTCGAATTGCATAAGTCTTGTTTGAAAAATTAGTTTGAATTGATTCCAAGGGAATATTGTAGAATAGATATCGGTATTGGGTTCTAAAATTCCCCCTAAAAAAATTCAACACTAATTAATCCTTCAGAAGGCTCTAATATGACTCATGAAGACGAAGAGCTGCAACATGACATATCAAAATTACAAGAGCAAGTGCACCAAATTTCACTCTCGCAAAGATCAACAAAAAATGAAATGGAAGTTTTAAAGAAAAGTGTGGAAGCTAAGATGGATGGTTTGAAGAAAGGCATGAAATCTAAGATGGATAGCATGGAACCTAACATGGAAGCTAATCTAGATGACATGGAAGCTAAGATCGATGAAAAAATGAAAGACAACATGGAAAACATGAAGAATGATCTAAAAGCGGACATGGAAGGTTTGACAAAGTTGATATGATAAATGTTTCCTAATGGCGAAAAGATAGTAGAGGAAACTCATGATGAGAACCAAATAAATGTTAATCATGATTTCATAAACCCTAATGTTGGATGGAAGAACCACCATATTCCAAAGATGGATATGAGCATGTTTGATGGCAAGGATCCTGTAACATGGATACTACAGATGGAGAAATATTTTGATCTCAATAATGTGCAAAACACACAAAAGGTACGCATTGCAACTTTACATTTAGAACAAAATACATTTTTATGGTATCGATGGCTTTTCTCCCGTAAAAAAATTGTCACTTGGTCAATTTTTACGGAGGAAATGATAGTGCATTATGAGGATACAAAGAGAAATACCTTCTTTAGGAAATTGATAAATCTCAAAAAAAAGGGTTCAGTGGTGGAGAAAATTGAGGACTTCCAAAAATTGAATATAAGGGTAACCGATATTCCAGAGGAACACATGATTGATGTCTTCATAGGGACTTTAAAGTATAACATCTATAAATATGGAAGTGTTGCTACTCCTAGATTTCCACAACCTACAAGGTTGACACCACAACAATTGGAAGAAAAAAGAGCAAAAGAGCTTTGCTATAGTTATGATATAAAATACACTAAAGGTCATAAATGTGCTGAGAAGAAATTATTTTACATAGATTGTGAATAAGAGGAAGAAAATGAGCAAGAAGCTTCAAAAGAAGACGATACACCGAGAACCAACCCTAAAGGAAGAAGAAATGAGTCCAACCATATCGTGTAATGCATTGGAAGGAATTACCACTCCTCAAACTCTCAAGATAGAAGGACATATTAAGAAGAAAAAGGTAATAGTGTTGATTGATTCGGGTAGTACCCATAATTTTATTCATTGTAAGGTAGCCAAGGAATTGAATTGTTTCCTATACCCAGCACCGGAATATCAAGTGATGGTTTCAAATGGAGGAACTATAAATTTCTCTGGAAAATGCCATAATATCAAGCTAACCATGGGGGAATATGTATTGAATAGTCCAATACTTTCTATTCCTATGGGAGTTGCTGATGTTGTACTAGGAGTACAATGGTCACAATATTTGGGGACGGTAGGTTTTAATTTTCAAGAACTTTTCTTGAAATTTTTTTCAGAAGGAAAGGAAGTTGAATTACAGGGTATCGCAGGGAAGCTGGGAAAGATAAATTACTCTAATGTCATGAAAAAGCTACTGAAGAAATAACAACGAGGTGTAATTGCAAAATTATTCTCACAAGAAGTTCCAACATCAAAAAAAATTATTTCTCTGGATCTCCAAAAAGTCTTGAACAATCATTCCAAGGTCTTTGAAACTCCTAGAGGACTCCCACCTATTCGTTAGCATGATCATTCTATTCATTTGATTCCAAGAAGTGTCCCTCCAAACATAAGTCCTTACAGATATCCTTATGTCCAAAAGAGCGAAATTGAATGTATGATTGTAGAAATGTTAGAGGTTGGTATAATTCAATCTTGTAAAAGTTCTTTCTCTGCTCCAGTAGTATTGGTGCACAAAAAGGATGGATCATGGCACATCTGTCCGGATTATACGGAACTCAATAAGCTCACTATTACAAATAAATTTCCCATTCCTATGATTGATGAATTACATGGAACAATTTATTTTACCAAGTTGGATCTTCGTTTAGGATATCATCAAATTAGAATGAAGATTGAAGATATTCTGAAAACAACATTTCAAACTCATGGGGGTCATTATTAATTTTTTGTCATGCCTTTTGGCCTTACCAATGCACCCTCAACATTTCAAGGGTTGATGAATTCCATTTTCAAACCCTTCCTTAGAAAATTTGCGCTAGTATTTTTTGATGATGTACTAATCTACAGCAGGTCTTGGAAGGATCATGTTCAACATGTTGACAGGGTGCTCAAACTATTGGAGGAGAAACAATTATATGCAAAAACATCAAAATGTTTCTTTGGAGTACAAGAGGTGGAATATCTGGGTCATATTTTATCTCATGAGGGTGTTAAGGGAGACCTTAACAAAATTAAAGCCATTAAGGAATGGAAAGTCCGCGCAACCATAAAGCAGTTGCGAGGATTTCTGGGGTTAACTTGGCATTATCTCAAGTTTTTTAAGAACTATAGGAGAATAGCAGCACCTCTAACAACATTATTGAAGAAAGATGCATTTTCATGGACTCCTGAAGCAACTAAGGCCTTCGAACATCTTAAAGAGGCAATGTGCCTAGCACCGGTCTTGGCTATGCCATACTTCAAAAAAGCCTTTATTGTGGAATGTGATGCCTTAGGAAATGGATTTGGTGTTTTTTTAATCTATGAAGGAAGACTCATTACTTTTGAAAGTCGTCCTATCAAAGGAAAGTATTTACAGAAAGCTATTTATGAGAAGGAAACGTTGGCAATACTACATGCACTAAAGAAATGGTGACCTTACCTAATGGGAAGGCACTTCAAGGAAAAAATTGATCATGATAGTCTTAAAAAAAATTTGGAACAAAGACTATATTCAAAAGAGCAGCAAAAATGGGTCACAAAGATGTTGGGTTATGACTTTGAAATCATCTACAAAAAGGCAAGTTAAATGTTGAGAAGGTGGAAGCATTGATTTGTGCCATTTCTATTATCCAACCAGATTGGATAACCGAAGCAACAGATGAATGGAGGAAGGACGAAGAAATGTGGACACTCATTCAAAATTTGCAGCAAGATCCTAGTACATCTGATACTTTTAGTTGGAAAAATGATTCCTTATGGTACAAAGATTGCTTATATATTTGTAAGAATTTGTAACTAAAACAAAAGATTCTTTTTGAATTGCACACTTCTCCTTTAGGAGGACACTCGGGATTCTTAAAAACTTACCACAAGGTGAAGAAATAATTTTTTTGGGATGGCCCTAAATCTGATATTCAAAATTTTGTAGCAGAATGTTTGGTTTTCCAACAAAATAAATTTGAGACAATTAAGACCCTGGGTCTTCTACAACCTTTATCCATTCCAAGTCAATGTTGGGAGGAGATTTCAATTGATATTATCACATGTTTACTTTAGTCACAAGGAAAGAGTGTCATCATGGTGGTAGGTGATAGACTTACCAAGTATGCATACTTTTGTGCATCATCTCATCCATTTAAAGCAAGTACAGTTGCTACTTCATTTATGGAAACAATTCAAAAGCTACATGGAAACCCAAAGATTATTGTAAGTGACAGGGATCCCATTTTTAGTGTAAATTTTTGGACGGAATTATTTTCTTGTTTGAGTACTCAACTAGCTCATAGCTCATCTTATCATCCTCAATCCGATGGTCAAACTGAGATAGTGAATAAATGTTTGGAAGGATATCTTCGTTGTTTTGTATCTAATAAGAAAACACAATGGGTCAAGTGGTTGCCTCTCGCCGAATGGTGGTATAACACTTCCTTTCATACTGCAGCAAAAATAACCCCATTTATGGCACTTTATGGATATCATCCACCGTCCATTACATCATCTTTAAGAGAAAATTCTAAGGTTCAAGTAGTGGAAGATCACAATGAGAATCAACAAGAAGTTCTCCAACTCTTAAAGGATAACCTAAATTTCACACCAAATTGAATGAAACAACATGCTGATCAACATCGTAGCGAGAGAAGTTTGATGTAGGAGACTGGGTATTTTAAGGCTACAACCATACAAACAAATGTCCCTCAAGCAAGCTAAGAGGATAATAAATTATCACCAAAGTACTATGGTCCTTACAAGGCGTTGCAAAATATTGGTACTATGGCATACAAATTGGAGCTTCCTACATCTTCGTGAGTGCATCCAGTTTTCCATGTTTCATGCTTAAAGAAGGTTATAGGTGAAAAAATTACAGTCCAAACAATATTTCCAGAACTTGATGAGGAAGGAAAAATCATATTGGAACCTAAAGAAGTTATGGAAACAAGAATTCGACAACTACGAAATCATTCAATTTTAGAGTATCTCATCAAGTGGAAGAACTTACTCACTAAAGATTCTACACGGGAGGATGAGAATTTTATACAGAAGCATCCAGAGCTACTCAAGCGTTGAGGAAAACACTTTTTTGAAGGAGAGGGGCATGTTAGGTCCCTATATTACTAGTGTAGTCCCTTATTGTTGTCGGTGTAACCCCCTTATTGTTATTTTTGTACCCGTGTAACCCCAATATTGTTATTATTGTGCCCTTACATTATTGTTGTTAGGTCAGCTAGGATTATATTGTGAACCCATGGACTCTTATATATAGAAGGAGGTTTTGGTTATTTGTATCATCCAATAATTTTTCGTTTATGTAATGTATTAGAGGTTTCCCCCCCGAAGTGGTTGATTTCTAAGGCGTTGATATCTCTTTTCTTCTATTTTTGGAGCTGGTTTCATAACACCCCCATCCTATATGACTTGGATTTGGACTTGACTGAGGTTATTATATTCACGTATATGTAATTTAAAATGTGGTTCAATATCATTTATTTACATATTGTTTATTTTTTACAAATAATGATCTGATTATTTTGAATTTTAATGTATTATATTATAGTACCAACTTATGGAAACTTACTTTGTGTGGCAGAACTCACATAGGATTTTTGGTGGTACTTAGAGTGTCATAGTTTGTATATTTTCAGGCTCATTTCATATGGCACATTCACATGTGTGATACAAACTTTGTATATTTTCATAAATGGATGGTTTATGGATGTACATCATAGACATTATTTTATCTTATGGACACCTATTATTTTAGTTTATCGATGTTCATTTGATATTTGTAATTTGTATATATTTTCATATGGATATTTTATTGATACATGTATTCACAATTTCAATTTATGGATTTGTATTAATATTGTTCATGGATTTTCATTAATTTTTGAAGTTTATGGATCTGTTAAAATTATTTCTCTAATTTAATACTTTTTCTATATACTATAACTTTTATTAGTAAAATATATGGTCAATTTTGATTACAGTTTCATAGACTAATAAATAAGTGTAATCTTGTGTTATGATGAAAGTCACTTTGATACTTAAAATGAGCTAAAATATATCATGCTTCAATTTAATATTGAATATGGAAATAATTCCAATCATGCTTCATACTGGCTTGTAGAAAGTGACTTTTAGTGCAATCAACATGTATGTTATTACAATTCAATTAAAATAAATTATTTGAATTATAAAGTCATCTCTATTATCATATATATATATGAAAATTTTTGTACCCCACCCATATACCATTGCATGGACAACCTTTTTAAGTATTTAAATCAATTTCTTATCTCAAGGTTCAATTAAAAAACACAAATAGGATAGAAATACATTTTATTCAATTTTAATATTAAATGATGTCATGTAAACAACAAATAGACTTTATTTAGCATTATTTATTTTGGTATTATCTATAAAAGCTTAATCATAACATGATATATGTCAATCATATTGAAATATAATATATAGGTCAAAAAACAATATATGGCAACATTTCTATAATTTTATATAATGTTATCAACTTTCCTAAATTTACAAGTAGTTATCCAAGTATTTAAATCAATTCCTTATGATGGAAATGATTGAAATAAACTATATCTTCAATTTTAAAAGATGTGGAGATGTAAAAGTTACAAATACAAGTTTCATAATGCACGACATCAACAATTTGTGTGTATGATTACAATGAGATCAATGCATAATGTTAAAATAATTACTGTTGCAGGAAAAATTGCAAGTTATTGCCATGTGATCTAGTGTCTATTAGATCACCAGAAAAGACGAGCACAGTCAAGAATACATCCTAGACTCCAAATCCATTACTATCCACAAGCAGTCATGAAATCATTTAATGCTATAAGGAAGAAGAATCTACCTTTCCTCCTCATAGGTTGGGGATGAATCTTGAGTTCGATGTTAATCTGTTGCACTCCACACTACTGATCTATTTGATCTACCTACAATCTCAACACCTACACACAATCACAACCATACAAATAGAACACGTTATCTTCCTTGGAACATCGTTAGATGAATGATGTCATAAAACAATTGCAAGATATGAACATACAATCATATACATGAAGGGAACATAGATCTTCATTAATATAATGCCGCTTCGATACCTTACTTCCAGCTTCTCCTCTCCGCAATTCAACATAGTCTCCCCACTAGATAAGAGTATGAAGAGAACTCTCCTATAGCATGAGACCTCACAAGCTATCAAGATAATGGAAAGATAGCAATAGGGTGTGAATATCTCAGTAGCAGCATGGCTCTCTATGGAACTAAAATTATGACTCTGGAGACCAGCAAAAAGTTGACCTGCCTGACCATCTCAAATGATCTAGCATAAATAGGTGAATGAAAGGTCTCTGGAGGATAAATTTAAATGCTCATTGTTGTATAATTCAGCCCCTTCATTCAAATTTCGGCTAGAGTCTCCTTTTTCCTCCTTATCGTTGCCCTTTCCCAAGCCGGAAATACATTTAAAAAGGCTAAAATTCGCTCTTTAAAGTCATATAAGGCCTAGCTCCTTTCTCCCCCAGCTTCGCGCCTCTTTATATCCATATAGCCAAGTGCTGCCCCTTAAAGCGTTTATCGCAAATCGCATTATCGCGTCATCGCACTTTCCCCTTATCGCATATTCCGCCAGCGCGCTTTCTGACTTTGCGATTTGCGCACCCATCGCATATCCACCCCATCGCAAAAGCGCAGTTTCTTGTTACTCCATCGTTCCCCCATCGCAATTCCTCCACTTGCGAATTTGCGATGTGCACTCTGGGTCCCACTTCCAAAGCCTTTGCTTCATTGTTTGTCATGTTTTCCTTCGTAACTTCCCCAAGAGTTAACCTTTGAGTCTTCGTACTGTTAGCGTTTTTCCGCCATTTTGCGTCATCTGCCCACGTGTCATTCGCTTTTCCCTCTACTATTCACATATTTCGTTTATGTGTCACGTTTCAGTGTTTTGTTTGATGTCTTGGCCTCGTGCGCTTATCGTCATCCCGCTGTATCACCCCATTTTTACCTCTCATTCCCCCCTGCTGTTCCTCTGTGTTTTCCGCCACCACTTCCAGTAACCTCACTATGTCCACTATCTCTGTGATTAGTTTTATTCAATAAGCCTTTGTTTTTGCAGGACCTTATTTTGGGAACGAAATTGGCGGAAAAGATCTGGGGGTCGCAATGATGGGAACCCCATTAAAGAAAGATATTTCTCCATAGAACCCTCCAGAGAAAATCAAAGAGGAAAATTTGGGCAGATGAAAAAATTAATGCGGCAGCAGATTATTAATGAAGGAGCAATGAATTTAGTGTCTGACATGAAAGGTTTCAAACTTAAATTCAAAATTAGAAGGCCGAAAGTAACATGTACAGAAACAAGCGCCTCAAGATTTTATTGCCGCAGATCTTCCTCCTCCAGCAAAGAGCAGAATGTTTGCATATTTTATTATTTATGTCTTGTTTATAAGGAAATTTTCATTCTCAGCATTCATTTCTGGGAATAAGTTGTATAGTACAGTCATTTATGTTCAGTCATTTCATAGTGGGGCGCGAATTTTTTCCGCCATCTGATGCAAAATAAATCATTAAATTTTTTCCATCCACCTCTTCCTCTAGAATTCTCTATCTCCTCTATAAAAGCTAGAAAGAAAGACATTGTAAGGGTTCCAGATTTCGATCAGCAAAATGTGCAGTGAAAAGGCTTTTGTATACATTTTGTAATATTTCTGTATGAAGGTTCAGAGCCCGTAGGGTCTCAGTGAGGAGGAGTTATAACTGTATTGAGGATTCTAGTCTTTGGTATCTCACAGTATGTAATTTTCTCTTATGTGTTAATACAATATCTCATTTCATGCTATTTATCTTCTTGTATCATGTTCTAGAATGCGAGTGGCTCACTAGTTTGCAGTAAGGATTCATCCTTGTTGGTGCCCTTTCGGGAATTAGTCAAGCGCTTTAAATAGGCCTAGTCATGATATACTGTTCCATGTTCATCTCTTCCATATTTTCTGCTATATTAGTTACTTGAGGAGGGTGCTTTTAAAATGCCATTGTCATATAAGGATTCATAAATTAATATGCCCTTATGTGGTTCTGTTGTGTATCTGGGTATCAGTCTCATGTTAACTAATATCTTCTTTATGTTTCCTCCCTGCACTCATTTCTTGATATCTGATTTTTGTGATATATTATTTGAACTGGCCCTCTTTACAGTAAGTTGTCTCTTAATTGTCTGATGCCTTTGTATTGGAGTTTTGCATGATGTTCCTACACTATTCTTATCTTTGTATCAGCTTCTGAGAGAGATTGGTCCCATTATAAACTAATTTCCTTGTTCAACAAGAGATAGTAAGTGAGCTTTTGGATTGACAACCCAAGCTATATGAAGAGCTCCTTGCTATATTAAGATGTCCTAGGCACTGGTATATGGCAACTCTAGACTGTCTCTAGGGGGTGACAAAATTGTCCACAACATCTCTCTGGCGCCGTTGCCGGGGAACGAATTCAAGAATATCAGTTTCCCTGGGCCTCGACAAATTGTTTTCACTCTCTAATCAGGTGAGCACAGAGAGTTGAAGAGTTGCGTATCTCTCACCTTGGCGACTCCACTGTTTTCATTTGATAAATTTATTGATAGTCCTGGCTCCTCGTAAGCCGCATTTGAGGTCAGATACATCTCAATCAAAGACACCTTACATGTCTAACCCAGAGAAGATCATTCATAAAAGAGTTTGGAAGGAAAGGAAGTCAGTTCATGCTGAAAACCCTGAATATTCCGTTGAAGATTATCCGCCCTCTTCTTCTCAAGAAGTTAGAACAAAAAATCCTGAGTTTTACTCGGAAACTCCACGTAGAGGAAGTGCCTAGATTGAAGAAGATTCTCACCCTACTTTCGAGGCTGAGGAAATTAAAGAAGTTACAGAAGTAGCTCCTGTTAACCGTGAACTATTCCCATCTACACCTCAGGATTCTGTGCAATATATTCCCATTGTCATTCATACTCCACTTCCTCCTACTCCTCTCCCTTCATTTGTTTCTCAGACTGTTGCTCAACCCCCACCTCCTCCAATGGCTAATGTTACAGCTTTCCTATTAAATAAATATGCTCCACTGGCCTTACCTCAAGTGCTGAATGATATGCCACAGGATTATTTGAAGATTCTGCCAAGATTTAATGGTGAAAATGAAATTGATGCTCAGAAACATCTTGAGACTTTCTGCTCCTTTGCAGAAAACTTAAATGTTGAACATTTGGATGTGGTCTTGAGATTGTTTGTGCAGTCTTTGGAAGGGGAAGCCAGAAAATGGTTCAAGACATTGGGAAATCGTTCTGTGACCACCTGGGACCAGATGGAGAATACTTTTCTCAGGAAGTGGGGAGAAAAGAAAGATCATGGTCAATGTCTTACTGAGTTTAATACTATGAAGAAGAAACAGAATGAAGGGGTATCAGAGTTTATTAAAAGATTCAACAAGTTATATTTGAGCCTGCCTCCTGAAATGAAGCCCCATGAAGCTGCTGCCAAGATAATTTTTATAGCAGCCTTTGATTTTGACTTTGGATTCTCATTGAGAGAAAGAAAACCTGCCACTTTAGATGATGCACAGTCAGATGCTCTGGAATTGGAAGCAAACTTTGCCTCCACTGGGAAACTGAAGGGAAAAATTGAACAGGATACTAGGAGGAGAGGCAAAGAAGAGGTTTCCACCTCTAATCAGGAAAAAGATTCAGATAAAATGGATGAAATAAGCAAAATGATAAAGAAGATGGTCAAGCTTGAACTGGAAGCTAAAAATGCAGCTCCCAAGAATTTCTATAATGCTCCAAACAGAGGATACAATCCTCAGTATAGAAGACCCCCATTGCAGATATTGCCGAGAGAAGCAAAGGAACAACAAGACCAGGTACCCCATCCCTTGTACCTGGAAGGACCAGCAGATGACTCCACTGGAGATGCAGCTTATGGATTAGAAGATTCAAATCTGGCTTTTTCAAATAATGATGATATGGAATGCCCATTGCAAGACGAAGAAGAAGAAGCAGAGATTGACCATTATTGTAAGCAATTTGCTGATTTCATGCAAGCACAATTCAATGTAAAATATGATCTCAGGTCTTCAAGGAAGAGGACCCGAACTCAAGATCAAGAAGAGGAGCCACCTCAGAGAGAAGCATCTGCTCAGAAGGAATCAGCAACAAAGAGAAACATAGAAAAAGGTAAGAATCCTCTAAATGCTCCCTTGCAGTCTAATGATCAGATTCCTTCTTCTTCAAAAGTAGTCAGTCCTCCCAATGACGAATATGTGTCTAAAGAAATTAAATCTTCAGCTGAAAATAAAGAGTCAATGGAAGTTGTAATAGAGAAGCCCCCTTCTGCCTTTAATTTGCAAAAAGAACTTGAGAAAATTAAGATTCCAGTTCCCCTGACCGAACTATTAAAACAGCCTGTATATCAGTCTCAAGTTACTTCCTTCATGCTCCCTCCTGAAATACCAATTGTGCCTGATAGTTTAAACCTTCAAGAAGAAAGACCCATGGTAGTCTTTGGTCCACATGTAGAGGAGATAGACCCCTCTACTCTTCCTTTTTATGTGTCTCTAGTTATTCATGACCTGCTGTTGCACAATTGTATGTTAGATTCTGGGGCTTCCCATAATCTTATGCCTCTGTCTGTCATGGAACAACTAGGACTGCAAATTACAAGACCATACAAAGACCTATATTCATTTGATTCTAAAAGAGTTAAATGCTTGGGAATGATTAAAGATCTAGTGGTCAATTTGGCCCAAATTCCAGCAAAGAGTGTGGTCATGGACATTGTGGTTGCTGATATCCCAGCCCGCTTTGGCATGCTGCTGTCAAGGTCCTGGGGTACAAAAATTGGTGGGTCAATCAAATTGGATTTAACATATGCTACTGTCCCAGTCTTTGGAGGCCAGGAGAGGAGGTTATACAGGGAGACTAGATTTGTTAAAATGGTAACTAAGGCTGACTGCTCAGAGAATTCCCCAGTTTATAACAAAGAGGGAGACTTCTCATGTTTAATGTTAGAAGAAAATCAAAATTATGCTCATGAGCCCCTTTTTGGTCAAATCCAAGCTGAGCAGCCTAAAGAAGATCAGGAATCAGAAATTTGGACTTTGCATTTTGATGGAGCAAATTCAAGAGAAGGCAATGGAGCTGGGGTGTTACTAATCTCTCGTGCAGGAAAATGGGTGCCAATGTCCTTTAAATTGGAATATGAGGCTACCAATAATGTAGTTGAATATGAAGCTCTTCTATTGGGACTGCAGACAGCTAGAAACATGGGCATCCAAAGTCTAAAAGTAATGGGAGACTCTGAGTTGGTGGTAAGGCAGATCAGAAATCAATGCCAAACCAAGCATCCTCGGCTGAGAGCATATAGAAACGAAGTATGGGACATGGTGGAAAATTTCTTCTTGGCATTTAACATACAGTTCATGCCCCGGGAGCAAAACAGAATAGCAGATTCTCTTGCTGTAGCTGCCAGTACATTCCGTCCTCCTCAGAATCCACTTTTAAGATACGAAGTGGAGGTACGTTACAGACCATCCATTCCAGATAATATAAAGCATTGGCAGGTATTTGAAGATGATGAACATATGAAGAGATTCATGGAGACAGTGGGAGAATTCTCCAATATGGAGATTGATGATAATGAGGAGGAAGAAGTTGAAAATATTGCAGAAAACAGATGGGAAGAAAGAATAGCAGGAAATAAAGTGCTACAGCTGAAAGGAAATGTTATACCTAGAGGTCTGGTGCCTCTAGAAATATTATTTAACAAAGATGATATTCCATTGCAGCCAAACAAAGTGACAGAAGAAGATCAAGTGGGAGATTTGAATCTGGGTACTTATGCTGATCCCAAAATTGTAAAATTATCTAAAAGAGTCCCAGAAGAATATAAAGAAAAATATTTGAAGTTGTTTCAATCTTATAAAGATGTATTTGCATGGTCCTATCAGGACCTAAAAACTTTTGATGTTAATATAATGCAACATAAAATTCCTTTGAGGGAAGATGCAAAGCCTTATAAGCAGAAGCTCAGACAGATAAATCCTCTGTTGCTTCCCTCTATTGAAAAAGAAATCAAGAAGTTACTGAAGGCCAAAATAATTGTGCCATTGAGATACTCAGAATGGGTAGCAAACCTTGTTCCTGTTCGAAAGAAAAATGGAGAAATAAGGCTGTGTGTGGATTTCAGGAATTTAAATAGAGCATCTCTAAAGGATAATTATCCACTGCCTAAGATGGACCACATCCTGCAGAAAGTGGTGGGAGCATCCAGAATGTCAATGATGGATGGTTTTTCTGGTTATAATCAGGTGGCTGTTTTCCCAGAGGATCAGAAGAAAACTGCATTCACTACACCATGGGGAACCTTTATGTATGCCAGGATGCCATTTGGATTAATTAATGCAGGAGCTACTTTTCAGAGGGCAATGGACATAGCCTTTGTTGGGGAGCAGGACAAGTTTTTGGTGGTATATCTTGATGATATCACAGTGTTTTCAAAGAATGATGATGAGCATATTGAGCATTTAAGAAGAACTTTTGAAAAATGCAGAAGGTATGGCCTTTCTCTTAATCCTCAAAAATCTCTATTTGCATTAGATGAGGGAAAACTCTTAGGGCATATTGTAACTAAATATGGTGTGAAAATAGACCCTAAGAGAGTTGAAGTAATAAACAGCATTCCTTTACCTAGGAATAAGAAGGAAGCGCAAGTGTTTTTAGGCCGAATTAATTTTCTGAGAAGGTTTATTCCTAACTATGCTGAGATAGTTAGGCACATAACTGATATGTTGAAAAAGGACAATGAAGTGAAATGGTCCCAGGAGTCTAGAGATGCATTCACCAGGATAAAACAGGCATTTTCTGAAGCTCCTGTGCTAGCTGGACCAGATTACAAAAAACCATTTATGATATTTTAATTTTCTTCACCTCATACAATTGTTGGAGTATTATTGCAAAAAAATGAAGAAGGGTATGAGCAGCCTATAGCTTTCTTCAGTCAAGTGCTTTATGATGCTGAATTGAAGAATAATATATTGGAGAAGCAGGCATATGCCCTGGTGAAGTCCCTAAAAGCTTTTAGAGTATATGTTTTGCAATCTCACATTACTGCCTATGTCCCCACAGCAGCTGTCAAAGACATTCTTGTTCAGGGAGATAGCGAAGGTAAAAGAGGAAGATGGATTGTAAAAATACAAGAGTATGATTTGGACATAAGGCCTACCAAGTTGATTAAAGGACAGGGACTTGCTAAGATGTTATCTGAATCAAATCATTAGGCCTTGGGCATTAATCTATCCATGTTAGCAAATGAAGAATCTGAGAAAGGAGAATAACAACAAGGTCTAGAGATGGCCACTCAAAAGATACATATGAAATATCTCACTAGTCCTTGGTATAAAGAAACAGTTGAATATCTTTTAACACTTAGTTGTCCTCTAGGCTGTGATAAGATAAAATACAGAGCTGTAAGAATGAAATCACAGAAATATGTAATTTCCAATGGACAGCTCTATTGGAGAGACCCTTTTGGTATATTACTGTTATGCCTCACGGAAAATGAAGTGCAGAATGTAATGACAGAATTTCATGAGGGAATTTGTGGAGGACATTACAGCTGGAGGGCCACAACTCATAAAATCCTGAGGGCTGGTTTTTACTGGCCAAAATTGTACTCAGATGCTTTTGCTTGGGTCAGAGCATGTGACAAGTGCTAAAGATTTGCAGAAAGACAGAAATTAGCAGCTTTGCCCTTGATTCCTGTTCATGTAAATGAACCATTTCAGAAATGGGGATTAGATTTTATAGGAGAGATACATCCCCCATCAAGTGGCCAATACAAATGGATACTAACAGCCACAGATTATTTCACGAAATGGGTGGAAGCCATACCTACCAGAAATGCTACAGATGCTGTAATAATGAGGTTTATGGAGGAAAATATCATATCTAGGTTTGGCTGTCCTGCTAGAATTGTAACTGACAATGCGCAGGCTTTCAAGTCTGCTAGGTTTGTAAATTTCTGCCAAAGGTATAACATCACATTGACTCACTCCACAGCTTACTATCCACAGGGAAATGGCTTAGCAGAGTCTTCTAATAAAACCCTGGTGAGGGCCTTGAAGAAAATAATAAGCGAGAATCAGAAGAATTGGGACTCTCAATTAAAATTTGCTCTATGGGCGAATAGGATAACCAGCAAGAGAGAAACGGGGAAATCTCCCTATGAATTGGTATATGGGCGAGCAGCTGTGTTTCCTGTGCAATTGGCATTACCGGTAGCACGTTTCATGTAGGAAAGTCAGGAAGAACCAGATGATATGATCAGAAGAATAAATCAATTGGTGGAATTAGAGGAAACACGAGACCAGGTAAATAAGAGACTGGTAGAATATTAGAAAAAAATGAAGAATATTTTTTATCGCCATGCAAAAGATAGGAATTTCCAAATTGGAGACCTGGTTCTTAGGTGGGATGTTCGAAGAGCAGAGAAGGGCAAGCATGCTAAATTTGATCCGCTGTGGTTCGGTCCATTCAAAATCATGAATCATGGAAGGAATAATACTTTCGTGTTAGAAAACCTACAAGGTGATCTGCTAGATGCCCCTGTGAATGGCCAATTCCTCAAACCATACTTTCAGTTCTGATCCAGGCTGGGAATGCCTGATTGTATTATATTGTATATAAATGGTTTTAGTTTTTATTTTCATAAGAAAAGGACGCTAGCAATTACCTGAAGAAGAAATGCAGGGAAATTAAAGAACGGAATGGAATATTCAGTGGTCTGCGCGTTCTCGACATGTCTGAGGACAAACATGCCGTCCCCGGATGGAGCCAATGTTGTATAAGTCAACCCCTTCATTCAAATTTTGGCTAGAGTCTCCTTTTTCCTCCTTATCGTTGCCCTTTCCCAAGCCGGAAATACATTTAAAAAGGCTAAAATCCGCTCTTTAAAGTCATATAAGGCCTAGCTCCTTTCTCCCCCAGCTCCGCGCCTCTTTATATCCATATAGCCAAGCGCTGCCCCTTAAAGAGTTTATCGCAAATCGCATGATCGCGTCATCGCACTTTCCCCTTATCGCATATTCCTCCAGCGCGCTTTCTGACTTTGCGATTTGCGCACCCATCGCATATCCACCCCATCGCAAAAGCGCGGTTTCTTGTTACTCCATCATTCCCCCATCGCAATTCCTCCACTTGCGAATTTGCGATGTGCGCTCCGGGCCCCACTTCTAAAGCCTTTGCTTCATTGTTTGTCATGTTTTCCTTCGTAACTTCCCCAAGAGTTAACCTTTCAGTATTCGTACTGTTAGCGTTTTTCCGCCATTTTGCGTCATCTGCCCACGTGTCATTCTCTTTTCCCTCTACTGTTCACATATTTCGTTTATGTGTCACGTTTCAGTGTTTTGTTTGATGTCTTGGCCTCGTGCGCTTATCGTCATCCCGCTGTATCACCCCATTTTTACCTCTCATTCCCCCCTGCTGTTCCTCTGTGTTTTCTGCCACCACTTCCAGTAACCTCACTATGTCCACTATCTCTGTGATTAGTTTTATTCAACAAGCCTTTTTTTTTGCAGGACCTTATTTCGGGAACGAAATTGGCGGAAAAGATCCGAGGGTCGCAATGATGGGAACCCCATTAAAGAAAGATATTTCAATCTATAGAACCCTCCAGAGAAAATCAAAGAGGTAAATTTGGGCAGATGAAAACATTAATGCTGCAGCAGATTATTAATGAAGGAGCAATGAATTTAGTGTTCGACATGAAAGGTTTCAAACTTAAATTCAAAATTAGGAGGCCGAAAGTACCATGTACAAAAACAGGCGCCTCAAGGTTTTATTGCCGTAGATCTTCCTCCTCCAGCAAAGAGCAGAATGTTTGCATATTTTATTATTTATGTCTTGTTTATAAGGAGATTTTCATTCTCAGCATTCATTTCCGGGAATAAGTTGTACAGTACAGTCATTTATGTTCAGTCATTTCATAGTGGGGCGCGAATGTTTTCCGCCATCTGATTCAAAATAAATCATTAAATTTTTTCCATCCACCTCTTCCTCTAGAATTCTCTATCTCCTCTATAAAAGCTAGAAAGAAAGACATTGTAAGGGTTCCAGATTTCGATCAGCAAACTATGCAGTGAAAAGGCTTTTGTATACATTTTGTAATATTTCTGTATGAAGGTTCAGAGCCCGTAGGGTCTCAGTGAGGAGGAGTTATAACTGTATTGAGGATTCTGGTCTTTGGTATCTCACAGTATGTAATTTTCTCTCATGTGTTAATATAATATCTCATTTCAGGCTGTTTATCTTCTTGTATCATGTTCTAGAATGCGAGTGGCTCACTAGTTTGCAATAAGGATTTATCCTTGTTGATGCCCTTTCTGGAATTAGTCAAGTGCTTTAAATAGGCCTAGTCATGATATACTGTTCCATGTTCATCTCTTCCATATTTTCTGCTATATCAGTTGTTTTAGGAGGGTGCTTTTAAAATGCCAGGATTGTGTATGGATTCTTGAATTGACAAGCCCATGCATGATTTTGTTGTATATCTGGGTATCAGCCTAATGTCAACTGGTATTTTCTCCTAATTTCTTTCTCTGCATCCACTCTCTGATATCTGATTTCTGTGGTATATTATTTGAACTGGCCCTCTTTACAGTAATCTGTCTCTTAACTGTCTAATACCTTTGTATTGGAGTTTTGCATGATGTTCCTACACTATTATTATCTTTGTACCAGCTTCTGAGAGAGATTGGTCCCAATCTAAATTAATTTCCTTGTTCAACAAGAGATAGTAAGAGAGCTTTTGGACTGACAACCCAAGCTATATGACGAGCTCCTTGCTATATTAAGATGTCCTAGGCACTGTTCTATGGCAACTCTAGACTGTCTCTAGGGGGTGATGAAATTGCCCACAACACTCATGATGACAAGAATTTAAGGAAACTTCTAGTGGATTAACCTGACCAAATCAAATCAATAAGTAATCGAGCTCATATCCTACTAACATAGTGAATCTCAAAGGTTCCCTGAACCACTAGCTCTAAACTGATGGATTAGGGCCTGAGTCACAGGAACAAGAGGCATTGGTAGCAGCTCAAATCCCCAGGCCATAGGCATAAGCCTGCTAGCCCATGACTCAAGGTGAAAACTGAGAAAATGAGCCCCTACTGCTAGGAAAAATTCATCAAGCAACGAGGGCTAGGGGTCATTGATGTTAGGGTAGAAAAATAGGCTGATAACAGATGCCCCCTATTATATGAGGTCAAAATGAGTAGTTGATTTCAAAAATACATTATAAGAAAAATTGGAGGTCTCAATGGCATTGGGGAAGCAGAGCTAGGATCACTAATTGGGAAACACGGAAGTAGAGGTCTCAGTTGTGAAGAAAACATCCCCGAGGCGGGCATACCCATGCTTGGTCATCAGACAATACTGAACATGGCCGCCAAAGATACACTATGTATCCATGCTATAAATGACTATGACATAGCCATGATAGACATACACAGTGGATCCATGTGACTCAATGAAAAGAGCATAGCCACTAAAAAAAATCATGGATCTATGTCACAGTATAAATTAGTGGGACTATGGACACATGACAGACAGAGGAGTGTCCCAAAAAGCCCTCAAAGTACATAAATGATACATTTTTAGGTCCCTAAATTACTAGTATAGTCCCTTATTGTTGTTAGTGTAACCCCCTTATTGTTATTATTGTACCCTTGTAACCCCCATATTGTTTTTATTGTGCCCTTAAATTATTATTTTTAGGTCAGCTAGTATTAAATTGTGGCCCCATGGACTCCTATATATAGAAAGGAGGTTTTGTAATTTGTATCATCCAATAATTGTTCATTCATGTAATGTATTGGAGGTTACCCCCTCGAAGTGGTTTATTTCTAAGGAATTGTTATCTCTTTTCTTCTATTTTTGGAGCTAGTTTCACAACATTTGGTATCAGAGCTTTGGATTCTAGGGTTTTGCTGCTCCAAACAGGTCATCGTGGAATTTTCACTATAACGTTTTTTATACGAATGTTCAGAAGCTAAAATTTTTAGAGTGCGAAGCCAAAATTTGGAGGAACATCGTAACAAAATTTCAGAGCTTGGTTCACAAAATTTTCGGAGATATGATCTGTGGAAGTTAGGGCTTTTTGCAGACTCCTGAATTTCACTTAAAACGGTCATCGCGGAATTTTCACTATACCTTTTTTTCTACGAAGTTTCAGAAGCTAAAATTTTTAGAGTGCAAAGGATAAATCCTGCGAAACGTTGTCGCAAAATATCAAAGCTTGGTTCACAATATTTTCAGAGATATGATCTGTGGAAGTTAGGTCTTTCTCAGACTCCCGAATTTCATCTCAAAGAGGTGATCATGAGAAAATATTCATAACTCTCCCTCTGAGCATTGGATTGGAATTCTATAAAACGCGACTGCAAGTGCATGAACTGTAGTTTTCTGTCTATAAATTTCAGAGCCAAAGGAGCAAACAGTGACACGCGGCAAGTCGTACAAGTTCGCTCCGCTGAATCAGTCCATAATTATTAGGTCATTGTGGGAGAGTGGACATAACTTTGCCTTGAAGAATCCAAATCAAGTCAAACTTGTGGCATTTGATAGAAGCTTAAGAGGAATACTACAAGGCTGAATTTCAGATATTTAGGATCTGCAAGTATAGAGATAAGTTAGTTTCAATATCGAGCTCCTCAAAAGCAAGTAAAAGGTGTGTATTTTTTTTCCGAATTGCATAAGTCTTGTTTGAAGAATCAAGTTGAATTGATTCCAAGGGCATATTGTAGAATAGATATCAGTATTCGATTCTAAAATGGCTCCTAAAAAGAATTCAACACCCATTAAGCCTTTAGAAGGCTCTACTATGACTCATGAAGACGAAGAATGGCAACATGACATATCAAAATTACAAGAGCAAGTGCAACAAATTTCGCTCTCGCAAAGAACAACAAAAAATGACATGGAATTTTTGAAGAAAGGCGTGGAATCTAAGATGGATGGCATGGAAGTTGGCATAGAATCTAAGATAGATGACATGGAAGCTAAGATGGAAAACATGAAGAATGATCTAAAAGCATACATGGAAGGTTTAACAAAGTTAATACAAGAAATGTTTCCTAATGGTGAAAAGATAGTAGAGGAAACTCATGATGAGAACAAAATAAATGTTAATCGTTATTTCATAAACTCTAATGTTGGAGGGAAGAACCACCATATTCCAAAAATGGATATGAGGAAGTTTGATGGAAAGGATCCTGTAACATGGATACTACAGATGAAGCAATATTTTGATCTCAATAATGTGCAAAACACAGAAAAGGTATGCATTGCAATTTTACATTTAGAACAAAATACATTTGTATGGTATCGATGACTTTGCTACCGTAAAAAATTGTCACTCGATCACTTTTTACAGAGGAAATGATAGCACATTATGAGGATACAAAGAGCAACACTTTCTTTTGCCAATTGATAAATCTCAAACAAAAGTGTTCAGTGGGGGATCACATTGAGGACTTCCAAAAATTGAATATAAGGGTAGCTAATATTCTAGAGGAACACATGATTGATCTCTTCATAAGTACTTTAAAGGATAACCTCCAACATGAAGTTCGCGTTTTGGAACCTGATTCATTGGAGAAGGCATTCAGGTTGGCAAGAAAAATTGAATGTAAAATTATGGCGACAAGGAATCCTACCACTCACTTCTATAAAGATGGAAGTGTTGCTACTCCTAGATTTCCACAACCTACAAGGTTGGCACCACAAAAATTGGAAGAAAAAAGAGAAAAAGGGCTTTGCTATAGTTGTGATAGGAAATACACTAAAGGTCATCAATATGTTGAGAAGAAATTATTTTACATAGATTGCTAAGAGGAAGAAGAAAATGAAGAAGAATCTTCAAAAGAAGAGGATATACACCAGGACCCAGCCCTAGAAGAGGAAGAAATGAGTCTGACCATATCGTGTAATGCATTGGCAGGAATTACCACTCCTCAAATTCTCAAGATAGAAGGAAATATCAAGAAGAAAAAGGTAATAGTGTTGATTGATTCAGGTAGTACCCATAATTTTATTCATTGTAAGGTAGCCAAGGAATTTAATTGTTTCCTATACCCAACACCAAAATGTCAAGTGATGGTTGCAAATGGAGGAACTATAAATTGCTCTAGAAAATGCCATAATATCAAGCTAACCATGGGGGAATATGTATTGAATAGTCCAATGCTTTCCATTCCTATGGGAGGTGTCGATGTTGTACTAGGAGTACAATGGTTACAATCTTTGGGGACGGTAGCTTTTAATTTTCAAGAACTTTTCTTGAAATTTTTTTCAAAAGGAAAGGAAGTCGAATTACGAGGTATTGCAGGGAAGCCAGGAAGGATAATAAGCTCTAATGTCATGACAAAGCTTCTAAAGAAAGAACAACGAGGCGTAATTGCACAATTATGCTCACTAGAAGTTCCAACATCAAAATCATCTATTTCTGCAGATCTCCAACAAGTCTTGGATAATCATTCCAAGGTGTTTGAAACTCCCAAAGGACTCCTAGCTATTCGTGATCATGATCGTGTTATTCATTTGATTCCAGGAAGTGTTCCTCCAAACATCAGGCCTTATAGATATCCTTATGTCCAAAAGAGTGAAATTGAACATATGATTGTAGAAATGTTAGAGGCGGGTATAATTCAACCTAGTCAAAGTTCTTTCTCTGCTCCTGTAGTATTGGTACACAAGAAGGATGGATCATGGCGCATGTGTCTGGATTATAGGGAGCTCAATAAGCTCACCATTAAAGATAAATTTCCCATTCCTGTGATTGATGAATTATTGGATGAATTACATGGAGCAATTTATTTTACCAAGTTGGATCTTCGTTCAGGATATCATCAAATTATAATGAAAACTAAATATATTCCAAAAACAACACTTCAAACTCATGAGAGTCACCATGAATTTTTGGTCATGCCTTTTGGCCTTACCAATGCACCTTCTACATTTCAAGGGTTGATGAATTCCATTTTCAAACCCTTCCTTAGAAAATTTGTGCTAGTATTTTTTGATGATATACTAATCTACAGCAGGTCTTGGAAGGATCATGTTCAACATGTTGGTAGGGTGCTCAAACTATTGCAGGAGAAACAATTATATGCAAAATCATCCAAATGTTTCTTTGGAGTACAAGTGGTGGAATATCTAGGTCATAATGTATCTCACGAGGGTGTTAAGGTAGACCCTAACAAAATTAAATCCATTAAGGAATGGAAATTACCCACAACCATAAATTAGTTATGAGGATTTCTTGGGTTAACAGGGTATTATCGCAAGTTTGTTAAGAATTATGGGAGAATAGCAGCCTGGGAAGGGTGGCATATGTGAGTGAGATTTCCCTAACCCAGAGTCTTCGACATAACCCCGATGGTAAGAATCTACACATGTGAGTATATGAGCTAAAATCGAGAAATGGTAGAGACCGTCTGATTACCAACCAATGAGGTAAACTAGTAACAAATGTGAGGTAATCCACCAATGTATAATATGGACCCCAAGGTAGCTAATACAGTCCACTAAGTGTGAATGAATGAGTTGATGTTAAACACCAATGAACTCGAACAATTAGGAATCCAACAATGAAAACCCACAGTCGATTGCGAGTAATCCTGCCACTAAGAAATGAAAGCTCCAAAGTACTACTGGTTCCTAAATCAAGCTCCTGGATAATGAGAAAAAATCGACAGGAGAAGATCTGTCGAAGGAGGGCCTTAATGTATCCCCCATAAATTGACACAGAACAAACCAGGATGATGTGAAGTATGGATGAAGTTATGAAGTGATGAAGTACAATTGACCTGAGGATGACCGACTCAAAAAGGTCAATAGGCTATTGTAGATGGCTGACACAAGCTAAGACTTCCCTTGAACACATGACGACACAAAATAAGAGTGACCTGGTAGCATGACTTAATGAGCATCATGTGATATCATGCAATGATGCAAGAGGAATCGAGGCACACTGCATAAGACTGGAATAGTAACCATTCGGTGGAGTAAAGATACTCATATGGATGGTACGACTCCTAGGCAAGCTATAACCCAACTATAAGATAATGAGACAAATAGGCACCGTGTTAAAGGGTGACACAACTAATGATTTCGAATAGATTAAAAATGAATATAAATTTTCCCTCCACTCTCTCTTTATAAGTTCATTTTCTGTAAATTTGTCCCGCAAGCCCAAAAAAGAGATAAAAGTATACAAGGGAGAACCTCCTAGCCATAGTATATTGGGGTATTCCTTTTTCGTAACTATTTTATTCCAATACGGAAAAGGGTTAAACTTGTATTTGGTAGATGAAACTTTAGGTACTTTTACGAGCATGAAGTAAACAAGTTCACTCGGAAATCTTTTCTAAGTTAAGGATTCTGGAAAGAGCTTAAATAAAACTCCTCCCAAAGGAACAAGTGGTAGAAAGGGTAGAAATTGGTTCTTGTAAATGGTGGAACTTCTCATGACATAATGTGGACATGAAGCTGGCTAATGGGACCAATCATCATAGTCGTTCCTCCAAGAAATGGTAAAACACCAAGCGAATGGGAATGGTAGGCCAAGAAGATGATGACAATGGCTGAGGGAAACTAGGGCTCAAAGCTATAAAAGTAGGCTGATAAAAGTGGCAATCACAAGGGATAAAATGTGGAATCCTCCTGGGGTATGGTCGTAATTATGATGAAGAAAAGGACATGAGGCTCAAATTATAGGTCATGGCGAATCAAAAGGAGGGATTTCAAAAATGATCAAAAGAGTGACTGCATGGACATAGAGACAGAAAGAAGGTGCTAACTAGGGTATCCATGATTGGGTAAGCTCTATCTCCAATCTACGATATGCATATAGGAAGTGGAAAAAAGTTGTGGCTTGATGGGGTCAGACCTAAGGCATAAATAGTACTGACAGTCCAAATGCAAAATCAGAGAAAATGACCTACCCCTATATGCCAGTAAAGGATCATACCTGAGGTTCGATGTAATGAAAAATTCTCCTCACAAGATAAAAGAAAAAATGACTCCCAATTCCTCCTGTAAATGTTAGACTCAAAACAGATCATAAAGCTCAAAAACCCACTTGGACCCAAATTTTAAAAAAAGGAATATTCTGGAATATGCCCAAAAGATGTCAAAAAGGGATATAAAATAAACTCATACTTCTGTATTTTCTCATTTTGAAGTTTGTGAGAAAGGAGTGAGCTTCCAAGGGTTTAGGAGTGAGCTTCCAAGGGTTTGAGAGCAAGATAAAGAAGGACCAAAGAGGAGCGAAGAGGAGAAAGTGGTCATCTCAATCAAGTAAGTAGTAAACTCCTTCACTCTTAATCATTTACACACGCAGAGGTCGAGACACTGAGTTTGCAAAGTAATGGAATGTCGTGGTAGAGGGAAAACCTCCCTGGCCGCGGGTTTTCCCCAGGAAGCAAGCAACCTTGGAAGTTCAGTCATGGGCTTGCCAAGGGTAGCTCGTGGCTTTGGTTGCGGGCTTCCTGTGTCAAGGTCGCGACTTATGGACATAATAGGGATTTTAAAAAAAAAATCTTTTAGAGCTATTTTTTTTGTGTTTCCCTGTAAAAATGACAATGACTGATATCTATGGTTTGGGTGCAGGGGAACCATGGTGCGTGAATGGAGGGAGAGGAAAAATTTTGATAATGAGATTCAATTCATGCCTCACGGGCCAATCATCAATGCATTGAGAGATTGTGGATTGTTGAATTTCTTTAGGGTCCCAAGCATGGCAAGGTAAGAGTATCTCCTGGCTCACATCATTGGGTGGTGGGATGTGGACACCCAACAATTCATTGTTGGGCCAGAGAGGTTCACCATAGAAAAATCATACATCTACTTCCTCACCGGTTTATCAAGGTGGGGGGGCTCCAGTGGTGTTGACATGGGTGGATAGCCGATCAGGAGAGACGGTCAAAATCATGAGAGCTACCCACTATAGGGTGGTGGAAGGGGTGGGAAAAAATAATATCCTCATAGAGGAAATAGAGGATTTAACCCTTCGGGCTATAGCCTACATAGTGGTTCGAGTAGCAGGGTAAGTAGGATCCCATGCGGTAATAGTGACACAACTAGAGTTATGTTTACGATGTTTGGAACCCACCCTATTTAACTGGTCTAAAGGGATGGTGGCTAGTTTGAAGGACCAACTTACCAGGCTCAAAAGGAGGAGGAGTGACACTTGCAGGTATGGGAGTTTACTTGTGAGCTTATTTTTTGAGAAGATTCCAGTGATGAGGCCCCAAACATTGAATTATGAATCCTCTCCACCATCTAGACAATATCGTATGGTGCGATGGAATCTGTGTTTGCCACGAGATGATGGAGTACATGGTGACAAAAAATTCCCAGTGACATTTTGGAAATGGTTGAGGGAAGTTGTATTGCCAGTGGATGATTATCCAAATCACGGGGTGTATTTCTCTAGATATCCCTCCATATCTTTGTGTTAGAAAATTATATATTACAGAGAAATGCAACACATAAAATATGCGAAAAACAAAAGCACAGAAAACACATAAAACCAGAGAGACATAGATATACGTGGTTCACCCAGTTTGGGCTATGTCCACCCCAAACAGCCAGTCCTTCCTTTTTATTATCTAGAAAAATGAAGAGACACAACCTACAATAGATCTGATGTAATATCCTCTGTTCTCTCTCACATTCTCCCTATCTGTTTCTCGTTCTGATAATACGCATACGATACATAGCCACAATACAATACCCTCATACAAAAGAGGGGGTTTCCTTCTAGGGTAAAAAACCCTAAAATAAACATAACTTCTAGCGTCATATCATCTGCCTAATGAATGACCCAGATTGACTAGAAATTACCATACTTTTACAAAGCAATTTTATAGCAGCTGCCCCCCCGTGGACCCCCTAGGCAGCATTTAATTACGGGCGTCGTTGCCACCCCATTTAGAACAGGGGTCCAATGTTGTGATACAAAATAAAGAAGATAATTAGGCTCAACACCCAAAAATATCCTACTTGGAGACTGATTGTAGCAACTCCACCGCTGCTTCATTTGTTGGAAAATGACTCCACTTTGGACCTGGTTGTTTCTCATATTCATCATCATACTTGAAGACCAGTTGAAACTGAGCATAATTTCATTTTCTCCCTCGTTACAACTTTTGTTAGCATATCTGTAGGATTCTGGCTAGTGTGTATCTTTTCCAGCTTCAACTATCCATCTTCCATTACTGACCATATGAAATGGTACTCGAGTTGTATGTGTTTAGTTCTGGAATGAAATGTTGAGTTATTTGCAAGGTGAATGGCACTTTGGCTATCACTGTATAACGTGCCCATATCATGCTTCTTACACAATTCATCCATAAACCTTTTTAACCAAATCATTTCTTTACTAGCCTCTGTAGCAGCAACATACTCTGCTTCTATTGTTGAAAGTGCAATGACACTTTGAATTTTTAAAACCCAACTGACAGTTGTTCCACCTACATTAAATGCATACCCTGTAGTGCTCCTCCCATTATCTCTGTCACCTACCATGTCTGCATTAACATATACTTGTAGAGCAATATTTGAACCACCAAAGCATAATGCTTGATTTTTGGTACCTCTCAAATATCTGAGAATCCATTTCACTGCCATCCAATGTTCTTTTCCTGGATTTTTCATGTACCTACTTACAACTCCCATTGCATGTGAAATATCAGGCCTTGTGTAGACCATTGCTTACATTAAGCTTCCAACTGCTGATGCATATGGAACTTTAGACATATAATCCATTTCTTCTTGGGTCTTGGGGCACATCTCCTTACTAAGTTTGAAATGGCTAGCAAAAGGTGTACTCACTGGTTTTGCATTCTGCATATCAAATCTTTTCAACACATTTTGTATGTACTCATTCTGGGACAATGTTAATTTGCGATTTTTCCTGTCTCTAGTTATTCTCATACTAAGGATTTTTTTTGCAACTCCCAAAACCTTCATTACAAATGAATTTGCCAATTTTCTTTTGAGCGCATTTATTTTCTGCATGTTATACCCTACAACAAGCATGTCATCTACATACAATAACAACATAATAGAGCTACCATCATTTTGCTGTTTTCAGATAAACACAATGATCAGAGTGTCATCTAGTATAACCTTGTTCAGACATAAACCTGTCAAATTTTAGATACCACTGCCTTGGAGCTTGTTTTAAGCCATACAAGCTATTCTTTAACCTGCACACTAGTTTTTCTTTCCCTTTGACCTCATATCCTTCTGGTTGCTGCTTATATATCTCTTCCTCCAAATCTCCATTGAGAAATGTTGTCTTTACATCTAACTGTTCAAGATGCAAATCTTCCGCTGCTACAAGACTTAAAATAGTTCCGATTGAATTCATCTTAACAACAGGAGAAAATATTTCATCAAAATCAATAACTTTCTTTTGTGCAAACCCCTTCACCACAAGTCTAGCTTTGTACCTCTGTTTTCCTCCATCTTCTTCCTTCAACCTATAAACCCATTTATTCCGCAATGTTGTTTTACTTGCTAAGAAACCTGACTATGTCCCAAGTCTGGTTATGTATTAAGGAGTCCATATCTTCTTTCATGAATAGCTCCCAATTCTTCCTCATTTCAACCTACATTGCTTCTTCATAACATTCAGGTTCACCAGAATCAGTTAACAATAAATAATATAATGAAGGAGAGTATCGTTCAGGGGGTCTACTTAACCTGGTAGATCTTCTGACACCACTTTCAGGTGTTTGAGGTGCCTGTTGCTATTGTGGTGGTTGTTGTTGTTGTGGTTGTTGATTATTATTATTTTCAGGCACCTTTACTTTTATGTGATCTCATCAAGAACTTTTTATTCTTTGTTTTCTTTTTCTTGTTTCTTTTCCTACAACTGATTCTTATACAAGACCTTTTCATTAAATATTACATATCTGCTCCTAATCATTTTTTGATTTTCATAATCATATAAGCGATAACCAAAATCATTAACACCATATCCAATAAAGGTACATTTCTTTTATTTTGCCTCAAGCTTTGTTTTATTTTATTTTTTAATATGGACAAAGGCCTCACAACCAAAAGGCTTTAAAAAAGAGTATTTTACCTTTTTACCTGTCCATGATTCCTCTGTAATACCACCATCCAAGGAACTTGAATGCCCTCTTTTTATTAGAAAAACAACAATATCTATAGCATCTGCCCAAAATTGTAAAGGCAGTCCTGCATGCAATCTCATGCACCTTTCACGCTCTGTGATTTTTCTGTTCATCCTTTCTGACACACCGTTTTCTTGTGGTGTTCTTAGAACTGTCTTCTCTCTGCGAATTCCATGCTCTGAATAGTACCTATCAAACTCTTTGCTGCAATATTAACCTCCATTGTCTGATCTGAGACACTTCAACTTCTTTCTTGTCTCAATCTCAACCAAAGCTTTCCATTTCTTGAAAGTATCAAATACATTAGATTTATTCTGAATACAATAAATCCAAGTTTTTCTTGTTGCATCATCAATAAAAGTAACATAATAGTGAGAGCCACTGAGATATGATACCTGAGTAGGTCCCCATACATCTGTATGCAGAAGCTATAATTTTTTTCTCTTCTTTTCTTTCCCAACTCTAAGAAATATGACTCTCTTATGCTTTCCATAAATGCAATTCTCACATAAATTCAAATCAATATTCTTCAAACCCGTCAACAAATTTCTTAAGTGAAGAATCTTCATCCCCTTCTCACTCATGTGTCCGAGCCTATGATTCCATAATGATGCATCTGCTCCTTTGGAAGTTAAAGCATTAACAGAGTTAGAAATACCATTGCATAAATACAATGTACCAAACTTTTCGCCTTTTGCTATTACTAGGGCTCCTTTGGTGACCTTCCAAGTTTTATCTGTGAAAGTTGTCACACAACCTTCACCGCCTAACTGCCTTGTTGAAATCATATTTTTCTTCAGATCTTGAACATGCCTTACCTCCTTTAATAGCCACTGATTTCCATTCTATTTTTTTACAAGAAATTTACCCATTCCAACAATTTTACATGGTTTATCATCACCCAAATGAACTTGTCCAAAATCTCCTTGAACATACTCATGAAAATATTTCTTATCAGGTGTGGCATGGAATCAGGCCCCTGAATCTACCACCCAGGAATCAGTAACATTTTTGAAAGAAATAATAAAATCATATTGTAATACATCACCTATCACATTTGCTTCATGATTGTTTTCTTATTGTGCGTCTCCTTCTTTTCCCTTCCAAGATCTAAAATCTTTCTTCAGGTGTCCTTTCTTTCTGCATTTCCAACACACTATCCCTGATCTGGACTTGGATCTTCCTTTCCTTGATTTACTACGATATCCTGAGCTCTTTCCTCTTTCCATTTTCCTTCCCCTAGACTCTGCACTCAAAGCATTACCCGATGTCTCACTGGAGCTTTTCCGTTGCATTTCCTCGCTAAGGATATCACCGACAACATCATCAAACTTTAAAGTACTAGATCCAGAGACAGAGTTACTAATGGCCATAACTAAACCATTCTAACTTTCTGGCAATGAGCACAAAAATAACAGAGTCATAAATTCATCATCAAATTTTACCCCTACAGAACTTAACTGACTGGTAACCATATTAAAATCAATTAAACGGTCTGCAACAGATCCACCTTCTGACATCTTCATATTAGATAAATGTTTCATAAGAAATACCTTGTTTGAGTCCGAGGGTTTTTCATATAGTTTCGTCAATGCCTTAATCAAACCCTCTGTTTTTGTTTCCTTCGAAATATTGAAGGCTACCAACGCCGCGGGGCACAACCATATTGTTCCAAGTGCCTTTCTATCGAGAATCTCCCATTCTTTGTCTGTCATAGTCGCCAGATTCTTTGTTTTTCTGGTCAATGGTAGGTATGAATCTTTCTAATACAGATAATATTCCATCTGTATTTTCCACACCGAGAAGTTTCGGCCATTAAATTTCTCAACCCTAAACTTACCATCTTCCGCCATTGCTCCCACTCGAACCAGAAACCCTTCTTTCCTATGATTTTATCAACCAAACAGACCTTCGGATCTGATACCAGTTAGAAAATTATATATTACAGAGCAATGAAACACATAAAATATGCAGAAAACACAAGCACACAAAACACATAAAACCAAAGAGACAGATATATACGTGGTTCACCCAGTTTGGGCTACGTCCCCCCCCGAATAGCCAGTCCTTCCTTTTTATTATCCAGAAAAATGAAGAGACACAACCTACAAAAAATCTGCTATAATATCCTATGTTCTCTCTCAGAGTCTGCTGATCTATTTCTTTCTCTAAAAATACACATACGATACACAGTTGCAATACAATATCCTCATACAAAAGATGGGGTTGCCTTCTAGGAAAAAACCCTAAACTAAACATAACTTCTACCATTAGATCATCCACCTAATGAACGACCCAGATTGACTAGAAATTTCAATACTTTTACAAGGAAATTTTACATCTGTTTTTAGCTTCAGGGGTGCCGCCCCTGAAACCCCCCACCAGGGGGGGGGGAGGGGCTTATAAATTCGAAGCCCCCGCCCCCTTGGACCCTCCAGGTAGCATTTAATTGCGGGCGATGTAGTCGCCCCATTTAGAACAGGGGTCCAACGTTGTGATACAAAATAAAGAAGATAATCGGGCTCCACACCCAACACTTTGCCCCCTAGGGAAGCCTTTGATGGGAGAGGTAAAAAATTTTAATTTTTTATATTGTAATTTTTTGGGAGTTTTGGAATATTTTATTTTTCGAGTTTTTTAACTAGAGTACATAGTTACTCATGACATGATTTTTTACATACAGATGTGGCACCTACACACCTGGTCGGATATTCTCCATTGCAGAGACATGTACCATAGGCTCCAGCCCCAGAGATGACATAGGAGATAGAGGATGAGGATGAGGAGCTATGAGAGTTCAATCGAAATGTCAAGGGACTGAATTTGGGGGTTCCTCCAAGGAGGCTTGATGAAACTCCTCGACATATGCAGATGCACACCATAGGAGTGGCCTCATCTCGTCGTCATGGTCTACTCCACCACATCCTAAATGCAGTGTTATGTTATCATGAGCATCACTGAATGGGGGTAGTGGCACAGGGTTGTGCAGTTTTTGAATGTAATAGTATGTATATGGAAAAGTAGCCAAGGCCTCAGTTTCCTAATTTTGAATTATGTACTAATTTTTTTTGGAAATAATAAAATACTAGTGCATATGTGTTTTTTTTCTATATGTACAATAGATTTGTAAATGTTCATGTAAGTGGTTTTAAAATGTTAAGAATGAGACAAATTCCAATCTAACACATAATTAGCTAACGAATCAACCAATTTGTTTTGGTCTCGAGGAATATGTAAATAATTAATATAATAAAATGAATGTTCCATGAGACGTAACCTCAAAAAGTAACAAAGTAGATTAGGATTCCTTACAGAGTACAGATGGTTTAGTTGTGACACTATGAGGTGAGAGTCAAGTTGAACAATGAAATGGAGTATGCTGATATGACTAGACTCAGTTAAGAGCTCAATGACAGCACTATACTCAGCCATGTTGTTGGTGACGGGGTGAAGACAAACACCTCCAGAATTCACAAGCTCATCGGTGGGTGAAAATAGGACCCAAGAAACTTTCCGAGGGTAATAGCTTGCACCATCTGCAAAACCTCTATAAGGAAATGAGGGTGTTGACATATGTACAACAAAGACTAGACATATGAATTACACACAGGATAATAGGGTAAGGACAATAAAAAAAATTGCACACACTCACACCTATATATATAATATAAAAGCGACCATGCAAATAGACTAATCATAGTAGTGTTTGAGATAGAGCCCATTACGAGGCTCCGAAAATGGACTCCCTTCACAATTAACCAACTTGTAAGCCCCTTTCTTAAGAACACATGTAACAATGTAGGTATCATGCCACATGGGTTCGAGTTTACCAACCCCTAATTTATCATGGTCTTGATCCTAGACCAAAACCAAATCACCCTAAGAAAATACACAAGGTTAGATGAATTAATCATATTGGGCCTTAACACATTTCTTACAAATTTTGTTATTGACTAGGGTGAGAAGGCATTTTTCATAGAGATGGGTAAGTTGTAGCAAAAAATCTTCCTTGGCTGAGGTGTCAGGGAGTAACTCGACAGCTAGTTTAAGAGAAGAGATTTCAAACTGGATAGGGAGAATTGAATCAACCCCATAAACCAATTGAAATGGAGTGAGGCTAGTGGAATATTTGATAGATGTTCGATATGCCCGCTAAGAGGAAAATTACATGAGGTGCCAATTGGATTTATGTTTTCCTACCATCCATCGCAACATGGTTTTAAAAGTACGATTGACAGCTTCTACTTGGCTATTAGCTTGAGGATAGTATGATGAGGAATGTTCATGGCGAAAACCTAGCTTGGAAGCTAGTTCCTACATCATATGGTTTCGAAATTGTTTTCCATGATCAGTGATGATTTTTTTAAGAATACCGAACCTAGATATGACATGGTTGAAAAAGAAAAATTCAATAGTATCACCATCACTGAGAGGTGTAGGCATGGCATCGAACAATTTGGTAAAATAGTCAACAAAGAAAATAATATAATGATGTCCTTGGGTAGATGGTGGGTTACATTTCATAAAAGAAATTTCCCACTCAGAAAAAGGTCTGACAGTGATGACTAGATGTAACGAGGTAGGTTGAGCATGCATCATATGAGAAAATATTTGATATGGATGGCACTTCTGGACGAAAATGATGCAATATTTGAAAATTGAAAGCCAAAATTAATCCACCCACAATATTTTTTTAGTAGTGCCATGCCCAGATAAATGACCATCACATGCCCCACCATGGAAATCATTTAAAACACGTTCGGCTTCAGCATGGGTGAGATCTCAACATAAGATAGTATCTACACCATGACAGTAAAGAGTATCATTGACAATAAGATAGTTTCAGTACAAATGGCATATACATCGATGATCATCAAGAGAAAACTTGGGCCGAAAGTGTTTGGTTTGGAGATAGAGAAGGATGTATCCATACTAAGGGTTAGAGGTGCTAATGAGAAATAAGGATTCATCAGGTAAAGGATCTGAGGCCATGGTTTCCTTCGTAGCTGGAGGAAATTCAACAAGAAGCTCAATGAAGGCTAGGGATTTCTTAGATTTAGCAATGGAAAATTCCAAGTCAAACTCCTAAAGGATGAAAATCCATTTGGAGTATTTTCCCACTATGATTTGACGACTAAGGATGTGTTTCATGGGGTTAGATTCAACAATGACCGTAGTGTTTCACAAAAGGATATAATTTCTTAATCATTGTACATCAAACACCACTACAAGGGACAACTTCTCGACATGGTAATAACAAAGCTCAAGACCGATTATGCATTTTCTAAGGTAATAAGTAGGATTTTCATTACGCATTTCATCCTCTTGGATGAGAACCATGCCTAAGGAATATTCCGAAGTGGCGAGATATAACAAAAATTCTCACTTAAGGTCAAGAGGAATCAGTATAGGAGTTGACAAAAAATCTTGTTTTAGATCATCAAAAGACCTTTGGGCTTGGTCATCCTAGAAAAAAGGGACTCCTTTCTTCAACAATTGCATGAAACCATAAGAAATGTGGGCATAGTTGGAAATGAAACAATGTAAAAAATTGGATTTTCCCTGGAGACTTTGAAGCTGGCACACAGTGAGAGGAGGAGGAAGATTAATAGTGTCCTCAACCTTTGAGGGATATACATGGATTGTTTCTTGAGATACGATGAATCTTATCAATCGTCCAGATCATACGCAAAATACACATTTATGTGGATTAATTCAAATTTTGTAAAAACAACATCATAAAAAGAATTCATGAAGGTGGGAAGGGTGATCACCACATAGAAAAGAGCGAACAGTAAGGCCAGCAAGGTAGAATTCATCAATTTGTTTAATGTAATGCAACACATAAGACATGGCCCACTTGAAGGTGGCTCCAACTTTTTTAAGGCCAAAAGGAAGTTTTAGATAGGAAAACGTACCCCACGGGTAGATAAAAGAAGTTTTGTGCTGGTTTTCTGGTTTGATTTCAATCTAGTTATAACCCGAGAAACCATCCATAAAGGAAAATATAACGTTATCAGAACAAGCATCAAGGATATGTTTAATGAACAGAGTAGGATAGTTTTCTTTAAGATAGGCCAAATTTAGATCACGGTAATCGACACAAACATGGATAGTTCCTTATTTTTTATCAACGAGGACAGGATTAGATACCTATTCTGTCAACGAGATAGGATAGATAAAAACAACATCATGAATTTTTTTAACCTCACCTTTAATGCCTACTACTTTAAGCGGGTTGAACGGATGGAGCTTTTTCCGATCAGGTTTAGCCCCTGGATATGTATTAATTTCATGTTGGATGATACGGGGATCGATGCCAGGCATCTCTTTGTATGACCATTCAAAAACGTCATGAAATTATTTGAAAAGGGTGGTATAAGTGGCGAGCTCAGAGGGAGGGAAATCAACCCACATCAAGATATTTTCTACGACACCTGGTTTCGTGGATATATTAATCGGTATGGTAGAGGAAATGTTGGCTGGGTTTCCTTTCGATGAAATGGAAAAAATCTATTGGAAATGTGAGGAAGGAGTTGCATTACCAGAGGAACCCAAAATTTGACAAGACTCAATCCAAAACCTCCACGTTGGGAAAAAATGATGATCGATGATGAAGAATTCCCCATGGACAATTAGAGATAGACATGACTTCTCTAATAGCTTCATCATATGGTAATTGGAAATTGAGAAAGTCACAAGAGGAACGATGGTCAACAACCCAGGAAAGCTGGAAGAAATCGGTAGGTGATACCGAGGTGGCATCATGAGACTCGTCAAATTGAGAAGCCATTTGGATGGCCTCATAATCAATCTCTGCTAGACTTAAAGGCATGGACGTGCCATATGAATTGATCTCAGATTTAGTATCCACCACCCAAGTTTCATAAAAAAGTTGGGGTCCACAGGTGCGAGAAGAGATGATATGGAAACAACTGACCACGAGAGAAGAAGGAGTGTCAAGCGAGGGGTGAGGGAAAACTCCCATAAGAGTGGAACTTTTGAAGAGGCCCATGCCAACACTTTGGAAATGATCGGGATTTCCCTACACAAACGGAACAATAGTTCTGGTTGTTGTATAACTTTGGCCCAATGGCACGCAATAGTCCAGCTGCTCAATAGTAATGATCTTTCCTTCAGGAGGAAAGCAAAGTAATGGAAACACAAATGATACTACGGTAGTCATGGCATAAAATAAACTATGGCCAATGAGCAGGTTATAGTCTAAAGGAGCATCAACAAGTTCAATATCAACATGTACCATTTTACATCCTAACTCAATGATGAAATGTGGGAGGACCCCCTTATGAATGAAATAATAACCGTCAAATGCTTGGAGAGTGGTATTAGACTTGGAGAGAGTCGGAGATTCAATAGTGTTCCAACATGATATGGACATGACACGGGTGGAAGATCCATCATATACCAGATTGTGATGGATATTCTTTTGGGAAACCCACACTATAAAATGAAAATAAATTTGATGGTAAAGACGAGGAGCGAAATTCTTGGCATTAAAATAAATGACGCCAGAGTCACACAAGTCAGCTCCATCGATGGCAAACAATAAGGCTTTGCACTTTTGAGGACAAATTTGCAAGTCCTCCAAAGCAGGCGTGGAACAAGGTGCCTAGGCTAGATATTCAACAATACTATATTATTGAGTAGCCTTGGCAGAAGGGTTGTGTGTCGTCTTACAGAGAACACCCTTGAGGGGGCGATAAACAAGTTCCATAGTGTTATCTAGAGTGAGAGGTCTAGTGGAACTAGGTGGAGCTAGGGAGTCTTTGGAAGGATAACTCAATTCAGGGGCATCATAGAACTTAGCTGGCATGGTCACATTGACATCTTACTTGCACATAAAGACGGTTTAATTATGAGGGGGATGGGAAGATGACCCATCATTTCCCCCTTGCGGAGGTCAAGAAGGTTGAGAAATCATTTTTTGTTGTGGTTGCACAGGGAATGGATGAGTTAAAATGAAAGGCTGATGAGAAGATAGTGGTGAAAGGATCCTATGAACTTCATCCATTCAAGGATACTCATGAGTAAGTTGATCACCCTAACAAATTTTACAAGGGAACTTGACTTTCTGGCAACGCTCATTAGTGCCCCCTCCATGACTCTGAGGATTGGGTTAAGACTCTTGGGTAGTTTTATTTTGTTGTTTATATTTACTATTATTCTTGTTCGTTTTACCACCAGTTTGCGGGTTGTTCTTTGGTTGAGTGGAATTCACTGTAAGAACATCGATGGACTGCTCAGGATGGGGTGCTTTAGTAGATCCAGATGAAATTTTTGGCGCTTGAGATGTAACAATCAATTTCACAAGGTGGGTAACAAGTTATCTCATGGGATCGGAAATAGGCCCAATCGCAACATCGACATGTGGGCCAGGAAGAAGCTTAGGTGGTTCAATGGAAGGGCTAGGGGCATTGGGAAAAACTTGTATAACGTACCTGACTATGAATATATGAGATCTAATTGTTGGGCAGCTAAAATGGCTTTCTCTTCAGCGATGACTCGAAACATAGACACATATTTAGCAATTGAAGGTCGTCGTGATCTAATGAACCATTTACAGAGAATCTCATTGGTTAATTTGGTTCTTACTAACCTTGTATAAATTATACCATATGTATGTATATCTTGGATTCACTCAATCTAACAATGCACTAAAGTTAAATACTGAATCTCTTCTACAAATATTTTGTGGAATTAAAAACACAATCACTAATCACATGGACATGAAGAAAGATCAATCACACACAACACAGATAATTTCTTGGGGAAAGCTTATAGCTAAAAACCCCACTATCTTCCATTGTATATTATGCATGGATCATGAAACAATTTCATACAAAACTCTTCTCACAAGAGCCCTCCAGTACTTAGCTAATTCTCTCACACTGTCATATGCAAAACTAACCAACACATAGCCAATTCTCAGCCTCCAGACAGCCTGCCTGCCTTGCACAATCCCTGATGGTAAATATCCCTAAAAGATATGAATTCTTGCCTACCTTGACTGTGCAAGTATCATGGGCACTCCAATGGGTGTTTTCCTGCATGTGTGCAAGAAGATAATCCTACAACTCATGGTTAACCTCCCTTTCACCTAGAAATCAATTGGGTCTCCACTGGATCTGACATGCATGCAACTAATAATAGTAAATCCTCAGTTGCATGTGAGATCACTTAATATTTAATTCACTGAATCTCTCACTAGTGTATCTTAGTTACTGTTGAGATTCAACAAGATGATGATCCTAGTGAAAATTAAGCACCTACACTAGGTGGGGCTCGCAGGCTATTTTTAGGTGATATTTCTATTTTTAGAACTTGGATCAAAGTCTATTTTTAGTAGTAATCTATTTATATATGGTTGAGAAAATTATATGGATGGATAGGCATCTAAGTTTGGAATGTATGTGCAAAGTTGTTTCGTGGAATGCATGTCTAGAATTATAATGCATGTCGATTTTTGTTAAGCCCTTAACAAAAATTAGACAATAAATAATTATCTATTTTCAATGAGCACTTGGAACTAGTTAACTGAAGTGGAAAATCAGTTAGCTAAGTGGATTTTGAGTTGAAGTGGTTGGTTGGTGGACCATGCAGTGGACTTCATTGTAACTGAGTGATATAAAGTTGTAACGGAGTTGGATGTGTAGTTATGTAATTTGTTATTTAGTTTAACTCAGTTAAGTGAGTTAAACTTAGTTGTGCTAGTTGTAACGAGTTGTAACTAAAGATACACTAGTGAGAGATCAGTGAATTAATTATTTAATTAATTCATAAGCAGTGGTCTCACATGCAACTAAATAAATACTACTATTAACTACATGCATGTAAGATCCAGTGGAGACCTAGTTGAGAGATAGGTGAAAGGGCCTAGTTGACTAGCATTTGTGACTATAGTGGTGCATTCAATGAAACTACACACACATTGGATATGCAAATGAGGATTGCGCAGTCAAGGAAAGGGAAGTTCGAATTCATTCAGGGATCTTCATCAGCAGGGATTGCGCAGTGGAGGCTGTGAACCAATTTTTGTATGACAGTGTGAGACGATTGTATATTGTATTGAGAGCTCTTGGAGTAGAGTTTTGTATGACATTGTTTCATGATCCATGATATACATAATATATGATAGTTGGGGTTTTTAGCTTTAAGCTTTCCCGGTAAAAACATTTGTGTTATGTGCAATTGATTTTTCTTCATGTGTTTGCAATTGGCGATTAAATTTCCGCAAAGAATTAAGTCGAAGGATTTTGTATTTAACAGTAGGTATAATTGTTAGATTAGGAGATTCTGGTAATAAATCACAGTATTTATAAAAATTTTACATGGTATCTGAGCAGAGAATATTTCAATATTGAAGCAGTAGCTGAGTTTTGTTGGTGGAAAAAAAATTGAATTTGTTGCAAGGATTTCTTGGTGTGACAGTTGAGTAAACATCAAAATGGCTTTCAATGGTTTGCAGTTAGAGTATGCACTCGAGGGAAGCTCGAACGACATTTCATGGAAGGATAGGATAGAGGTGGTGCTTGAAGATAATGGCTTGAAGGAGTTCATCAATAGCGATGTTCCTAAGCCCACTTCGACGGATGCTGCATTAGTTGACGCATGGCAAAATAAAGTAGCGAAGACGAGAATAATTCTATTGGAAGGTGTGAGAGACCATATTGTCTCAATCCTTCATGGGAAAGCCACTCCATTTGCAATTTGGAAGGCTTTGATAGATCTTTTCCAAAGAAGCAACGACCATAGGAAATTGGCACTGTAGGATAAACTTAGAAAAATCAAAATGGAAAAGGGCAACAATATTCCGAAGTATCTCACAAAGTTTGTCCAATGTTAGGATGAAATGGGGAGTGTGGGAATCACGGTTGTTGATGATGATTTGGTGAGTTTGGCTTTCTTGGGAATTCCTAAGAGTTGGCATAGTTATTAAGACTGTCAACGGACGGGAAAAACTGCCGGATTAGGAACGACTATGGTCGGATCTAGTGCAGGAGGAGTTCAAGTAGAACACCATGGATGGCTCTTCATCAAAGCATGATGATGAAGAGGATTGTGCTTTGGCTTCCAAAGCAAGGAAAGGGAAGGGGAATAAATTCCACTCAAAATCCGAGGCTAAAGGAAAGAAGCTAGATTTGTCTAAGGTGAAGTGTTTCCACCGTCATGAACATGGGCATCTCGCCACTAACTTCCCACAGAAAAAGAAGAACAAGAAGGTTGTTGGAGCTTAAGCTAGTGAGGCCCTTGCCTCTCAATTTGAACTTGATTTCTCTTTTATCGCATGCTTGGTTTCAAGCGCAATGGGATCGATGTGGTATCTTGATAGTGGTGCTTCCTTCCACATGATGGGAGATAAGGAGCTTTTCAGTGACTTGGAGGAGAAAGATCTCCAAATGCATATAGAGATGGGCAACGATGGACGATACAGTACGACTGGAATTGGCATCATTACCTTTGAGAGGGAGTTAGGTAAACCATTTCTGTTGAAAGATGTTATGCATGTTACAGGTCTAAAGAAGAACTTGGTCTCATTTGTGATGTTGGAGGATAGAGGTTATGATGTTGTTTTCAACGATGAAAAAGCTTTCCTGCAACATAAAACAATGGGTCAAACCAAGAGGATAGGGATTCGAGTTAAGAATCTCTATAAGCTGGAAGCAGATGGTTGTGCTACAATGGTGGGAAAATCAGAAGAAGTGGTGAGCCGAGATGAGGGAAAAATATGGCATAGGAAATTGGGCCATCTTCACCATGGTGCCCTGAAAATATTGTAGCAGATTTCTACTAGACTTCCCAAGGGTACACTTGCGCAGATAGATCAGTGCAAGGGATGTACTATGGGTAAGTTTTTGAAGACCACCTTTCATGAAAAGGAGAACCATGCTGCGGGGATCCTGGAGAGAGTTCACACAGACGTGTGTGGACCATTCTCGACTGCTTCAACAGCAAAACAAAGGTATTATTTTATTTTTGTTGATGAATATTCTCGTAGATGTTGGATCTTCTTCATGCAAAAGAAGGATCAAACATTCTCAAAGTTTTGTGAGTTTAAAGCATTGGTGGAGAAAGAGTCGGGGAAGCAAGTGAAGGCTCTGCGGGACTATAATGGTGGTGAATATATCTCGACAAAATTCAAATACTTCTATAGCAAATAATGAATTCAGAGAGAACTGATAGCGCCTCATAAACCACAGCAAAATGGGGTCACGGATAGGAAGAACAAAACGATCGTGGGTGTTGCACGAGCTATGCTGCATGATCAGGGCCTACCAATGCACTTGTGGGTAGAAGCATGCAACACTACGGTTTATGTGCAAAACAGTTGTCCTCATAGAGTACTTGGCATGAGTACACCTGAAGAAGCTTTTACTGGTAAGAAACTAGATGTTTCTCACTTTAATATTTTTGGCTCATCTGTTTATGTTCATGTGACCAAGAACGCGAGGAAGAAGCTGGAGCCGACTGCTGAAGTTGGGATATTTGTGGGGTACACAGAAACACCCCATAATTATCGTGTGTATTTTCTAAACAGTCGAATGACTGTGGTGCGACGGGATATAAAATTCAATGAGAAGAAAGCCATGAAATTGTTGCTTGAGAGGGAGCTAGACTTGCATGTAGAGGAGGAACTGCTTGTTTCGCAAGATGAGTCTCTAGATGTGGATTAGCCACAAGAGGAGGTTCATGGAGTCGAGGATTCCACTCACGTAGTTCAAAACTGATAGAAGGCATACCACAGAAGCTGAGAAGCTGAAGCTTGATGTGGGACAGAATGTAGGAGTCCCTACTTCACAGTGCAAACAGAGACAATCTCCTGACTAATATACTGGATAGATGGCTCTCATGAGAAAATATATTGTGACTGAGCCATCTTCCTTTCAGGAAGCAGTGCAGGAGCCCACATGGGTAGATGCAATGGTGGAGGAGAATGACTCCATTGTCAAAAACAGTGCTTGGGAAATTGTTCCAGGGCCGGTTGATAAATCAGTGATAGGTTCAAGATGGATCTACAAGGTAAATCAAGATGTTGATGGGAGTGTTGAGAAGTATAAGGCAAGATTTGTGGCCCGATTGATTATGAAGAAACCTTTGCACCTGTCACATGGTATTCTTCCATAAGGACCATCCTTGCTCTCTCAGCGCAGATGGGTTGGCACATTCATCAGATAGATGTGAAGACTGCATTCCTTAATGGTATCATTGAGGAAGAAGTGTACATTGATTAGCCTGAAGGATTTGAGATCTTCACCAGAAATTCACATGTGTGCAGACTCAAAAAAGCGTTGTATGAGCTTAAGCAAGCACCCCATTCTTGGTACACTCAGATTGACAGCTATTTCACTGGAGTTGGCTTCACCAAGAGTGAGGCGGATGCAAACCTATACCAGATTGTGGTGGAGTGTAAGATTTTAATCATTTTCTTTACGTTTATTATTTAATACTAACTAGTGATGAGCAACTGATATACTCATGCAAGGAGGATCTTGCAAAGGAGTTCAAGATGAAGGATATTTGCCTCCTTCACTATTTCCTAGGATTGGAAATATGGCAGTGAGAAAGTGAACTGTTTGTGTCTCAAGGCAAGTATGCAAGGGAGATACTCAATAACTTTCACATGGAGGGATTCAAACCCATGCATACTCCTCTTCCAGGAAACTGGAGGAAAGAGGATGCTACAATGGCAGAGGTAGTGGATGCTACTGTCTATCGAAAATTGGTGGGTTCACTCATATATTTAGTTAATACAAGACCTGACATATGTTATGTGGTGAACCAACTTAGTCAAGCGATGGTTAAACCTACCAAGCTCTTTTGGAAGGCGGGAAAGCATGTCCTGAGATATATCAAGGGCACATCTGAGTATGTCTTATGGTACAGATAGACAGACGGATGAGGTGCAGTTGCATGGCTTCACGGATGCAGACTAAGTAGGCAACCCGATGGACAGAAAGAGCACATCAGGAGGGGTTTTTAGTATCGGATCTACAGTTGTTTCTTGGTACAGTAGTAAATATAGATATGTGGCACTTAGTTTAGCGGAAGTAGAATACATGGTAGCAAGTCAAGCTGCATGTGAGGCTATTTGGTTGAGGAAGATCTTGGTCGGGTTGTTCAGTTCTCATTTAGATCCTACAGTGATTCATTGTGATAATAAGAGTTTCATTAAACTCTAGATTAATCTTTTTTTTCATGATATATCTAAGCATATAGATATCTGGTATCATCATATCAGAGATTGTGTGCAGTAAAAGATCATGTTGCTTCAGTACATTCCTATGGAAGATCAGGATGCAGATATTGTGACGAAGGTGCTCACTAGGAGCAAATTAAAATACCATAGAGACAGGATAGGGGTGAAGGATAATCCCTTTCTTGTTGAGAGGGAGTGTTGATATTCAACAAAGATGATGATCCTAGTGAAAATTAAGCACCTACACTAGGTGGGGCTCGCAGGCTATTTTTAGGTGATATTTCTATTTTTAGAAGTTGGATCAAAGTCTATTTTTAGAAGTAATTTTATTATAGGTGGTTGAGAAAATTATATGGATGGATGGGCATCTAAGTTTTTAATGCATGTCCGAATTTGTTTCGTGGAATGCATGTCTAAAATTAGAATGCATGTCAATTTTTTTTAAACCCTTAACAAAAATTAGACAATAAATAATTATCTATTTTCAATGAGCACTTGGAACTAGTTAACTGAAGTGGAAAATCAATTAGCTAAGTGGATTTCGAGTTGAAGTGGTTGGTTGGTGGACCATGCAATGTACTTCGTTGTAACTAAGTGATACAAAGTTGTAACAGAGTTGGATGTGTAGTTATGTGAGTTTTTATTTAGTTTAACTCAGTTAAGTGAGTTAAACTCAATTGTGATAGTTGTAACTAGTTGTAACTAAATATACACTAGTGAGAGATCAGTGAATTAACTATTTAATTAATTCACAAGCAGTTGTCTCACATGAAACTAAAGAAATACTACTATTAACTACATACATGTCAGATCCAGTGGAGACCCAGTTAAGAGATAGGTGAAAGGGCCTGGTTGACTATTAGTTGTGACTATATTGGTGCATTCAATGAAAATACACACAAATTGGAGATGCCAATGAGGATTGCGCAGTCAATGCAAGGCAAGATTGAATTCATTAAGAGATCTTCATCAGTAGGGATTGTGCAGTGGAGGCAGGCTGTCAGGAGGCAGTAAATTGGTGCATGTGTTAACCAATTTTTGTATGACAGTATGAGACGATTATATATTGTACTGAGAGCTCTTGGAGTAGAGTTTTGTATGAGATTGTTCCATGATCCATGATATACATAATATATGATAGTTGGGGTTTTTAGCTTTAATATTTCTCGGTAAAAACATTTGTGTTATGTGCAATTGATGTTTCTTCATGTGTTTGCAATTGGCGATTAAATTTCTACAAAGAATTAAGTAGAAGGATTTTGTATTTAACAGTAGATATAATTGTTATATCATGAGAGTCTGGTAATACATCACAGTATTTATAAAATTTCTATAGTTACAACTAGCACAACTGATTTTAACTCACTTAACTGAGTTAAACTGATTTACAACTTGCACCAACTCGTGCGCCACTACACTTCAAACTCTGTTACAACAAGAATTACTCTGCATGCCTCACCAAAAACCTTTAACTTGAAATCCACTACCTAAATAAATTTATCACTTTCAATTAACTAATTCAATTCCACATTGAGAATAGATTACATTTTAATGTACATCTTAATTAAGGGATAATAAAAATAGACATGCACCCAAAAATAGCACTATGGGCCCCACCCTAGTCTGGGTTCTTAATGCAACCAGGTCTTGAATGAAACCAGGTGAATAATTCACTAGGCATCGGTTTTGAATCTTCTTGTTGAATCTCAACACTCCCTCTCAACAAGAAAGGGATTATCCTTCACCCCGATCTTGTCTCTATGATATTCGAATTTTCTCCTGGTGAGTGCCTTCATCAGAATATCTGCATCCTGATATTCCATGGGAATGTACTGTAGCAACATGATCCCTATCTGCACACAATATCTAAGATGATGGTACCGGATATCTATATTCTTTGACCTATCATTAAACATAGGATTAATTGAGAGTTTAATGCAACTCTGATTATCACAATGAATCACTGTCGGATCCGTCTGAGAACCAAACAAAACAACCAATATCTTTCTCATCCAGATAGACTCACATGTAGCTTGACTTGCTGCCATGTATTCTGATTCCGCTAAACTGAGTGCCACGGATCATTATTTCTTGTTTTACTAGGAAACTGTTGTCGATCCAATGCTATAGATCCCCCCTAATGTGATTTTTTTGTCCGATGGACTTCCATCCCAATCCGCATCTATGAAGCCATGTAGCTTCACTCCATCCGTCTATCTATACCATATACCATACTCTGATGCGCCCCTCAGGTATATCTAGACATGCTTCCCCGCTTTCCAAAAGAGCTTGGTAGGCTTAATCATAGCTTGACTCAGCTGGTTAACTGCTAGTAAGTGTCCAGTCTCGTGTTCACTAGATACATTAGCGAACCCAGTAACAATTTTTAGACAGTAGCAACCACTACATCTCCAGAAGTAGCATCCTCTTTCCTCCAATTTCCTGGAAGAGGAGTATCCATGGGTTTGCAGCTCTCCATGTTAAACTTACCCAATATCTCCTTTGCATACTTTCCTTGGTACACAAAAAGTTCACCATCTTGTTGCCATATTTCCAATCCAAGGAAATAATGAAGGAGTCCCATGTACTACATTTCAAACTCCCTTGCCAGATCCTCCTTGCATGAGTGTATCAGATGCTCATCACCAGTCAAAATTAGATCATCAACTTAAAGAAAATTGATCAATATCTTACCCTCAACCACGATTTGGTACAAGTTTTCATCTGCTTCACTTTTAGTGAAGCCCAGTCCGATGAAATAGCTGTCTATCTGAGTTTACGAAGCACGGGGTGCTTGCTTCAGCCCATAAAGTGCTCTTTTGAGCCTGCACACATGCGACTCACTATTGAAGATTTTGAAACCTTCAGGTTTATGTATTTACACCTCTTCCTCAATGATCCCCTTGAGAAGCCCAATTTTCACATCCATATGATGAGTGTGCCAACCCATCTACGCTGAGAGTGCAAGGATGGATCTTATGGAAGAGTACCTTGCGACAGGCACAAAAGTCTCATCATAATCTATCCCAACGATTTGTGAGAATCCCTGGGCCACAAATCTGACCTTTTATTTCTCCACACTCCCATCAGCGTCTTGCTTTACCTTGTAGATCCATCTCGATCCAACCACTAATTTTTCAACTGGTCTTCGGATTATATCCCATGCACTCTTCTTAACAATGGAGTCATAATCCTCCACCATTGCATCAACCCAAGTAGGTTGCTGCACTTCTTCCTAAAAGGAAGATGGTTTAGTCACAATAAATTTTCTCATAAGAGCCATGTATCCAGTAAATCGATCAGGAGTCCGTATTTGTTTGCATTGTGAGGTAGGGGCTCCTATATTCTCTGCAACATCAAGTCTCAACCTATCAGCTTCCATGGTGCGCATTCTGCCATTTCTGATGGATGGCTCTACATGAGTGATTTCCTCCACTCCATGAACCTCCTCATGTGGCTGATTCACATCTTGAGACTTATCCTTGGGAACCAGCATCTCCTCCTCTGCAGGCAAGTCTAGCACTCTCTCAAGGGAACACCGCATGGCTTTCTCCTCATCAAATTCGATATTCCATCGCACAACAATCATTCTACTGTTTATAAAATACACACGATAATTATGAGGTGTTTCAATGTACCCCACAAAAATCCCAACCTCATCGGTTGGTTCCAAATTCTTCATGGCGTCCTTGGTCACATGCACATAAACAGATGAGCCAAAAATGTTAAAGTGTGAAACATCAAGTTTCTTACTAGTGAAAGCCTCTTCAGGTGTACTCATGCCAAGTGCTTTATGAGGACAACGGTTTCGCACATGTATTGTTGTATTGAATTCTTCTTCCCACAAATGCATTGGTAGGCATTGATCATGAAACATCCCTCATGTTGCACCCACAATAGTTCTATTCTTCCTCTCCACGACCCCATTGTGGTGTGGGCTATGAGGCGTTATGAGTTCTCTTCTAATTCCTTCTTTGCTGCAGAAGTTCTTGAATTCGTTAGATATATATTCTCCATCATTATCACTCTTAAGAGCCTTCACTTGCTTCCCCAACTCTTTCTCCACTAGTTCCTTAAACTCACAGAACTTAGAGAATGTTTGATATTTATTCTACATGAAGAAGATCCAACACTTACAATAAAATTCATCAACAAATATTACATAGTAATTATGTTTTGTTGTTGAAGAAACCGAGAAAGGACCACACACATCTGTGTGAACTCTCTCAAGGATCCCTGAAGCTCGGTTTTCATTCTCAGGAAAGGTGGCCTTTACATATTTTCCCATAGTACATCCCTTGCATGTATCTAACTGTGCAAGTGTACCCTTGGGAAGACCAGTAGAAATATGTTGCATGACTTTCAAGGCTCCATGGTGAAGATGGCCCAATCGCCTGTGCCATAATTCACCCTCATCCCAGCTCACCACTTGATTTGCCTTGCCCATCATTGTTGCGTAGCCATCTACCTCTAGCTTGTAGAGATTCTTAACCCGAATCCCTATCCCGTTGGCTTGACCCATTGTTTTATGTCGTAGGAAAGATTTTCCATCACTAAAAACAATGTCATAGCCTCTATCCTCCAACATTGCAACTGAGACCAATTTTTTCTTCAGACCTGGTACATGAATCACATATTTTAATTGAAATGGTTTACCTAAATCCCTCTGAAAGGTAATGGTACCAATCTCGTTAGCACTGTACCATCCGTCGTCGCCCATCTCAAGATGCATTCAGAGATCTTTCTCCTCCAAGTCACTGAAAATTTCCTTATCTCTCGTCATGTGAAAGGAAGAGCCACTATCCAAATACCACACAGATCCCAATGCATTAGACACCATGCATGTGATCAATGGGAATTCAAGCTCAAATTGCGAGGCAAGGGCCTCACCAGCTGTAGATCCAACAACCTTATTGTTCTTCTTCTTTTGTGGATAGTTAGTAGCAAAATGCCCATGCTCGTGATAGTGAAAGCACTACACCTTAGACATGTCCTACTTCTTTCCATTCTTGGACATGGGTTTTGAGTGGAATTTATTCCCCTTCCCCTTCCTCGCCTTGGTAGCCAAAGCACAATCCTCCTCATCCTCATTCTTAGATGAGGATCCATCTCTGATATTCCGTCTAAATTCCTCCTACATCAAATCCAACCACAGTCGTTCCCAATCTGGAAATTTTTCCCTTCCATTGAAAGAGTCTTGATAACTATGCCAACTCTTAGGAAGTCCTAGGAGAGCCAAGCTCATCAGCAACTGTTATTCCAATGCTCCCCTATTCATCCCTACATTGGACAAACTTTGTTAGATATTTTGGAATGGTGTTGCCCTTTTCCATCTTGATCTTCATGAGTTTATCTTTGACTGCCAATTTCTTATGGTCGTTGCTTCTTTGGAATAGATCCATCAAAGCCTTCCACATTTCATATGGTGTTGATTTCCCATGGAGGCTTGAGAAAATGTGGTCTCGTACTCCCTCCAACTGGATCCTCCTAGCCTTTTCCACTTTCTTTTGCCATGCATCATGATTTGCAACATCTATAGCATCGAGTTTAGGAACATCTCCATCAATGAATTCCTTCAACCCATCATCTTTGAGTCTGCCTCCATCCTTTCCTTCCAATAAATGTAGTTCGAGCTTCCCTCGAGTGCATACTCTAACCTCAAGCCATTTAAAGCCATTTCGATCTTGAATTAGCTGTAGCACCAAGAAACTCTTTTTGCAAATTTGAATTATATCCAGTCACAAATTCATCTCCTGCTTCACTTCTACAATTTCCTATGCTTTGATACCATGTATAAATTATACAATATGCATGTATATCTTGGATTCACCCGATCTAACAATTTACTAAAGTTAAATATTTAATCGCTTCTACAAATATTTTTGGGAGTTAAAAACACAATCGCCAATCATATGAACATGAAGAAAGATCAATCACACACGCCACTGATAATTTCCCAAGAAAATCTTATAGCTAAAAGCCCCACTATATTCTATTGTATATTAAGCATGGATCATGAAACAATTAATATAAAAAACTCTTCTCACAAGAGACCTCTAGTACTCAACTAATTGTCTCACACTATCATTTGCAAAACTGACCAACACATAGCCAATTATCGGCCTCCAGATAGCCTGCCTTACTTGCGCAATCCATGATGGTAAATATCACTTCAAGATAGGAATTCTTTCTTGCCTTGACTGCGCAAGTATCATAGGCACTCCAATGGGTGTTTTCCTGCATGTGTGCAAGCAGATAATCCTACAACTGATAGTCAACCTCCCTTTCACTTAGAACTCAATTGGGTCTCCACTAGATCTGACATGGATGCAGCTAATAATAGTAAATCCTTAGTTTCATGTGAGATCACTAATTGTGAATTAATTAATATTTAATTCACTGAATCTCTCACTAGTGTATCTTCAGTTACAACTAGCACAACTGGGTTTAACTCACTTAACTGAGTTAAACTGATTTACAACTTCCACCAACTCATGCACCACTGCATTTCAAACTCTGTTACAACTAGAATTACTCTGCATGCCTAACCAACAACCTCTAACTCGAAATCCACTAGCTAATTGAATTTATCACTTTTAGTTAACTCATTCAAGTCCACATTGAGAATATATTACAGTTTAATTTCCATCTTAATTAAGGGATAATAAAAATATACATGCACCCAAAAATAGCACTGTGGGCCCCACCCTAATCTGGGTGCTGAATGCAACCAGGTGCTTAATGCACTAGGAATGGGTGTTGAATCTTCTTGTTGAATATTAGCAAACCTCTAGCGATGACACCACTCATGAATGTGATCAGAAATGAGTGGGGCGTCATCATCTTTGAAGGTAGACAAAAGGTAAGAGTCAAGATCATATCGGGTGGGTAACCGAAAATTTTGCAGGAAAGTTTGAGCTAATGAGGAAAAATCACCGTAGGACATAGTTTCTAACTCGATGTAACATTTGGAAGCATCCCCGGTTAAATTAATTTGGAGCAAGCGAACTTTTACAGAAACATCCACCAGAGAATTGGATGAACACCATAAATGGTAAGTGGTGATATGGGTGGATGGATTATCCCCAGGATTCCCCAAACTTGGGAATATCGGATGGTAATTTGGCGGGCATCAATGGCCACCAGGGATCGTGACGGATGGGGTCATTAGTGAATTTGGAAAGATACGGTAAATTAAGAGAGGATAGAAACAAATTATGAGTTTGACTATATTGGCCATAGGTAGGAGGATCCCTTGACCAACCTTGCAGTCCCCCCATAAAAGGATTTGATGGATGAGATTGCTGGTGGTGAAAAGGGTTCGCCCCGACAAATGGTTGTCGCGGGCTAGTGTAACTGGTAGATGGATGTTTTCCCCCTGGGTAAAAAACTCCAGAGCGAAACGAACCCCCAAAAGCATGACTGTTAATGGGATTGTACCATGGTGAAAAGAAGGACCAGACTACACAGTAGGACCAACATAAGGGGAATGACCCAGATAAGACACAGTACTGGCAGCAGGGTTTCCCTGAGGTAAACTAGCCCCTCCAGTAAAATCACGGTTAGGCAACGCCCCTCCAAAGAGCGAACTATATGAATCTTGCATCATAATAGATGTTATGTTTCCCCCAAGATGAATATGGACAACTGGTGATTCCCCCCATGGATTCCCGAAAGTAACCGTGCCTAACTAAAGAACATGAATAGTCAGTTGGGCAAAGGACGGTGTGTAAATTCCTGGACCTACTGGCTAGGGTACCATAGCTGGCATAGAGGATGGTGTGGGCACAATAAAATTTGAGAAACCCATGTGATCCATAGATGAGAAACGTGGAATGCCCTTGTAAGAAGTAAGAGGTTTAGATGGAGGATTATGGATAACCACGCTAAGATATGGCAACACTATCATGGCAACTGAGACTGTTGATGCAAACGATAGGTAAGTCTTAGATTCCGTGATAGGGTAAATGGTAGATAATGGCATGCAAGCGTAAGTTGGTGTATTACCATCATGATTCAGCCATAGTAAGTTAGTCCCAAAAGGAGCAGTCAGAGGTGGGTTGGCAGGAGCGTCAGAGTTGTCTGCCAATGTCTCAATAGAAACCAAATTATTATTGGTGGGGCCATACACAGATTCCAAGACTATATGGTGGTCTAAGTCACTAGCACCAACATGAAATCTTCATGTAGGATAAATAATTCCACTTCGTTGAGGAAGTAAACCTTGAAGGCAAAGTGAACGTCGACGTTCAAATTCAACCAGGGTGATAGTAAATAAAACATAGTCAAGTTAGTGCAAACAACTTAATTCCAAAACTATTGACTCGGACCAAAGAGCACGCTCTAGAAATGTCCTAAAATGTAGCACACATAAAAATAATACAATTAAGTCGACAGTGGAACAGTTATACTAGCGACCTTCAAACCAAGAACCAACCCTAGAAGAAGAATAAATGAGTCTGACCATATCATGTAATGCATTGGCAGGAATTACCACTCCTCAAACTCTCAAGATAGAAGGGCATATCAAGAAGAAAAAGGTAATAGTGCTGATTGATTTGGTAGTACTCAAATATTCCCAAATTTCCACATCATATTTGGAATATTAGAGTCCTTGATTTTCTTAATGAATTAAGTAAATAAAAGCGCGGAGGGACCCATAATCCTCAGTATGAATAAATATCCACTTTTGTGTGTGTGAATGTGAATTAATTAATCCTAGATCTGCATAATAAGGTATTTTAGCAACAACTAATGTGAATGGAATTGGAGATCTTGTCTCATTTATGAGATATATCATGGAGGTTGACACAATCAACTAAGATCTTGAAGATGTCAAATAGAAGATCATGGAACATTCATGATAAAGTGATGGAGGATGTTGTGCAATTAAAGCACACATAATGGAGAGGGTGTACATTGCATCTAGACATGATGGTTGATTTGGTCAAACAGCGCAGTCAAACTTGGAGGACCTTCTCCACATGAATAGCGCAGTCTCGATGAGGGCCAAAGCATGGGAAGGCTCAAAAATTATATAAAGAAGATGAAGGCAAGGATGAAGGCATACTGATTATTCTTTATGTAAAGATCTTTTCAGATCTGGAATTGTCATGTGACATTCCATTGCTTTCTCGGGTTGTTTAGCACAGGGTGTTCCTGGTCGGGAATCCCACCTATTTCTTAGAGCAGCTCTAGAAAGAGTATTTTACTTCATTCTACTTCAGGCGTTGGTGCCACATCTCTTTTCCTACTTTCTACAGAACATCCATATTCAGAAATTGTAGATTTCTGAAGATCAGTTTGGAAGGTGAAATTTGTCTTCAGTACTTCAGCTGGAGAACTGGTGAGGGTTGATTCCTATCACCTTGGGCTTATAGATCAGCTTCCCAAAGATTCATTCCAGATTTGGCATCAGGCCAAATTTTATTGACCTCCTAGCAGCAATATTTCCTTTAGGAATTGTGTTGTCCAACTTGCAGATATTAAAGGAGGAAAGAAGTTACTAGCATTTTAGCTAGTAATCCTGTGAGGGATCATCTCCTCACATTTCCATCAATCTTACCATCAAACTGGAGTTTATTACAACATTTTTCAGTAGGAAGGAGGCCTCTCTTTCCCTCACAGCGTAGTTTCTATTGGTAGTTGTGTTGTAGCAGCTGTAATCATTATTGGAGGATTAAGAAGCTAGATCTAGAGCTTCTAGCTTGTAGATCTGAAGAAGGGATCAACCCTTCAAGCTTAGATCTGATATTGTGACATATTTCAGCCATCTATTTGTCAGATCTAGCTTCATATCTATATTCCCCAGCAGATCGATGATCAAATCCTAGGGAGGTGATTCTCCAAAGTTGTAGATCTGGAAAATCCTTTGTAGGTTATCTTGGGAATCCATCACACTGGCCGGATCTTGAATTTTGGCATCATCTGAGCTTCAAATTTGAGTAGATCTACATTTTCCTTTTCAGCCTGCAATCATATGTTCATATTTTTCTTAAGGGACAGCCCAGTATTTGCTTCAATGGCTCTCCAGTTACGCTATACCTATTGTAGCATGTTTTCTGGGTGATTCTAGGCCATCTCTTTGGCTAGATCTACTCACATTCTTGTACATTGTGTAACTGAATCATCTCCATATAATAAAATGGCTCAGCTTCTTTGTAAATTATGATGTTGTTTTAAGATTTATTTTTTACCTTGCTACAGTTCTGTTGTGGCCAGCAACAACCCCCCTTTTTATTTAAGTATTAGTAATAATACTTAATATGAGGGGACCCTTAGTCAAAAAATCCAAAAAATTAATTAGTGTTTGTTTCCTTTCTCAAATAAAATTTACTATCATAACTTATGGAAATTCCTTAGGAAATCATTAAATACACTTAAGTTTATGATAAATTAGAATAAAATTTTTTTTTTGAAGAAAATATCGCATCCATCGCAATAAGTAGACATCCTTTGTAAGGCATAATCTTTTAAATTGTGATTTCGCGATATTGCGATAGCGCGATCCCAAAAAACTATGCATTAAAATATTGATCGCAAACCGCATATCGCAGGAAAGATGTTTAAAAAATAATTTTCATATATTATATTTTGCGATATTGCGATTTCGCGATGCTATGAGACTGTGATTCATGAATATTGCGATTTGCGATAATTGTGATCTTGCGATGATTTCGATTTGAGAAAACGGTGATCTGCGATATTGCGATATTGTGATATTGCACAGCAAATCGCAGATCGCAATGTCGCAGATTCTTACAAGCTCATTGTCCAAAGAAAATATTTTCATAAATCAATGTTCGTTATGCGCTTTAATGATTGAATTAATGAATGGATTGTCAATTATCGATAAAAAGGATTTTGTTTTGATTGAAAGGTTATTTCATGTTAAAATAATATATTTCATCCGCCTTCAGCATTTAAAACTATCCCGTCACCTTTCTCATTTCATTACTCTCACTTAATTCGTAAAACCACAGGCGCGAAGGAGCAGAAGACTATAAAAAGCATTCACAGAGTATTATGGGAAAGAAAGAGAAAACTCCAAGTTCTGAAAACAAAGAGATGGCTTCCCTGTATGCAGATATTGCTTGCAACAACGATGCCGGTATCACCACCTGGGAGGGAATGCATAATCTGCTCGAAGAAGAAAATCCCAGGGTAATGGAAGTCGCGGCTACTGCAGGTTCAAGTAATTCATTTGAAGCATCTCTTACAGAATTGGCTTGTTCATTTTTGCACCGGATAGCAGCAAGACCGAGAATTCTTCCATATACAGATATGGTAAAATGGGTGCTAGATAGCACTGATATTTCATACAGGAAATTTAGAACTCCAGATCAAGAGCTCGTCGGGTCATTCACTACAGAAGATTTGAGGCTTATGTATCACTTGCCGGAGCCTCAGGCGACTTACAACAAACAATTTATGGAGAAATTTGCCAGGGAAAATGCAAATTTGGCGGAATGCATAAAGGAATGGACCAAAAGAGATGAACCATTGAAGAAAGACAAACACGGTATGTACAGTACTGGTTCACTCACCTCTCCCTATTGTTTTGCTGCTGCTATGTTATGTAGGCTTTTTGGAAAGCCTGACATAAATAAGGTCTTGCCTGAATGGCTTCCGTTATTAAATGTTGTTGTTAACGCTACCATTGTAGACTGGGCCAAAATACTGTCTGATAATTTAGCCACTGCTATTTTCAATTACCGGTCTAAACGGACTGTCTCTCAGAGGATTTATCCTCCTTTTTATCTGTCTGCCTATGTTATGGATTCTATCTGCTTTGTTTCTAAATTCCCTTTAATGGGTTGGCAATGGAAAATTCATGATCCTTTGCCTATTCATGTGTATCACAAAGAACTGTGGGAATCAAAAAAATTTCCTCATTTTTACAAGATTTTCCATGGCATAATGTTACCGCTGTACAGAATATTGTATAATAAAGATGCTCCAAGGTTTTCTCCGGAAGCAGAAGTCGACATTCTCCCTGTCGCATGGTGGTTTGGAGAAGAGTTGTTTACCTATGTAAGGGTTTTTGGAAGCTCTGCTTCTCCTCATGTTTTACCCTTGTATGTTCCGGATAAACTTATAGCTCGGGAAATTGCATACCAAACCTGTGGTGAAGGAGGTTTGACAAAGGAATTAAAGGATAAGAAGAAGGCCATCTGGCCACAATTTCCCGTAGCCTGTGGAGCATTTTCATTGTTTGATGTTGGTCATGCATTCAAAGAGGTAAGAAATATTACATGCTTACAACTGTTCAAGTTTTCGAGAAGGCTATTTGATCCATATAATGTTGTCAAAGATTTCACCACTGCAGTTAAGGTGAGAGTATTTTCTAGAGAAGAAGATCCTTTTGATGATATGTTTCAAGAAAAATGTTCATTTAAAGATATTTTGCATTTAGCTCAAACACAGTTTTCCCCATAAGTATTTCAGGAATTTAAAATCTACAGAGAAAGAAAATTGACTACTATCCCTTTGGATAATTTATGCTTGGAACCCGCAAGGGAACCAACTCCTAGTGTCAGTCTCAATGGTAGCTCAGATACTGACAGGTCTAAATCAAAGTCTGACAAAGAAACTTCTGAACGTTCTAAAAATACTGATAATGATGAAGGCTCAGTAAAAGATACTGCTCAATCAAAAGAGCTTTCACAACTACAGACTTCAACCACTCCATAGTTGAATCTTCCACCTCTCACTGTACAGCAACCATCCACCAACACTCAATTAGATAAAGAATGGGAAACGTTTAATGAATTGCTTAATGTTGAAGGACAGAATACACAAACCCCTATACAGACAACAAAAGTTTTAAGCACAGGAATAAGCGGCAATGTAACAAACACAGAGCATATACCTATCACTCCCTCTTCTGAAATTGTACTTAATATAGAAGACATTCCTCCTCTGGATGTATTCTACAGCCCGCAGTATAAAGCAGTAGTCAGGAAGCAAAGGAAAAAGAGAAAGTTAGAGAGCGCAATCTCTACTGATGCAGAACAATTAGATGTCTTGTGGAAAGATCCTACAACGGATCCTACTGATAATCTTACCAAGTTATCTCAGATTACAAGGGCTTATGCCTCCGCAAATATTGACAAAGCATCTGAGGTGCGTCTATTATTAAATGAAAAAGAAGATCAGATACAAGTTTTGCAATAGCAATTGCAACAAGCCCATGCTAACAGTGAAGCACATATAAAACTTGAAAAGTTACAGCAAGAACTTCAAGAGATGCAAATCGGATATCAAAAAAGTTTGGCCGATAAAGAGAAACAAATACAGATTATCCAAGAAGAGCACAAAGATGACCCCAAACTTCCAGAGTTCATTTCAGAATCTATTTCTTTAAACAATCAACTGCTGCAACAACAAGATATATTATGCCAGAAAATCTCGCAATGGAAATCTTTTTGTCAGCAAAGTGATAAAATCACTAATCATGTCGTAGAATTACGACATGATTATGATTTAACTAATGAAAGAGTTACTAATTATTTGGCATGGCAAAAGACAGAGGAAGGAAAAAGAGCTGGAGCACCAATTATCAATGACCGTCATAAAGAAATACTTTTCAATAATTGGGATGCACAGATCAGAGAGGCAGAAAAAGTGGCAAAAGAGTCAGCTACAGCAGCAGGAAATATTAATGATTGTGTAAATGAGAATTTGCACAAGGCTAATTTGATTTCAGAAACTGTTCCAGGATATCTTCCACAAGCACAACAATTGCAAACAGAGTGGAAATAAAAGGCGGAAGAAAAAGCAAAATCAATTCAAGGATTGACAAGATTAAATTGGGATTCTTACTAGACATATCTAGTAAAACCACATAGTCAATGCAACACTCTTAATTGCATTATTAATTCTGCTGAGAAGATCGCACCTACACTTACCGATTCTGTCTTTTCAGGGCAGTTGAAATCTGAAGTCGGCCAACCACCTCTTCTCAAAACAATGTTGGATGCTTGCAAATTCAGAGATCAAATTCATAAGTAGTTAGTTAATAGTTTTCAATTTTAGATTTAGTTTCGGTTTACTTTTGGTTTTTTCTTGAGAAAAAGGACGGTCATTTAAACCGAATCCTAAATTTTTGTAATAAACTATAATTAGATTTTTTTAGTAAAGTATTTAAACCCTTCTCATGCATTTAGAGAAGGGTCCTGAAATTTGTCAAAAACCTGTCCTCAGAACATGCACTTTTGCACCCTCAGAGGAGGTTTTGATGAATGAATGGAACAAGATTTATTGATATCTACGTTTAATATCTGCTACTGATGTTGCACTTCTATACTCTTAGTAGATGTTGGATTAAGAAGAGATAAATCATTATTGCTTGAAGCTCATTCGTAGAATTAGTTATAAATGGTACTTTTATCTCTTAATATTTCTGCCTTGTGTTAAAGTGATATTTATGTTCAGTTGTTTATACGTTGATGCTTGAATACTTGAGTTATCATTTAGCACTTTTGTACGGTGATAGCTATTTATTTATCCTTAATGTATGAATAGCTTATTATGCAATATGTTTTTCACAACTGTTTCATCTAACTTTTTATATGAAAAGGTTTATCTTTATTGAATTCTTTTCTTATAACATTTGAATGATCTTTATTACCAATTGTTATTCGAAATCATTTTAGATCGCATAAATAGAAATATTACATCCCGAGTTAGTTTAGAATTAGATATTTCTGTTTAAATTAGAATACAATTTGCATTAGAAATAGAATAAAAGCATTTCACTTGGGAATTTTAGGAAAGAAATATCAATTCTCAACACACACACACACACATATTGGGAAACTGGTCCCATTATCCCTAGTCGGACCCACTACACCAAATGGAAAAGGAGCTGCTAACCAAGGTCCGGACCGGGTGGGTATCCCCCTTGTTGTAAGACCCGATTTTCGGGGCTTCAACATATTTGGCGCTAGAAGGAGGAACACGAACTATGAATGGAAAGTGAATCTAAATCTAAATACCATTCTGAGAGTAAATCGCCCTCACCATCTCCCCTGACTTCTCCATCGCACTTAGAATCTTCAAATCCAAAGCTAGAAGTCGAAAGAATAACAGACACTGCTACAAACCCTGACTTTTCAGACGAATATGCTATTGAACCTTTTGAAGTTGAATCTTTGATCCATAAACTTCAGCGATTTTCAATATCACCTCAAAGTTCTGATAAATCTCAAGGCAGTGTGACTTCGCAATATAACCCTGCTCATCCTCTCACCAGATTACAGAGTGAAAAGCTTGGCATTCAACCAACTGAGTTACCCCTACCTACAAGGAAGAGAGCAAGGAAATCACCTAAAGGGTCTGATAGTGAGACTCTTTCCTCATCATCATCCATTTCAACCTCTTCACCGTGAAGTCAACCATCCACCCCTCCACTTCAGATTACTGTCCATCAGTCCACTCAAACTTCAACATCTCCTTCTCAAATCGTAACATCTTCATCTTCCCAATCGCAAGGATCATCTTCTGCACTTTCCTCTGTTAGTAGTTCAGCGATGGCCCAACAACCATGGAATAATCCAGGGGCGGTCTTAATTTCTGCACCCTTAAGTCAAATACCGGCCCATCCTGAAAAATGGCTACCTAAGTTTAATCCTGAAGCAGGCATGCTAGCAGAAGAACATATAAACAATTTTATGCTTTCCATAAATATTAATGGAGTTACTAATGAAGATGTTGTTGTCTGAATTTTTCCTTATACTCTACAAAGAGCAGCTGGATCATGGTATTTCTCATTACCATTTGGTTCTATCACTAGTTTGGATATCTTTCAAGATCAATTTTTAACTAAATTTGGTGATGACAGATCTACAACGACATTGATCAATGACCCATCTAATCTTAGAGCTGAGTCAAAAGAACCTATCAAGGATTTTAATTCACGTTTCAACAAACTGTTAAATAAAATTCCTACTACTTCCAAGCCTGGTGAAGAAGTACGAAGTGAATGGTACATTTTTGCTTTACCATCAAACATAGAAATCTTCGTTGACAAGGCTAACAAAAAAAATTTAGCTGACAATATGAAGGAAGCAATAGCAGTAGAGAAATGTATCATTGCTTTAGAAAAGAAAAATGTGATAGAAGAACGAAAATCCAAGAAGGTTACTTTTAAGGAAGACCCCAAGAAAAAATCTAAAGATCCATTTGATTTAGAAGGATTGCAAAAAGTCCTTAAAACCATGTCTACTGAAATGGTTGATATCAAGAAACAAGTAGCAGAAACATCTTCTAAAAATCCGTTCAAACCTTTTAGAAGAAACCCTTCAACTGAATCAAAACCACCAAATGCTATTACAAATGCTGAATCAGAAGAAGATGAAAAGGAGATTGTTACTGAAGAAACTACCGATGAAGAAGAAGTTGTAGAAGTACAAGGTATGTGGGATTTCATCCTCCCGGATGAGGAAGATCAAGAAGCATCCCCGATTAGCACTCGAAGTAGAAATCAACTTGATCCTCCTCAACCTACTCCTAAGCCAAAGAGTGCAAGCTCAATGACTAAAGATAAAGTTGCACCCAAGAAAACGACATCTAAAGAAATTCAAACCAGCCCAGTCCAAACAGATTCATCAACTCCATCAAGAACACTGATTGTTCCGGATGAAATGGAGTATAATATCATAGAAGACATGAAGAAGACTAGGGATAATATCACTTTTTATGAATTGAGCAAGTTAAAACACCAGCAAAAGGTACTTTTGAAAGAATTACATGTTGTACCAGAAAAACCTTTGCCTGATCCTGTAATTTCTCAAGCTTCCAATGAGATAGGAAGACCTCCAACTAATTCGATTAGTAAAGTTGATCTTGAAAATATTTCTTTAATTGGAGGAAGGTCGAGATCTCATACTCCTCCATTTCTTCTTACTTATGAAGTTTTTAATAAAAATTTGCATAACTATTTAGTGGATTCTGGAGCTTCATCTAATATTCTACAAAAATCAGTATGTGCAAAGTTGAATATTCAACCAAAAAAATCTGTTGTGCGCATAGTGCAGCTAGATCGATCGCAAGTTGAAGTGATTGGCGAATTAAACCAGGTTACCATAAGGCTGTCATCTAATCCAAAGGTATGTCAAGTTATTGATATTTTAGTTGCAGACATTCCAGAATTTTATGGCTTAATTCTTAGCAGAGATTGGTCAGAAAAACTTCATGGATACTTTGCAACTGATTGGTCGCACATGTGGCTTCCTTACAATGGTAAACCAAATCAGATAAAGGTTGAACGATAAAAACATCAGAAATACATAGTAACAGAATTGGAAGGAGAAAATGAACCAGTTGCATACAGCAATAATATCATTGGCAATTACTCAGTTGATTCTTTTTTAGGAAATTTCAATGCTCATACTTCACCTTACTTAGAACGTTCTGTTTTATCTCAAATAGAAAATTATTCTCAAACAGATAGTTCTAAATGCATTAATTTTGTAGATACTATTGTAAATAAATCTTTATTTTGGAAGTTATTTTTTGATGGTTTTAAGTCTAATGAAGGAGCAGGAGCAGGATGTGTGTTGGTTAGTCCAGAGGGAAACAAGATTATGTTGACTTGCAGACTCAAATTCGATTTTACCAATAATACCGCAGAATACGAAGCTTTAGTCCAAGGATTATACAAAACAATCGGATTAGATATCAAATATCTACAAGTTTTTGGAGATTCTGAAATTGTAATTAGACAGGTACGCAATACTATACATTGTTTATCAGGTCATTTAAAGCATTATCAATTTTTAATTCAAGACCTGACTGAACATTTTATAGCATTCAATATTTCATCAATTCCCAGAATCCAGAATGCTAGTGCAGACCTCCTAGCCAATGTAGCCTCCAAACTCATTCCCTCATAAGATTATAGCCCTGATCGATTTTCAATCGAATTAATCTTCAGACTCTCGATTCCTGATAACATTACTAATTGGAGGATTTTCAACGATGATCCTGATATTGTAAGCTTTCTCACATCTGAAGGATATTACACCAATCAGATAATTGATGAGGACCAACATGACAGACAATTCCAACAAGATAGCACTAATAATGTTATGCCAAAGTCAGTAGTCAAGTTAGAATACCTTTATGATTTAAAAGATCGATTCAAAAGATCTACCAATTCAAAACTGCAAAGGTCAACTTTGAAATATGAATTAGTGAATCTAGGAACTGATAACAAACCATAGAATATCAACCTAGGCCTTGGTCTAGCTCCTGAAGAAAAATTAGCATATGTTCGTCTTTTGAAACAATATAAAAGTGTCCTTGCTTGGAACTACGATGAACTCAAAACTTATGACACTTCTATTATCCAACATACCATTTCAATGATAAATGATGAAAAACCTGTACAACAAAAGATGAGAAAAATCCATCCCAATCTAGAAAATCAGATCAAATCTGAACTCAATAGGTTATTGAAAGCCGAAATTATTTTTCCTGTTCGACAGTCTAAATGGGTTTCCAATATGGTTCCTGTTAGAAAGAAGAATGGAGACATTAGAATTTGTATTGACTTTCGAAATCTTAATAAAGCCTGCCAAAAATATAATTTTCCTTTGCCTCCCATGGAGCAAATATTACAGGCGGTTGCAGGATCAGAATTAATGTCTTTCTTAGATGGTTTCTCTGGCTACAATCAAATATTGGTTCATCCTGATGATCAATTGAAAACCACATTCAGAACTAAATGGGGCACTTATGCATATCAAAAGATGCCTTTTGGTTTGATTAATGCTGGTGCCACATTTCAAAGAGCCATGGACATCACCTTCAAGGGATTAGTTAATAAATTAGTCGTAATCTATTTGGATGATATAACTGTATATTCCAAAAAACGAAACAATCATCTTAAAGATTTGAAGCAGATCTTCCAACGTTGTCAAAGGTATGGAATTTCACATAACCCGAAAAAATATTTCTTTGCATTAAGTGAAGGAAAACTTCTTGGATTCATAGTGTCAAAATTTGGGATTCATATCGATCCTGATAGAATCAAGGAGATTTCTGAAATATCTTTACCTCATAACAAAAAAGCTGTGCAATCCTTTCTTGGCCAGATTAATTTTGTAAGGAGATTTGTACCAGATTTTTCTAGAATTATATCTCCTTTACAAGAAATGATTAAAAAGAATTCAAAATTCAAATGGGGCCAAGATGAATATGAGGCATTCAATTTGATCAAACAAGCAATCATTAATGCTCCATCTTTAGCAACTCCAAATTTTTCCGATCCTTTTATTTTATATACATTTTCCTCTGATAAATCTTATGTTGCGATACTCACCCAAGAAAATCAAGACAACACAGAAGCCCCAATTGCTTTCTTCAGTTCCAATTTACAGGGAGCTGAGTTGAATTATTCAGATGTGGAAAAAAAATCTTATGCGGTTTTCAAAGCAATTAAGTATTTTAGACCCTTTTTACTTAAAACCCACACAAAAATAATAGTACCATTTCCAGCGGTCATAAATATTTTAGTCCAAAAAGATGTGGGTGAGAAAAGAGCCAATTGGATTACTGCCTTACAAGAATATGATGTTGATATCAAACCAGCAAGCATTGTAAGAGGTCAAGGTTTTTGTACAATACTAGCTGGAGCATCACAGATTTCTGAAAAAACATCTGAAGAAATACAAACGTGCGAGGTAAGCCTAAACGATGTTACATCATTGTATGCTGATATCATTTTTTATCTAAAGAATGGATATGCTCCTCCAAATCTCGATCACACCAAGAAAAGAGCTCTAAGGTTGAAAGCTAAACAATATCAGCTTGTAAATGATGTTATTTTTAGAATGAATTACGATTATGTTCTTCTTAGATGTCTTGAAAAATCTGAAGCCGAAAAAGTCTTGCAGGAACTTCACGATGGGCCAGTAGGTGGACATTATGCTGGAGATGCTACTGCACATAAAATCCTTCGTGCAGGATATTACTGGCCTACATTATTCAAATATTCACATAGCTATGTAAGAAAATGTCAAGTTTGTCAAACCACTGCTGGGAAACAAAAGAAACCATCATTTCGATTACAACCAGTAAACATTGAACAGCCTTTTGATCAATGGGGATTGGATATAATAGGTGAGATTGTTCCTCACTCTTCTAAGCAACATATGTATATCATTACAGCAACTGATTATTTTATAAAATGGGTAGAAGCAGTCCCTCTTAAGACTGCTAATGCTGAACATATCATTGAATTCATAGATCAGTTCATAATCACCAAGTTTGGTTTACCTTCTGCTTTAATGTTTGATAATGCATCGTATTTTTCTGGCAATGCTATGACTGAATTTGCACTCAAGAGATGTTTCAAACTTAAATACTCTGCCAATTATTATCCACAGGGAAATGGGTTAGCTGAATCCACAAATAAAAACTCAATTAGAATCATTAAGCGAACCATTGATCAAAATCATAAAAATTGGCATAAGTCTTTAATATATGCTTTATGGGCAGATCGAATAACACAGAAGGCTTCTATCGGCACTTCTCCCTTTAATTTAGTTTATGGGAAAGAAGTAGTTCTTCAAACTCATTTAGCAATTCCTTCTTTGGCTTTAGTTCAATATATTGATGAAGCACCAACTTCTTCTTTACAACTAAGACAAATGGAAATAATTAAACTGGAAGAACAACAAGAAAAGGCCAAAATAACTGATGCTCATCATCAAGCTTTAGTAAAAGCTTCTTTTGATTCAAAAATGATAACCAGAAAAGACTTTCAAATTGGAGATCTTGTTTTAAAATGGGATAAAGCTCATGAGGAAAAAGGAAAACATACAAAATTTCAACGAATGTGGCTTGGTCCTTTCCAAATTGCAGAAATCATAGGTCCATCTACTTTTATGTTACAGGATTTAACAGGTAAAAGAGAGTCTTTACCTGTTAATGGACAAATTCTCAAAAAATATTTTCCATAGGAGATTATTCTTCTATTTTGTATATTAGTTTTCTTTATTTTCATAATAAAACTAGTTGTTATTGATTACATTTGGAATTCATGAAAAGATACAAATTCTCTTTTTAGATTTTGTTTTTCCTACTTTTATAAATATAATTCTTCTAGAATATTGATCATTATTATTCAAAGATACAGTTAAAAAATTTAGTCTAGAAATGATACTAGTTTTAACTTTGAAAATTTTGATGAAAAACAACTTTTAGTGAAATATTGTTTTATATCATTCCAATGAAAAGTATCAATAACAAAATGAATATTCTTTGTAGAAAAGTCTTTTTCCAAAAACTCTACCATTTTTGTCCAGAGCTATCTTAAGGAAACAATGACTTCCTCCCCACTTAGGAAATTACAATGTTCAGAGAAAAATCCAATGATACACTTTTAACTTAAAGAGTAAGAGGTCTCATCATGAGCTGAATTATCATGATCATAGATATTATAGCTTGCTGACTTTGCCAATACTGAATATCACAACAGGGCAATGACTTAAGATTGTTGCAATCAAAAGACAAGGGGTCTCATCACGAGCCAGCTTGTTCAACAAAGTTATAAATCAAGTGAATGACACTGTCATAAATTGGCTACCAAACCAAGACATTGTTCTTTAAGAATAAAAAGAAAAAAATAAAAGCAATAAGTGTAAATATGGATTTCTCTTTGAAAATTGTATATTTCTCTAAGTAGAATACAGGATCATTGCTGGGTAACAGGTAACCCTGTCGAGGCTATAAACGCTTGCTGGCAGCAGTGCCTCTACCTACGACAAATGAGCATATTTTAAGTTGATTTACAGAGAAGCCTTTGTTTTTATCTTTATGAACTAAGTAATGACTGATGTAAATACAAGAACTAGCTTGAGGAAGTGAATAATCAAAGTTGAATATAGAAGAAATGAAATATCATTTATGGATTAAAGCATAATGCACTTTGTCTTTTCATAATAAAGTTTGATTTTCTGGAAAATTTTCTATTTTGAAAAGTTTAGAAAATTCAGAAGAAAAGTAGAGATAACTGGTTCTTCCAAGTGAATCGCCAATTGTTGTGGCCAGCAACAACCCCCCTTTTTTTTTATTTAAGTATTAGTAATAATACTAAATATGAGGGGACCCTTAGTCAAAAAATCCAAAAAAAAATAATTAGTGCTTGTTTCCTTTCTCAAATAAAACTTACTATCATAACTTATGGAAATTCCTTAGGAAATCATTAAATACACTTAAGTTTATGATAAATTAGAATAAAATATTTTCTTTTAAGAAAATATCGCATCCATCGCAATAAGTAGACATCCTTTTTAAGGCAGAATCTTTTAAATTGCGATTTCGCGATATTACGATAACGCGATCCCAAAAAACTATGCATTAAAATATTGATTGCAAACCGCATATCGCAGAAAAGATGTTTAACAAATACTTTTCATATATTATATTTTGCGATATTTCGATTTCGCGATGCTATGAGACTGCGATTCTTGAATATTGCGATTTGCGATAATTGCGATCTTGCGATGATTTCGATTTGAGAAAACTGCGATCTACAATATTACGATATTACGATATTGCACAGAAAATCGCAGATCGCAATGTCACAGATTCTTAAAAGCTCGTTGTCCAAAGAAAATCCTTTCATAAATAAATATCCGTTATGCGCTTTAATGATTCAATTAATGAATGGATTGTCAATTATCGATAAAAATGATTTTGTTTTGATTGAAAGGTTGTTTCATGTTAAAATAATATATTTCATTCGCCTTCAGCATTTAAAACTATCCCGTCACCTTTCTCATGTCATTACTCTCACTTAATTCGTAAAACTGCAGGTGCGAAGGAGAAGAAGACTATACAAAGCATTCACATAGTATTATGGGAAAGAAAGAGAAAAATCCAAGTTCTGAAAACAAAGAGATGGCTTCCCTATATGCAGATACTGCTTGCAACAAGGATGCCGATATCACCACCTGGGAGGGAATGCATAATCTGCTCGAAGAATAAAATCCCAGGGTAATGGAAGTTGCGGCTACTGCAGGTTCAAGTAATTCATCTGAAGCGTCTCTTACAGAATTGGCTTGTTCATTTTTGCACCGGATAGCAGCAAGACCGAGAATTCTTCCGTATATAGATATGGTAAAATGGGTCCTAGATAGCACCAATATTTCAAACAGGAAATTTAGAACTCCAGATCAAGAGCTCATCGGGTCATTCACTACAGAAGATTTGAGGCTTATGTATCACTTGTCGGAGCCTTAGGCGACTTACAACAAAAAATTTATGGAGAAATTTTCCAGGGAAAATGCAAATTTGGCGGAATGCACAAAGGAATGGACCAAAAGAGATGAACCATTGAAGAAAGACAAACACGGTATGTACAGTACTGGTTAACTCACCTCTCCCTATTGTTTTGTTGCTGCTATGTTATGTAGGCTTTTTGGAAAGCTTGACATAAATAAGGTCTTGCCTAAATGGCTTCCATTATTAAATGTTGTTGTTAACGCTACCATTGTAGACTGGGCCAAAATACTGTCTGATAATTTAGCCACTTCTATTTTCAATTACCGGTCTAAACAAACTGTCTCTCAGAGGATTTATCTTCCTTTTTATCTGTCTGCCTATGTTATGGATTCTATCTGCTTTGTTTCTAAATTCCCTTTAATGGGTTGGCAATGGACAATTCATGATCCTTTGCCTATTCATGTGTATCACAAATAACTATAGGAATCAAAATTTGTTCCTCATTTTTACAATATTTTCCATGGCATAATGTTGCCGCTGTACAAAATATTGTATAATAAGGATGCCCCAAGGTTCTCTCCAGAAGAATAATTCGACATTTTCCCTATCGCACGGTGGCTTGGAGAAGAGTTGTTTACCTATGTAAGGGTTTTTGGAAGCTCTACTTCTCCTCATGTTTTACCCTTGTATGTTCCAGATAAACTTATAGCTCGGGAAATTTCATACCAAACCTATGGTGAAGGAGCTTTGAAAAAGGAATTAAAGGATAAGAAGAAGGCCATATGGCCACAATTTCCTGTAGCTTGTGGAGCATTTTCATTTTTTGATGTTGGTCATGCATTCAAAGAGGTAAGCAATATTACATGCTTATAACTGTTCAAGTTTTCGAGAAGGCTATTTGATCCATATGATGTTGTCAACGATTTCACCACTGCAGTTAAGGTGAGAGTATTTTATGGAGAAGAAGATCCTTTTGATGATATGTTTCAAGAAAAATGTTCATTTAAAGAAATTTTGCATTTAGCTCAAACACATTTTTCCCTAGAAGTATTTCAGGAATTTAAAATCTACAGAGAAAGAATATTGACTACTATCCCTTTAGATAATTTACACTTGGAACCCGCAAGGGAACCAACTCCTAGTGTCAGTTTCAATGGTAGCTCAGATATTGACAGGTCTAAATCAAGGTCTGACAAAGAAACTTCTGAACGTTCTCAACTACAGACTTTCAACCACTCCACAGTTGAATCTTCCACCTCCCACTGTACAGAAACCATCCACCAGGGTTCAATTAGATAAAGAATGGGAAATTTTTAATGAATTTCTTAATGGTGAAAAACAAAATACACAAACCCCTGTACAAACAACAAAAGTTTTAAGCACGGGAATAAGTGGCAATGTCACAGAAACTGAGCATATACCTATCACTCCCTGCTCCGAAATTGTACTTAATATAGAGGACATTCCTCCTCTGGATGTATTCTACAGCCCGCAGTATAAAGCAGTAGTGAGGAAGCAAAGGAAAAAGAGAAAGTACTGAGAATCTTACCAAGCTATCTTAGATTAGAGGAGCTTATGCCTCCGCAAATATTGTCAAAGCATCTGAGGTACGGCTATTGTTATAGCATCATTTCTCACCTTGACATGATTCATGATTGCTACATGGCTTTATGGGCACCCATTCCTACGGACTTGGACAAATTCACTTAAAAACAGTGGAAAATCCTTCATACGCGACTATGCCCGTGTTTTTCCGCGTGTATACGCTAGTACAGCTAGACTTTTCCGCGTATGCCATTTTAATGGTTAAAAAATATATAAAAAATCCCTAATTTCGCGCTGGGTTGATAGTTACTCGGGTAGTTCAACTACCCCAGCCCGTGGCCAACTGTTTCCAACTGTTGAAACTACTTGGAGGGACTATAAAAGGACCTCATATGTGTGGCCTAAGGGAGAGAGAGAATTATTATTATTATACTCTGTTGGTTCCCTATCCAAGTCTGATTCCCCGTGCCTCCTGCACTTTCCCAGTTCATTTCAGGAAACCCTTGTTTCCTTGAGATATACATCCCTTTATATGTTATCTCGTATGCACTCATTTGGAAGGAGTCTTAGCGAGGCAAGGGCTGGACGGATCCGGACGACGGTCTGCGAAGGCCTTGGAAGGATCGGGTGATCTCTCCACTTACTTTTGTACGTACTATTTTTATAATACAGAAGTATCATGCTGTTCCCGAAGTAAACGTGTTAGTGTATGCTTTAATGTGTGAAGAATATTTGTTATACAAGCATTTATGATGATTTATTTAATGTTTTATATGAATCTCGCTAACATATAGAGTAGAAATATACTGTACAACTTGTCCTTTGTGCTGGTTTCTTCTTGTATTTCAGGTGAAGGAGGAAGGACGGTTGCAGGGAGTTTGAACTCCCCGTGGATCTACTTCAAACGTAGGACCAACGGGTAAACCTCTCATTCTGCTCTATTTCGTTTTTATGAATGTGCATGATCGTGTGGGTCTCTGTTAAGTAGTACGCGCCTGTACACGACGGAGGTTGAATCCCAACCAACCTCTAGGGTGTTAAATCCCGAAACTGACTATTATTACATTAAAAATAAGATTAGATACAAGTTCTGCAACAGCAATTGTAATAAGCTCGTCTTGCTTGATGAGCACAGGTAAAGCTTGAAAAGTTACGACAAGAGTATCAAGAGATGCAAATCGGATATCAAAAAAATTTGGCCGATAAAGAGAAACAAATACAGATTATCTGAGAAGAGCACAAAGATGATCCCAAACTTCCAGATTTTATTTCAGAATCTATTTCTTTAAACAACCAACTACTGCAACAACAAGATGTATTATGCCAGAAAATCTCGCAATGGAACTCTTTTTGTCTAAAAAGTGATAAAATCACTAATCATGTCGTAGAATTATGACATGATTATGATTTAACTAATGAAAGAGTTACTAATTATTTGGCATGGCAAAAGACAGAGGAAGGAAAAAGAGCTGGTGCACCAATTATCAATAACAGTCATAAAGAAATACTTTTCAATAATTGGGATGCACATATCAGAGAAGCAGAGAAAGTGGCAGAGGAGTCAGCTACAGCAGCAGGCAATATTACTGATTGTGTAAATGAGAATTTTCACAAGGCTAATTTGATTTCAGAAACTATTCCAGGATATCTTCCACAGGCACAGCAATTGAAAACAGAATGGAAACAAAAGGCGGAAGAAAAAGAAAAATCAATTCAAGGATTGACAAGATTAAATTGGGATTCTTACTGGACATATCTTGTAAAACCACACAGTCAATGCAGCACTCTTAATTGCTTCATTAATTCTGTTGAGAAGATTGCGCCTACACTTACCGATTCTGTCTTTTCAGGACAGTTGAAATCTGAAGTCGTCCAGCCACCTCTTCTCAAAACAATGTTGGATGCTTGCAAATTCAGAGATCAAATTCATAACTAGTTAGTTGATAGTTTTCAATTTTAGATTTAGTTTCAGTTTTACTTTATTTTTTCCTAGAAAAATGACAGTCATTTAAACCGAATCCTAAATTTTTGTAATAAACTATAATTAGATTTTGTTAGTAGTATTTAAACCCTTCTCATGCATTTAGAGAAGGGTCCTGAAATTTGTCAAAAACTTATCCTCAGAACATGCACTTCTGCACCCTCAGAGGAGGTTTTGATGAATGAATGGAATGAGATTTATTGATATCTGTGTCTAATATCTGTTACTGATGTTGCATTTATGTACTCTTAATGGATGTTGGATTAGGAAGAGATCAATCATTATTGCTTCTAGCTCATGAGTAAAACCAGTTATAAATGGTACTTTTATCTCTTAACTGTTTCTGTTTCTGTGTTAAAAGTGATACTTATGTTCAGTTATTTATATATTGATGCTTGAATTCTTGAGTTATCATTTGGCACTTTTGTACGGTGATAACTATTTATTTGTGCTTGATGTATGAATAGCTTATTATGCGATATGTTTTTCACAACTGTTTCATCTAACGTTTTATATGAAATGATTTATCTTTATTGAATTCTTTTCTAATAATAATTGAATGATATTTATTATCGATTGTTATCTGAAATCATTTTAGATCACATAAATAGAAAGATTTACATCCCGGGTTAGTTTTAGAGTTAGATATTTCTTAGAATACAGTTTGCATATGAATAGATTAGAAATAAATTAAAAGCATTTTACTTAGGAATTTTAGAAAAGAAATATCAAATCTCAAACACACACACACATATTGGGAAACTGGTCCCATTATCCCCAGTCGGACCCACTACACCAAACGGAAAAGGAGCTGCTAACCAAGGTCCGGACCGGGTGGGTATCCCCCTTATTGTAGACCCGATTTTCGGGGCTTCAACATATTTGGTGCTAGAAGGAGGGAACGAACTATGAATGGCAAGTGAATCTAAATATAAATACCATTCTGAGAGTAAATCACCCTCACCATATTCCCCGACTTCTCCATCACACTCAGAAATTTTAAATCTAGAAATAGAAGTCAAAAGAAGGACAAACACTGCTACAAACCCTGACTTTTCAGACGAATCTGCTATTGAACCTCCGGAAGTTGAATATTTGATTCATAAACTTCAGCGATTTTCAATATCACCTCAAAGATCTGATAAATCTCAAGGCAGTGTGACTTCGCAATATAATCCTGCTCATCCCCTTACTAGATTACAGAGTGAAAAGCTTGGCATTCAGCCAACTGAATTACCTCTACCTACAATAAAAAGAGCTAGGAAATCACCTAAAGGGTCTGATAGTGAGACTCTTTCATCATCCATCTCAAACTCTTCATCGCGAAGTCAACCACCCACTCCTCCACCCCAGATTACTGTCCATCAGTCCACTCAATCTTCCGCATCTCCTTCTCAAATCATAATATCTTCATCTTCTTAGTCACAAATATTATCTTCTGCACTTTCCTCTGTTAGTAGTTTAGTGATGGCCCAAATGCCATGGATTAATCCAGGGACAATCTTAATGCCTGCACTCTTGAGTCAATTACCAGCCCATCCTGAAAAATGGCTGCCTAAGTTTAATTCTGAAACAGGCATGCTAGCAGAAGAACATATCAACAACTTTATGATGTCCATAAACCTCAATGGAGTTATTAATGAAGATGATGTTGTCCAACTTTTTCCTTATACCCTACAAGGAGCAGCTGGATCATGGTATTTCTCGTTACCATCTGGATCTATCACTACTTGGGATATCTTTCAAGATCAATTTTTCACTAAATTTGGTGACGACAGGTCTACAGCAACATTGATCAATGATTTATCTAATCTTAGAGCTGATTCAAAAGAACTTGTCAAGGATTTCAATTCACGTCTCAATAAATTGTTAAAAAAAAATCCTACTGCTTCCAAGCCTAGCGAAGAAGTGCGAAGTGAATGGTACATTTCTGCTTTACCATCAAACATAGCAATCTTTGTTGATAGGGCTAAAAAAACAACTTTAGCAGAAAATATGAAGGAAGCAATAGCAGTAGAGAAACGTATCATAGCCCTAGATAAGAAAAATGCGATAGAAGAACGAAAATCCAAGAAGGTAACTTTTAAGGAAGATCCCAAGAAAAAACAATCAAAAGATCCATTTGATTTAGAAGGATTGTAGAAAGTTTTGAAAACCATGTCTAATGAAATGGTTGAAATTAAAAAACAAGTGGCAGAAACATTTTCTAAAAAGTCTTTCAAACCTTTTAGAAGAAACCCTTCAACTGATCCAAAGCCACCAAATGCTATTTCTAATGCTGAATCAGAAGAAGAAGAAGAGGAAACTGCTACTGAAGAAACTACCGATGAAGAAGAAGTTGTAGAAGTATAAGGTATGTGGGATTTTATCCTCCCAGATGAGGAAGATCAAGAAGCATCCCCAGTTATCACTCGAAGTAGAAATCAACTTGATCCTCCTCAAACTAATCCTAAGTCAAAGAGCGCAAGCTCATTGACTAAGGATAAATTTGCACCCAAGAAAACGACATCTAAAGCAGCTCAGACTAGCCCAGACCAAACAGATTCATCAACTCCATCAAGAACACTGATTGTTCCAGATGAAATGGAGTATAATATCATAGAAGACATGAAGAAGACTAGGGCTAACATCACTTTTTATGAATTGAGCAAGTTAAAACACCAACAAAAGGTACTTTTGAAATAATTACATGCTATACCAGAAAAACCTTTGCCCGATCCTGTTATTTCTCAAGCTTCAAACGAGATGGGGAGACCTCCAGATAATGCGATAAGTAAAGTTGATCTAGAAAATATCGCTTTAATTGGAGGAAGGTCGAGATCTCATACTCCTCCATTTCTTCTTACTTATGAAGTTTTCAATAAAAATTTGCATAATTGTTTAGTGGATTCTGGAGCTTCATCTAATATTCTACCAAAATCAATATGTGCAAAATTGAACATTCAACCACAAAAATCCGTTGTACGTATAGTCCAGTTAGATCGATCGCAAGTAGAAGTGATTGGGGAATTAAACCAGGTTACCATAAGACTGTCGTCTAATCCAAAGGTATGTCAATTCATTGATATTTTAGTTGCAGATATTCCAGAATTTTATGGCTTAATTCTTAGCAGAGATTGGTCAAAAAAACTTCATGGATACTTTGCAACTGATTGGTCACACATGTGGCTTCCTTACAATGGTAAACCAAATCAGATAAAGGTTGAACGAGAAAAGCATTAGAAATACATAGTAACAGAACTGGAATGAGAGAATGAACCAGTTGCATACAACAGTAATATCATTGGAAATTACTCAGTTGATTCTTTCTTAGGAAATTTTAATGCTCATACTTCACCTTATTTAGAACATTCTGTTTTATCTCAAATAGAAAATTTTTCTCAAACAGATAGTTCTAAATGTATTAATTTTGTAGATACTCCTGTAAATAAATCTTTATTTTGGAAATTATTTTTTGATGGTTCTAAGTCTAATGAAGGAGCAGGAGCAGGATGCGTGTTGGTTAGTCCAGAGGGAAACAAAATTATGCTAACTTGTAGACTTGAGTTTGAATGCACTAATAACACCGCAGAATACGAGGCTTTAATCCAAGGATTATATAAAGCAATCGGATTAGATATCAAATATCTACAAGTTTTTGGAGATTCAGAAATTGTAATCAAACAGGTACGCAATACTATACACTGTTTATCAGGTCATTTAAAGCATTATCAATCTTTAGTTCAAGATCTGACTGAACATTTTATAGCATTCAATATTTCACCAATTCCTAGAATCCAGAATGCTAGTGCAGACCTATTAGCCAATGTAGCCTCTAAGCTTATTCCTGTAGAAGACTTTAGTCCTGATCGATTTTCAATTGAATTAATTTTTAGACCTTCGATTCCTGATAATGTTACCAATTGGAGAATTTTCAACGACGATCCTGATATTGTAAGCTTCCTCACATCTGAAGGATCTTATACCAATCAAATAATCGATGAAGACCAGCATGACAAACAATTACAACATGATAGCACTAATAATGCTATTCCAAAGTCAATAGTCAAGTTAGAAGACCTTTATGATTTGAAAGACCGATTTAAAAGATCTACCAATTCAAAATTACAAAGTTCAACTTTGAATTATGAATTAGTGAATCTAGGAACTGATACCAAACCACAGAATATCAACCTAGGCCTTGGTCTAGCTCCTGAAGAAAAATTAGCATATGTTCGTCTTTTGAAACAATATAAAAGTGTCTTTTCTTGGAACTACGATTAACTCAAAAATTATGACACTTCTGTTATCCAACATACCATTCCAATGATAAATGATGAAAAACCTGTTCAACAAAAGCTGAGAAAAATCCATCCCAATCTAGAAAATCAGATCAAATCTAAACTCAATAAGTTATTGAAAGCCAAAATTATTTTTCCTGTTCGACATTCTAAATGGGTTTCCAATATGGTTCCTGTTAGAAAGAAGAACGGAGATATTAGAATTTGCATTGACTTTCGAAATCTTAATAAAGCTTGCCAAAAAGATAATTTTCCTTTACCTCCAATGGAGCAAATATTACAGGCAGTTGCAGGATCAGAATTAATGTCTTTCTTAGATGGTTTCTTTGGCTACAATCAAGTGTTAGTCCATCTTGATCATCAATTGAAAACTACATTTAGAACCAAATGGGGCACTTATGCATATCAAAAGATGCCTTTTGGTCTGATCAATGCTAGTGCCACATTTCAAAGAGCCATGGACATCGCTTTCAAGGGATTAGTTAACAAATCAGTGGTAATCTATTTGGATGATATAACTGTGTATTCCAAAAAATGAAGCAATCATCTTTAAGATTTGAAGAAGATCTTCCAACGTTGTCAAAGGTATGGAATTTCACTTAATCCGAAAAAAATCCTTTTTTGCATGAAGTGAAGGAAAACTTCTTGGATTCATAGTGTCAAAATCTGGAATTCATATTGATCCTAATAGAATCAAGGATATTTCTGAAATATCTTTACCTCACAATAAGAAAGCTATGCAATCTTTCCTTGGCCAAATTAATTTTGTAAAGAGGTTTGTACCAGATTTTTCAAGAATAGTATCTCCTTTACAAGCGATGATAAAAAAGAATTCAAACTTCAAATGGAGCCAAGATGAATATGAGGCATTCGATCTGATCAAACAAGCAATCATTAATGCTCCATCTTTAGCAACTCAAAATTTTTCCGATCCTTTTATTTTGTATACATTTGCCTCTGATAAATCTTACGCTGCAATACTTACTCAAGCAAATCAAGACAAAGCACAAGCCCCAATTGCTTTCTTCAGTTCAAATTTACAGGGAGCTGAGTTGAATTACTTAGATGTGGAGAAACAAGCTTATGCTGTTCTAAAAGCAATCAAGTATTTCAGACCTTTTTTACTTAAAACCCATACAAAAATCATAGTACCGTTTCCAACAGTAAGAAATCTTTTAGTCCAAAAAGATGTGGGTGAGAAAAGAGCTAATTGGATTACCGCCTTACAAGAATATGATGTTGAGATCAAACCAGCAAATATTGTAAGAGGTCAAGGCTTTTGCAAAATAATAGCTGGAGCATCACATATTTCTGAAAAATCATCTGAAGAGATACAAACGTACGAGGTAAGCCTAAACGATGTAGAATCATTATATGTTGATGTCATTTTTTATCTAAAGAATGGATATGCTCCTCCAAATCTCGATCACACCAAGAAAAGAGCTCTAAGTTTGAAGGCTAAACAATATCAGCTTGTAAACGATGTTCTTTTTAGAATGAATTACGATTATGTTCTTCTTAGATGTCTGGAGAAATCTGAAGCTGAAAAAGTTTTGCAAGAACTTCACGATGGGCCAGTAGGTGGACATTATGCTGGAGATGCTACTGCACACAAAATTCTTCGTGCAGGCTATTACTGGCCTACATTATTCAAAGATTCACATAGCTATGTAAGAAAATGTCAAAATTTTCAAACTGCAGCTGAAAGACAAAAGAAACCATCATTTCCATTACAACCAGTGAACATTGAACAGCCTTTTGATCAATGGGGATTGGACATAATAGGTGAGATCGTTCCTCACTCTTCTAAGCAACATAGGTATATCATTACAGCAACTGATTATTTTACTAAATGGGTAGAATCAGTCCCTCTCAAGATTGCTACTGCTGAACATATCATCGAATTCATAGATCAGTTCATAATTACCAGGTTTGGTTTACCTTCTGCTTTAATGTTTGATAATGCATCGTATTTTTCTGGTAATGCTATGATTGAATTTGCACTCAAGAGAGGTTTTAAACTTAAATACTCTGCCAATTATTATCCATAGGGAAATGGATTAGTTGAATCCACAAATAAAAAATTAATTAGAATCATTAAGCGAACCATTGATCAAAATCATAAAAATTGGCATAAGTCTTTAACATATGCTTTATGGGTAGATCGAATAACACAGAAGGCTTCTATTGGTACTTCTCCCTTTAATTTAGTTTATGGGAAAGAAGTAGTTCTTCCAACTCATTTAGCAATTCCTTCTTTAGCCTTAGTTCAATATATTGATGAAGCACCAACTTCTTCCATACAACTAAGACAGATGGAAATAATTAAGTTAGAAGAAAAACGAGAAAAAGCCAAAATAACTCATGATCATCATCAAGCATTAGTAAAAGCTTCCTTTGATTCAAACATGATAACCAGAAAATACTTTCAGGTTGGAGATCTTGTTTTAAAATGGGACAAGGCTCATGAGGAAAAAGGAAAACATACGAAATTTCAACGGATGTGGCTTGGTCCTTTCCAAATTGCAGAAATCATAGGTCCATCTACTTTTATGTTACAGGATTTAACAGGTAAAAGAGAGTCTTTGCCTGTTAATGGACAAATTCTCAAAAAAAAATTTCCATAGGATATCATTCTTCTATTTTGTATATTAGTTTCCTTATCGTCATAAATAAAACGAGTTGTTAATGGTTACATTTGGAATTCACAAAAAAGATACAAATTCTATTTTTTAGATGTTGTTTCTTCACTTTTACAAATAAAATTCTTTTTAGAATATTGATCATTGCTATTCAAAGATACAGCTAAAAACATTAGCCTAGAAATGATACTAGTTTGAACTTTGAAAACTTTGATAAAAGGCAACTTTTAGTGAAAGATTGTTTCATATCAGTCCAATGAAAGGTATCAATAACAAAACAAAGTTTCTCTGTAGAAACATTCTTTCCAAAAAACTCTACCATTGTCGTCCAGAGCTATCTTAAGGAAACAATGATTTCCTCCCCACTTAGGAAATTACAACGTTCAGGGAATTATCCAATAATACACTTAACTTAAAGAGTAAGAGGTCTCATCACGAGCCAACTTATCATGATCATAGATATTATAGCTTGCTGACTTTGCCAATACTGCATACCACAACAGGGCAATGACTCAAGATTGTTATAAATGAAAAGGCAAGGGGTCTAATCACGAGCCAGCTTGTTCAGAAAAGTTATAAATCAAGTGAATGGCACTGTAATAAATTGGCTACCAAACCAATACATTGTTCTTTAAGAAGAAAAGGAAAAATAAAAGCAATAAGCGTGAATATGGATTTCTCTTTGAAAATTGTATATTTCTCTAAGTAGGATACAGGATCATTCCTGGGTAACAGGTAACCCTGTCGAGGCTATAAACGCTTGCTGGCAACAGTGGCTCTACCTACGACAAATGAGCATATTTAAAGTTGATTTCCAGAGAATCCTTTGTTTTTATCTTTATAAACTAAGTAATGACTGATGTAAATACAAGGACTAGCTTGAGGAAGTGAATAATCAAAGTTGAATATAGAAGAAATGAAATATCATTTATAGATTAAAGCATAATGTACTTTGTCTTTTCATAATAAAGTTTGATTTTCTGGAAAATTTTCTGCTTTGAAAAGTTTAGAAAATTCAAAAGAAAAGCAGAGATAACTGGTTCTTCCAAGTGAATCGCCAATTGTTGTGGCCAGCAACAACCCCCCTTTTTATTTAAGTATTAGTAATAATACTTAATATGAGGGGACCCTTAGTCAAAAAATCCAAAAAATTAATTAGTGCTTGTTTCCTTTCTCAAATAAAATTTACTATCATAGCTTATGGAAATTCCTTAGGAAATCATTAAATACACTTAAGTTTATGATAATTTAGAATAAAATCTTTTCTTTGAAGAAAATATCGCATCCATCGCAATAAGTAGACATCCTTTGTAAGGCAGAATCTTTTAAATAGTGATTTCGCGATATTGCGATAGCGCGATCCCAAAAAACAATGCATTAAAATATTGATCGCAAACCGCATATCGCAGAAAAGATGTTTAACAAATACTTTTCATATATTATATTTTGTGATATTGCGATTTTGCGATATTGCGATTTCGCGATGCTATGAGACTGCGATTCATGAATATTGTGATTTGCGATAATTGCGATCTTGCGATGATTTCGATTTGAGAAAACTGTGATCTGCGATATTGCGATATTGCACAGCAAATCGCAGATCGCAATGTCGCAAATTCTTAAAAGCTCGTTGTCCAAAGAAAATCTTTTCATAAATCAATATTCGTTATGCGCTTTAATGATTGAATTAATGAATGAATTTTCAATTATCAATAAAAAGGATTTTGTTTTGATTGAAAGGTTGTTTCATGTTAAAATAATATATTTCATCCGCCTTCAGCATTTAAAACTATCCCGTCACCTTTCTCATTTCATTACTCTCACTTAATTCGTAAAACCGCAGGCGCGAAGGAGCAAAAGACTATATAAAGCATTCACAGAGTATTATGGGAAAGAAAGAGAAAACTCCAAGTTCTGAAAACAAAGAGATGGCTTCCCTGTATGCAGATACTGCTTGCAACAAGGATGCTAGTATCACCACCTGGGAGGGAATGCATAATCTGCTCGAAGAAGAAAATCCCAGGGTAATGGAAGTCGCGACTACTGCAGGTTCAAGTAATTCATCTGAAGCATCTCTTACAGAATTGGCTTGTTCATTTTTGCACCGGATAGCAGCAAGACTGAGAATTCTTCCGTATACAGATATGGTAAAATGGGTGCTGGATAGCACAGATATTTCAGACAGGCAATTAACTCCAGATCAAGAGCTCGTCGGGTCATTTAATACAGAATATTTGAGGCTTATGTATCACTTGTCAGAGCCTCAGGCGACTTACAACAAACAATTTATGGAGAAATTTTCCAGGGAAAATGCAAATTTGGCAGAATGCACAAAGGAATGGACCAAAAGAGATGAACCATTGAAGAAAGACAAACACGGTATGTACAGTACTGGTTCACTCACCTCTCCATATTGTTTTACTGCTGCTATGTTATGTAGGCTTTTTGGAAAGCCTGACATAAATAAGGTCTTTCCTGAATGGCTTCCATTATTAAATGCTACTGTTAACGCTACCATTGTAGACTGGGCCAAAATACTGTCTGATAATTTAGCCACTGCTATTTTCAATTACCGATCTAAACGGACTGTCTCTCAGAGGATTTATCCTCCTTTTTATCTGTCTGCCTATGTTATGGATTCTATCTGCTTTGTTTCTAAATTCCCTTTAATGGGTTGGCAATGGAAAATTCATGATCCTTTGCCTATTCATGTGTATCACAAAGAACTGTGGGAATCAAAATTTGTTCGTCATTTCTACAAGATTTTCCATGGCATCATGTTGCCTTTGTACATAATATTGTATAATAAGGATGCTCCAAGGTTTTCTCCGAAAGTAGAAGTCGACATTCTCCCTGTCGCACTGTGGTTTGGAGAAGAGTTGTTTACCTGTGTAAGGGTTTTTTGAAGCTCTGTTTCTCCTCATGTTTTGCCCTTGTATGTTCTGGATAAATTTATAGCTCAGGAAATTGCATACCAAACCTGTGGTGAAGGAGGTTTGACAAAGGAATTAAAGGATAAGAAGAAGGCCATCTGACCACAATTTCTCGTAGCCTGTGGAGCATTTTCATTGTTTGATGTTGGTCATGCATTCAAAGAGGTAAGCAATATTACATGCTTACAACTATTCAAGTTTTCGAGAAGGCTATTTGATCCATATAATGTTGTCAAAGATTTCACCACTGCGATTAAGGTGAGAGTATTTTCTGGAGAAGAAGATCCTTTTGATGATATGTTTCAAGAAAAATGTTCATTTAAAGAAATTTTTCATTTATCTCAAACACAGTTTTCCCTAGAAGTATTTCAGGAATTTAAAATCTACAGAGAAAGAAGATTGATGACTATTCCTTTGGATAATTTACGCTTGGAACCCACAAGGGAACCAACTCCTAGTGTCAGTCTCAATGGTAGCTCAGATACTGACAGGTCTAAATGAAAGTCTGACAAAGAAACTTCTGAACGTTCTCAAAAGTTTGATAAAGATGAAGGCTCAGTGAAAGATACAGCTCAGTCAAAAGAGCTTTCACAACTATAGACTTCAACCACTCCACAGTTGAATCTTCCACCTCCCACTGTACAGCAACCATCCACCAGCATTCAATTAGATAAAGAATGGGAAAAGTTTAATGAATTGTTTAATGTTGAAGGACAAAATACAAAAACCCCTATACAGACAACAAAAGTTTTAAGCACGGGAATAAGTGGAAATGTCACAGAAACTGAGCATATACCTATCACTCCCTCCTCTGAAATTGTACTTAATATAGAGGACATTCCTCCTCTGGATGTATTCTACAGCTCGCAGTAGAAAGCAGTAGTGAGGAAGCAAAGGAAAAAGAGAAAGTTAGAGAGTGCAATCTCTACTAATGCAGAACAATTAGATGTCTTATGGAAAGATCCTACTATGGATCCTACTGAGAATCTTACCAAGCTATCTCAGATTACAGGAGCTTATGCCTCTGCAACATTTTACAAAGCATCTGAGGTACGGCTATTATTAAATGAAAAAGAAGATTAGATACAAGTTCTACAACATCAATTGCAACAAGCTCATGCTAGCAGTGAAGCACAGGTAAAACTTGAAAAGTTATAGCAAGAGCTTCAAGAGATGCAAATCGGATATCAAAAAAGTTTGGCCGATAAAGAGAAACAAATACAGATTATCTGAGAAGAGCACAAAGATGATCCCAAACTTCCAGAGTTTATTTCAGAATCTATTTCTTTAAACAACCAACTACTGCAACAACAAGATGTATTATGCCAGAAAATCTCGCAATGGAACTCTTTTTGTCTAGAAAGTGATAAAATCACTAATCATGTCGTAGAATTACGACATGATTATTATTTAACTAATGAAAGAGTTACTAATTATTTGGCATGGCAAAAGACAGAGGAAGGAAAAAGAGCTGGTGCACCAATTATCAATAACAGTCATAAAGAAATAATTTTCAATAATTGGGATGCACAGATCAGAGAAGCAGAGAAAGCGGCAGAGGAGTCAGCTACAGCAACAGGCAATATTACTGATTGTGTAAATGAGAATTTGCACAAGGCTAATTTGATTTCAGAAACTATTCTGGGATATCTTCCACAGGCATAGAAATTGCAAACAGAATGGAAACAAAAGGTGGAAGAAAAAGCAAAATCAATTAAAGGATTGACAAGATTAAATTGGGATTCTTACTGGACATATCTAGTAAAACCACACATTCAATGCAGCACTCTTAATTGCATCATTAATTCTGCTGAGAAGATTGCGCCTACACTTGCCGATTCTGTCTTTTCAGGACAGTTGAAATCTGAAGTCGGCCAACCACCTCTTCTCAAAACAATGCTGGATGCTTGCAAATTTAGAGATCAAATTCATAAGTAGTTAGTTGATAGTTTTCAATTTTAGATTTAGTTTCAATTTTACTTTATTTTTGCCTAGAAAAAAGACGGTCATTTAAACCGAATCCTAAATTTTTGTAATAAACTATAATTAGATTTTGTTAGTAGTATTTAAACCCTTGTCATGCATTTAGAGAAGGGTCCTGAAATTTGTCAAAAATTTATCCTCAGAGCATGCACTTCTGCACCCTCAGAGGAGGTTTTGATGAATGAATGGAATGAGATTTATTGATATCTGTGTCTAATATATGTTACTGATGTTGCATTTCTATACTCTTAATGGATGTTGGATTATGAAGAGATAAATCATTATTTCTTCTAGCTCATGAGTAGAACCAGTTATAAATGGTACTTTTATCTCTTAACTGTTTCTTTTTCTGTGTTAAAAGTGATACTTATGTTCAGTTATTTATATATTGATGCTTGAATGCTTGAGTTATCATTTGGCACTTTTGTACGGTGATAACTATTTATTTGTGCTTGATGTATGAATAGCTTATTATGCGATATGTTTTTCACAACAGTTTCATCCAACTTTTTATATGAAATGGTTTATCTTTATTGAATTATTTTCTAATAATAATTGAATGATATTTATTATCGATTGTTATCTAAAATCATTTTAGATCGCATAAATAGAAAGATTTACATCCCGGGTTAGTTTTAGAGTTAGATATTTCTTAGAATACAGTTTGCATATGAATAGATTAGAAATAGATTAAAAGCATTTTACTTAAGAATTTTAGAAAAGAAATATTAAATATCAAACACACACACACATATTGGGAAACTAGTCCCATTATCCCCAGTCGGACCCACTACACCAAACGGAAAAGGAGCTGCTAACCAAGGTCCGGACCGGGTGGGTATCCCCCTTGTTGTAGACCCGATTTTCGGGGCTTCAACAAGTTCTTATATTGTGTTTAAGTATTACTGCATTCTCCCTTTTGGGATATTACAGTGGTATCAGAGCATGATCTTTGGGTCAGCTTGTGGACACTTCATCTTTTACATCAAAAGAAGAAGCAGATAGATGAGATCTATCATTGAGGATGATAGTTCTACCACTCCTTTCTTTAGATCCATGCAATATCTCTCCAAGGAGGTCAATCCAATGAAGAAAGAAGGACAGAAAGAAGATCCAAGAAGAAGATGTGATAAGGAAGGTCCAAGCACTTCCGATCAGCAAAGAAGAAAACCGGAGAATCATAGATCTCCTCACAGATCCACTATGCCCACTTTCTTTGGAGAAGGTGAAAGGTGTAGAAATGAAGAAAGGAATGAACCTGAAACTCATGAGACTCTTAGTCTATTTCTTGAAGAGTACAAAGCACAGTCTAGAGCATTCAAAGAGAAGCTAACTCTCCAACAATTCTTAAAAATCAAAAAAGAAAGAGGATCCTATAGCAGCAATAGAACGTAGAGGCATAATAGATTCTATTTGCCTACATTTGATGGATCATCCTCAAGCAATGTTAAGGTTCGGAGGAGAGAGATAGATGAATTTTTCAGACTACATCCTGTAGCTGAAGAAGAGGTTGTTCAAACTGCAGCACTTCATCTTTTAGATGAAGCCAATGATTAGTGGTTTGGTCACATGGAGCATGCAAAGGTGACTAAATATTCAGATTTCTTTCAAAAGTTAAGGAAGGAATTTGATGTGAGAAACCAGAGATGTGTCACAAAGTGACATTTCCTAAGGAGGAGGATGTCAATCTTGTCACTCTGAACAATAAGTCACTACATTCACCACCAGCTGCAAAATTACTTGCATCCGGAGAAGAGACACTTGCATTTTTGCAAGATAGTCTTGAGCTCTTGAAACATTGAGTCCCATGCATGATTTAGGAGATTCATGAGGAAGAAGAGGAATATTCCAGCGTTGGTACAATTGGAGAAAAGCAGCCATCACTATTACCAGCATTTGGAGGCACTATTGTCCCAGTTGGAGGAACTCTTGTATTCTGGAAAGTGGTTCCCACACATCATTTGATGCAAGGTATGCATGAATTTTCATCACATATTGTTTCAGTCGATCTTATTGAAACTTATGAGGACATGCCATTAGGGCCAATGCATAACCAAGGGTTAGAACGTAGTGCTAATTTGAAGCAGCAACATATCACAGCGCAAAGGACCATTGATCTAATCAAGGAGGAGGTTAAGAACTATCCCAATTCATCATTTTTTATCTACATCCAACCTTTTGATTTGAAGTGTAGAGTTTCAGAAAATGGGATGAGCGTAATCCTGTGTACAATAACTAGTTATGAGATTAGTGTTGTGCCTTGCTTTGAGACAGCACATACATTATCTTTCAGATCTATAGTGATGTCACTTAGTAGCTGTGAAGATGAGGAGGTTCCATAATTATTGGAGCATTCTGAAGGTATATTCACTCATGAAGCAATGGAGGTAAAGATGATAAATGGTAGACATCTTGAGATGATAAACCTTTTCTCCTTTCTAGATGACCCTTTCTCAATGAGCATCTCACAGCTCAAAGAGAAACTTCTACCTACAACAGATCCAGAACCTCATTGGTTTTGGAAGGCCATGGATGAGAAGACGGTCTCATTAAGAGATCTCATTGTAGGTGCACTTCAAAATTTCATGAAGTGCAAAGTTCTTCATCAGTTTGGGGAAGATGGTATTCTACATAGGGATGATACCATGATTATGCAGCACATCACTCATCTTCCACATTGGGGTGACATTGGGGTGAGTGGGTGAGGATGATAAGAAAGGGTTTCAATGACCACTTTCAGATTTTTGATATGGGCTAGCATGCTTGGTTACATTGGTTGCCCTTGGGAGATTCCTTTCACTACCCAAAGGCTCCTATTTCTTTGATTTGTGCCTTAAGGAACACTTATGAAATGAAGAAGGAGGCATGGCTGCGTTGGCTACTCTTTGGTGGGTATGGTTACCACCCAATAGCTCATATTTTTCTGATTCATGCCTTGTGTATCAATGATAGAATGCAGCAAAAGAAGGCATGTTCATTTTGGTTTCACTTGAGAGAGATTGGCCACCACATGACATGTCCTACGTCTATGTGTTTTGTATTAAGTAAAGCTTGGCATGATGCTCTCATGATGTGCATTGATGATGTTTCTTTATATTGGGCTGATGTGACATTCCATATGTCCATTAGTATGTTTTTACTTCATGATGCACATGAAGACGAGAGAAAGCAGCAAGATCTATTGTTTCTTTGGTTACTTTTGGGGGAGTTTGGCTTGTCCATCTTGCATGGAGGAGATGGATGATGGCAGAAAAGGGCCTTACTCCGGTGGTTACTATTATGAGAATATGGTTTGACATATTTGTCTACCCATATAGCTCATTTCCTTCTTCTTTTGCCTAGATTTGGAATGATGCTTGGATCCAACAAGGCCAACAGGGCTAAGGATGAGAGCATATCAATGCTCAATCAAATTCATAAAACATGGGATGGAGAGATGTATTGTGAGATGGAGCTTTTCCTTGTGGAAAGGGCCACTTTATTTTATGTATATCATGTATTAATGATGATGTTGTAAATCATATGGTTGTCACTTGGTACTTCATAGTGCAAGAAGGACATCTAACCTTACAGTTAGAGGTCATTCTATGTAATGTTGAAAGACAACTTTGGAACCAAACATGCATAACACATTACAGAAAATGGAGGAAGCCTTCCTTATGTGGATGCCATTTGTAGGGGAATAGATGGCTTTGCATCTACTTTTGGAGTTGCTTGAGGACAAGCAACATTTTTCTGGGGGGGCTGTAATATTCCCAAATTTCCACATCATATTTGGAATATTAGAGTCCTTGATTTTCTTAATGAATTAAGTAAATAAAAGGGTGGAGGGACCCATAATCCGTAGTATGAATAAATATCCACTTTTTTGTGTGTGAATGTGGATTAATTAAGCCTAGATCTGCTTAATAAGGTAGTTGATAAACTACTAATGTGAATGGAATTGGAGATCATGTCTCATTTATGAGATAGATCATGGAGGTTGACACAGTCAACTAAGATTTTGAAGATGTCAAATAGAAGATCATGGAACATTCATGATAAAGTGATGGAGGATGTTATGCAATTAAAGCACACATGATGGAGAGGGTGTAGATTGCACCTAGACATGATGGTTGATTTGGTCAAACAACGCAGTCAAACTTGGAGGATCTTGTCCACATGAACATCACAGTCTAGATGAGGGCCAAGGCATGGGAAGGCTCAAACATTATATAAATAAGATGAGGCAAGGATGAAGGCATGCTGATTATTCTTGATGTAAATATCTTTTCAGATATGGAATTTTCATGTGACATTCCATTGCTTTCTGGAGCTGTTTAGCAAAGATTGCAAGTGTTGTTTAAAACAAGGTGTTCCTGGTCGGGAATCCCACCTCTTTCTTAGAGAAGCTCTAGAAAGAGTATTGTACTTCATTCTACATCAGGCATTGGTGCCACATCTCTTTTACTACTTTCTGCAGAACATCCATATTCAGAAATTGTTGATTTCTGAAGATCAGCTTGAAAGGTGGAAGTTGTCTTCAATACTTCAACTGGAGAATTGGTGAGGGTTTATTCCTATCACCTTGGGCTTATAGATCAGCTTCCCAGAGCTTCATTCCAGATTTGGCATCAGGCCAAATGTTAATTACCTCCTAGCAGTAGTATTTCCTTCAGGAATTACGTTGTCCAACTTGCAGATCTTAAAGGAGGAAGGAATTTACTAGCATTTCAACTAGTAATCCTATGAGAGATCATCCCCTCACATTTCCATCGATCTTACCATCATCCTGGAGTTTATTGCAGCACTTTTCAGTATTCAGGAGGCCTCTCTTTCCCTCACAGTGCAGTTTCTGTTGGGAGTTGTGTTGCAGCAACTGTAATCATTATTGGAGGATTGAGAAGCTATATCTAGAGCTTCTAGCTTGTAGATCTGAAGAAGGGATCAGCCCTTCAAGCTTAGATCTGATATTGTGACATATTTCAGCCATGTATTTGTTAGATCTAGCTTCATATCTGTATTTCCTAGCAGATCAAGGATCAAATCCTAGGGAGGTGAGTTTCAAAAGTTATAGGTCTGGAAAGTCCTTTCTGGGTTATCTTGGGAATCCATCACACTGGCCGGATCTTGAATCTTGGCATCATCTGAGCTCTAGATTTGAGTATATCTACATTTTCCTTTTCAGCCTACAATCACATGTTCATATTCTATTGAAGGGACAGCGCATTATTTGCTTCAGTGGCTCTCCAGTTACGTTGTACCTATTGTAGCATGTTTTCTAGGTGATTCTAGGCCATCTCTTTGGCTAGATCTACGCACATTCTTGTACATTGTGTAACTGAATCATCTCCACATAATAAATTGTTCATCTTCTCTATAAATTTTGATGTTGTATTAAGATTTATTGTTTACCTTGCTGCAATTCTTATATTGTGTTTAAGTATTACTGCATTCTCCCTTTTGCGATATTACAAGTACCCATAATTTTATTTATTGTAAGGTAGCCAAGGAATTGAATTGTTTCCTATACCCAGCACCGGAATGTCAAGTGATGGTTGCAAATGGAGGAACTATAAATTTGTTTGGAAAATGCCATAATATCAAGCTAACCATAGGGGAATATGTATTGAATATTCCAATGCTTTCTATTCCAATGGGAGGTGTTGATGTTGTACTAGGAGTACAATGGTTACAATATTTGGGGATGGTATCTTTTAATTTTCATGAAATTTTCTTGAATATTTTTTCGGAAGGAAAGGAAGTCGAATTACGGGGTATTGCAGGGAATCCGGGAAAGATAATAAGCTCTAATGTCATGAAAAAACTTCTGAAGAAAGAACAACAAGGCGTAATTGCACAATTATTCTCACTAGAAGTTCCAACATCAAAATCATTTATTTATTAAGATCTCCAAAAAGTCTTAGACAGTCATTCATGGTGTTTGAAACTCCCAATGACTCCCACCTATTTGTTATCATGATCATGCTATTCATTTGATTCCAGGAAGTGTCCCTCCAAACATCAGGCCTTACACATATCCTTATGTCCAAAAGAGCGAAATTGAAAGTATGATTGCAGAAATGTTAGAGGCTGGTATAATTCAACCTGGTAAAAGTTATTTCTCTGCTCGATTAGTATTGGTGCACAAGAAGGATGGATCATGGTGCATGTGTCTGGATTATAGGGAGCTCAATAAGCTCACTATTACAAATAAATTTCCCATTCCTATGATTGATGAATTATTGGATGAATTAGATGTAGCAATTTATTTTGCCAAGTTGGATCTTCGTTCAGGATATCATCAAATTAGAATGAAGACTGAAGATATTCTGAAAACAGAATTTCGAACTCATGAGGATCATTATCAATTTTTGGTCATGCCTTTTGGCCTTACCAATGCACCCTCCACATTTCAAGGGTTGATAAATTCTATTTTCAAACCCTTCCTTAGAAAATTTGCGCTAGTATTTTTTGATCATATACATATCTATTGCAGGTCTTGGAAGGATCATGTTCAACATGTTGACATGGTGCTCAAACTATTGGAGGAGAAACAATTATATGCAAAAACATCCAAATGTTTCTTTGGAGTACAAGAGGTGGAATATTTGGGTCATATTTTATCTCACGAGGGTGTTAAAGTAGACCCTAACAAAATTAAAGCCATTAAGGAATGGAAAGTCCCCACAACCATAAAGCAGTTGCGAGGATTTCTCGGGTTAACAGGGTATTATCGCAAGTTTGTTAAGAATTATAGGAGAATAGTAGCACCTCTAACAACATTATTGAAGAAAGATGCATTTTCATGGACTCCTGAAGCAACTAAGGCCTTTGAACATCTTAAAGAGACAATGTGCCTAGCACCGGTCTTAGCTACGCCAGACTTCACAAAAACCTTTATTGTGGAATGTGATGCCTCGGGAAATGGAATTGGTGTTGTTTTAATGCAAGAAGGAAGACCCATTTCTTTTGAAAGTCGTTCAATCAAAGGAAAGTATTTACAAAAGGCTATTTATGAGAAGGAAATGTTGGCAATATTACATGCACTAAAGAAATGGAGACCTTACCTAATGGGAAGACACTTCAAGGTAAAAACTGATCATGATAGTCTTAAACACTTTTTGGAACAAAGACTATCTTTAGAAGAGCAGCAAAAATGGGTCACAAACATGTTGGGTTATGACTTTGAAATAATCTACAAAAAAGGAAAGCTTAATGTTGTTGCAGATGCACTCTCAAGAAAGAATGAAGAGGTGGAAGCATTGCTTTGTACCATTTCTATTATCCAACCAGATTGGATAACTGAAGCAAGAGATGAATGGAAGAAGGAAAAAGATGTATGGACACTCATTCAAAAGTTGCAGCAAGATCCTAGTACATCTAATACATTTAGTTGGAAAAATGATTCCTTATGGTACAAAGATTGCTTATATATTTGTAAGAATTCCCAACTAAAACAAAAGATTCTTCTGGAATTGCACACTTCTCCTTTAGGAGGACACTCAGGATTTTTAAAAACTTACCACAGGGTGAAGAAAGAATTTTTTTAGGATGGCCTTAAATCTGATATTCGAAAGTTTGTGGCGGAATGTTTGGTTTGCCAACAGAATAAAGTGGAAACAATTAAGACCCCAGGACTTCTACAACCTTTATCCATTCCAGGTCAACGTTGGGAGGAGATTTCAATGGATTTTATCACAGGTTTACCTAAGTCTGAAGGAAAGAGTGTCATCATGGTGGTAGTTGATAGACTTACCAAGTATGCACACTTTTGTGCATTATCTCATCCATTTAAAGCAAGTACAGTTGCTACTACATTTGTGGACAGAATTCAAAAGCTACATGGAAGCCAAAGGGTTATTGTGAGCGACAGAGATCCCATTTTTACTGGAAATTTTTGGACGGAGTTATTTTCTTGTTTGGGTACTCAATTAGCTCATAGCTCATCTTGTCATCCTCAATCTGATGGTCAAACTGAGATAGTAAATAAATGTTTGGAAGGATATCTTCGTTGTTTTGTATCTGATAAACAAACACAATGGGTCAAGTGGTTACCTCTCGCTGAATGGTGGTATAACACTTCCTTCCATACTGCAGCAAAAATGACCCCTTTTATGGCACTTTATGGATATCATCCACCATCGATCACATCATCTTTAAGGGAAAATTCGAAGGTTCAAGCAGTGGAAGATCACATCGAGCATCAGCACGAAGTTCTCCAACTCTTAAAGGATAACCTGAATTTGGCACAAAATCGAATGAAACAACAGGCAGATCAACATCGCAGCGAGAGAAGTTTTGATGTAGGAGATTGGGTATTTTTACGGCTACAACCATACAAATAAATGTCCCTCAAGCAAGCTAAGAAGGATAATAAATTATCACCAAAGTACTATGGTCCTTACAAGGTGTTGCAAAATATTGGTACTATGGCATACAAATTGGAGCTTCCTACTTCTTCGCGAGTGCATCCAGTTTTCCATGTTTCATGCTTAAAGAAGGTTATAGGTGAAAAAATTCTAGTCCAAAAAATATTGCCAAAACTTTATGAGGAGGGAAAAATCATATTGGAACCTAAAGCAGTCACAGAAACAAGAACTCGACAGCTACAAAATCGATCAATTTTAGAGTATCTGATCAAGTGGAAGAACTTACCCACTAAAGACTCTACATGGGAGGATGAGAATTTTATACAGAATCATCTAGAGCTACTCAAGCGTTAAGGAAAACACTTTTTTGAATTGGAGGGGCATGTTAGGTCCCTATATTACTAGTGTAGTCCCTTATTGTTGTTAGTGTAACCCCCTTATTGTTATTGTTGTACCCTTGTAACCCCAATATTGTTATTATTGTGCCCTTACATTATTGTTGTTAGGTCGGCTAGGATTATATTGTGACCCCATGGACTCCTATATATAGAAGGAGTTTCTGGTTATTTGTATCATCCAAGAATTGTTAATTTATGTAATGTATTGGAGGTTTCCCCCTCGAAGTGGTTGATTTCTAAGGCGTTGATCTCTCTTTTATTCTATTTTTGAAGTCGGTTTCATAACACCCCCATCCTATCTGACTTGGATTTGGACTCGACTGAGGTTATTATATTCATGTATATGTAATTAAAAATGTGGTTCATTAACATTTATTTATATATTGTTTATTTTTTACAAATAATGATCTAATTATTTTGATTTTGAATGTATTATATTATAGTGCCAACTTATGGACACTTACTTTGTGTGGCAGAACTCACATAGGAGTTCTGGTGGTATTTAGAGTGCCATAGTTTGTATATTTTCAGGCTCATTTCATAGGGCACATTCACATGTGTGATACAAACTTTGTATATTTTCATACATGGACAATTTATGGATGTACATCATAGACATTACTTTATCTTATGGATACCTATTATTTTATTTTATGGATGTTCATTTGATATTTGTAATTTGTATATTATTTTCATATGGTTATTTTATTGATACATGTATTCACAATTTCAGTTTTTGGATTTGTACTAATATTGTTCATGGATTGTCATTAATTTTTGAATTTTATGGATTTGTTAAAATTATTTCTCTAATTTAATACTTTTTCTATATACTATAACTTTTATTAGTAAAATATATGGTCAATTTTGATTTACAGTTTCATAGACTAATAAAATAAGTGCAATCTTGTGTTATGATGAAAGTCACTTTGATACTTGAAATGAACTAAAATATATCATGCTTCAATTTAATATTGAATATGGAAAGAATTCAAATCATGCTTCATATTGGCTTGTAGAAAGTGACTTTTAGTGCAATCAACATGTATGTTATTACAATTCAATTAAAATAAATAAATTATTTGAATTATAAAGTCAATTGTATTATCATATATATATATATATATATGAAAAAATTTGTACCCCACCCATATACCATTGCATGGACAACCTTTTTAAGTATTTAAATCAATTTCTTATCTCAAGGTTCAATTTAAAAACACAAATAGGATTGAAATACATTTGATTCAATTTTAATATTAAATGATGTCATGTAAACAACAAATAGACTTTATTTAGCATTATTTATTTTGGTATTATCTATAAAAGCTTAATCATAACATGATATAATTAAATCATATTGAAATATAATATATAGATCAAAAAACAATATATGGCAACATTTCTATAATTTTATATAATGTTATCAACTTTCCTAAATTTACAAGTAGTTATCCAAGTATTTAAATCAATTCCTTATGATGGAAATGATTGAAATAAGTTATATCTTCAATTTTAAAAGATGTGGAGATGTAAAAGTTACAAATACAAGTTTTATTTGATTTTTTTTGTTTGAGGTTATATACAAAAGCTTAGTCATAATGCACGACATCAACAATTCATGTGTGATTGCAATGAGATCAATGCATAATGTTAAAATAATAACTGTTGCAGGCAAAATTGCAAGGAGTTATTGCCCTATGACCAAGTGTCCGTTAGATCACCAAAAAAGACCATCACAGTCAAGAATACATCCTAGACTCCAAATCCATTATGATCCACAAGTAGTCATGAAATCATTTAATGCTATAAGGAATAAGAAGCTACCTTTCCTCCTCAAAAGTCGAGGACGAATCTTGAGTTTGATGTTAATTTGTTGCGCTCCACACTAGTGATCTATATGATCTACCTACAATCTCAACACCTACACACATTCACAACCATACAAATACAACAAGATATCTTCCTTGGAAGATAGTTAGATGAACGATGTCATAAAACAATTGCAATATATGAACATACAATCATATACAGGAAGGGAACATAGATCTTTATTAATATAATGTCGCTTTGATACTTTACTTCCAGCTTCTCCTCTCCCTGATTTGGCATAGTCTCCCCACTAGATAAGAGTATGAAGAGAACTCTCGTATAGCATGAGACCTCACAAGCTATCAAGATAATGGCAAGATAGCAACAGGGTTTGAAGATCTCAGTAGTAGTATGGCTCTCTCTGGAACTAAAATTATGACTCTAGAGATTAGAAAATAAGTTGACCTGCTTGACCATCTAAAATGATCCAGCATAAATAGGTGAATGAAAGGTATTTGGAGGATGAATTTAGATGCTCACGATGACAATAACTTAAGGAAACTTCTAGTGGATTAGTCCTAACCAAATCAAATCAATGAGTAATCAAGATCATATCCTACTAGCACAATAAATCTCAAAGTTTCCCTAGACCACTCGCTCTAAACTGATGAATTAGGGCCTGAGTCGTAGGAACTCGACCAATTAGGAAGCCAACAATGTAAACCCACTTTCGATTGCGAGTAATCCTGCCATTGAGAACTACAAGCTCAAAAGTACTACTGGTTCCGAAATCAAGATCCTGGATAATGAGCAAAAATCGACAGGAGAAGATCTGTCGAAGGAGGGCCTTGATGTATCCCCCATAAATTGACATGGAAAAAACCAGGATGATGTGAAGTATGAATGAAGTTATGAAGCGATGAAGTATAACTGACACGAGGATGACTGACTCAAAAAGGTCAATAGGCTATTGCAGATGGCTGACACAAGCTGAGACTTCCCTTGAACACATGATGACACAAAATAAGAGTGACCTGGTAGCATGACTTAATGAGCACCGTGTGATATATTGCAACGATGCAAAAGGAATCAAGGCATGCTGCATAATACTGGAATAGTAACCAATCCATGGAGTAAAGACACTCATATGGATGGTACGACTCCTAACCAAGCTATAACCCAACTATAAGATAATGAGCCAAATTGGAACCGTGTTGAAGGGTGACGCAACTAACAATGCCGAATAGATTAAAAATGAATATAGATGTTCCCTCCCCTCTTTTTATAAGTTCATTTTCCGTAAATTTGTCTTTAAGCCCAAAAAAGAGATAAAAGTATACAAGGGAGAACCTCCTAGCCATAATATACTAGGGTATTCATTTTTCGTAACTAGTTTATCCTAGTACAGAAAAGGGTTAAACTTATATTTGGTAGATGACACTTCAGGTACTTTTACGAGCATGAAGTAAAAAAGTTCACTCGGAAATATTTTCTAAGTTAAGGAGTATAAAAAGAGCTTAAAGAAAACTCATCCCGAAGGAACAAGTGGTATAAAGGGTAGAAGTTGGTTCCAGTAAATGGTGGAACTACTCATGACATAATGTGGACATGAAGCTGGCTAATGGGACCACTCATCATAGCACTTCCTCCAAGAAATGGTAAAACACCAAGTGAATAGGAATGGTAGGCCAAGAAGATGATGACAATGGTTGAGGGAAACCAGGGCTTAAAGTTGTAAAAGTAGGCTGATAAAAGTGGCAATCACAAGGGATAAAATGTGGAATCCTCCTGGGGTATGGTCGCAATTATGACGAAGAAAAGGACATGAGGCTCAAATTATAGGTCATGGAGGATCAGTCATACTCTCTCAGTCCAATGTTCTATAAAGGACTAAACTACACCCTAGAGGCAAAGAGGCCTAAACAAGATATGAAAACATGTGATACAATGTGACAAAACACTCTCAACAGAACTTGATCATAATGACAACTGCAAAACCGATCACAATACAACTTCTTGTGACACTAATGACCAAAAATCAAATGGATCACTCAACAATCAAGAATGAAAAAGAGGACCAATCTCTAGATCTGACTGCAAAGTATTGATAAGACCCAATCAAATGTTGAATATAGTCTACCCAAACTGATAATGTAATCAAGGAATCAAATCCAAACCTCAATCCAAGGCATCCAATCAAAACTCAAGAAAAAACTCAAGAGATTATAAACAAAGGGATACATTGAACAAATTGATCTAAATAAATCAAATAAGGACCATAGGACGGCTAATCAGCTACATAAAGTAATGGGATCCAAGTATGTTTTCAATAGATCGACAAGAAAACAACAAGCTTCATGCCTAATGAAAGAGATCAGGTGCTCTAAAGAGGCACTTAGCCAATCAAAAGAAAACTAATAACAAGAGCAGATATGGACTAGACCCAACAAGAAAACAGTAAGCCCAAACAATACAGATCCAAAAACAGAGAAATCAAACTGAAAGGGATAATTTTCACAAGTAAAAATATGTTGGTTGTGGACTCGGAATCCCTTCCAGCAGCTGGTCATAGGCATAATCTTGTCATTCAGTGGCTTAGAGGCTCTTGGGCCATGGTTTGGGCCTTAGAAGGCCACAGCTAGGGTTCCAAAGAGAAAAATCCCTATTTCCTCTCGCAATTAGTAACATAAATCATCAAACATAGGAAATGACCCTATAAAATAGACAAAAAGAGTCTCAAAAATACAAGGAATCTCATCAAACCATAGATGAGAGGATATGATCAGGATCAAAGGCAAAGCAAACACATAAGTGAGTGTGCTCTCATTAAAAGCCCCACTTCTATTGCACGAAAAATTGCAAGGAGTTGTTTCCCCATTACCTAGTGTCCATTAGATCACCAAAAAAGAAAAATACAGTCAATAATACATCATAGATTCCAAATCCATTATGATCCACAAGTATTCATGCAATTGTTTAATGCTATGAGGAAGAAGAAGGTACCTTTCCTCCTCGTGGGTCAGGGATGGATCTTGATTTTAATGTCGATTTGTTGCGCTCCACATGAGTGATCTATCTGATATGCCTATGATCTCAACGCCTACACAAAGTCACAACCATACACAGACAACAAGTGATCTTCCTCGGAAGATCGTTAGATGAAGGATATCATAAAACAATTTCAAGATCTGAACATACAATCATATACAGGAAAGGAACATAGATCTTCATTAATATATATAATGTCGCTTCGATACCTTACTTCTAACTTCTCCTATCCGTGATTCAGCATATTTCCCCACTAGATAAGAGTATGAAGAGAACTCTCCTACATGAGACCTCTCAAGCCCTCAAGATAATGTCAAGATAGAAATATGGTGTCAATATCACAGCAGTAGCATGGCTCTCTCTGGATCTAAAATTAGGAATCTAGCGACCAACAAAAATGAAATGCTCCTGACCCTCTCAAATGATCCAGCATAAATAGGTGAATGACACATCTCTAGAGGTTGAATGTAGACGCTCAGGATGATGAGAATTTAAGGAAACTTCTAGTAGATCAGTCCTGGCCAACTTGAATCAATGAGTAATCGATCTCATCTCCTAGTAACACAGTGAATCTGGAAGTTTCCCTCAACCATTGGCTCCAAACTGATGGATTAGGGCCTGAGTCACTAGCACAAGAGGCCCTGGTAGTGGCTCAAGCCCCTGGGCCACGGGCATAAGCCTGCTAGCTCGCAGCTCAGGGTCAAAACTAAAAAAATGAGGCCCTCCTGCAATCAAATAGGATGAGAAATCATACATCTACACTAAAATCAATGCATCTAATGCAAACAATAAAATATTATTAGAAATCAACATATTGACTCAAATCAATGCATCTAATGCTGTAAGAAATCAAATGGGATTAGAAATCAACATCTACACTGAAATCAATGCATCTATTGCTAGCAATCAAATATGATTAGGAATCATCATCTACACTGAAATCAATGCATCTAATGCAAGCTCAATCAAACAAGATTAGAAATTAACATCTTTAATTAAATGAATGCATCTAATGCAAGGAATGAAATAGAATTATAAATCAACATCTACATAGAAATCAATGCATCTAATTTGTAAGAAATCAAAGAGGATTAAAAATCAACATATTTACACTAAAATCAATGCATCTAGTGCAAGCAATTTTCTTCCCTTTCCCTCGGCCTCCATCAATATCGATATTTCCCTCCATCTCTCCTTATTTGTATCTCTATATCAACCCCCCCCCCCTGAGAAACTCTCTCTCTCTCTCTCTTCATATATATCTATCTCTCCCTCCCTCCCTCTATCTCTCTCTTCTTCCCTCTCTCCCCATTCCATATATATCTCTATCTCCCTTTGTATCTCCTTCTTCATCACTCTATATCACCCTGCAAACATACACATTGTTTCTCCAGAGTCTCCCTCCCTCTCCCTCTCTTACCCTTCTCTCCCTCTATCTCCCCTTCTATATCCCTTCACTCCTACTCTCCTCTCTCCCTCTCTCTCCATCTCCCCTATCACTCCCTCTCTCTCTCCATGTCACTTGCTAGTCCCACTCTCCCTCTCTCTTTGTCTTTAATCTTACCTTCCTCTCTCTCTCCCTCCCTCTCAATTCCTCTCTCTCTTCCTTTCTCTCCCATGTCCCTCTTGTTACAAGTCGATTTGGGCATCATCCCAAAACACATATCAGTATTCATTAGGGTCTATCATACTCTAAATTGGTTGCTACATGCCCTAAACAAGTCTTCACATTGATGGCCTTCCTTCATGAAAGTTTCACTGCTTAGATTCCAGTTGAAGTGCCCTATCAAGCCATCAACGCACCCCTAGACAGTTGTAACTACTTTGTAGAGCATCTACTCCCATGCAAGGCTACGTTGCATAGGATCTAGGCCCACTTTGGAGTGCATTGGTCGACTCGGAGCGAACTTCTCATTGGATTCTGAGAATCTCCCTGACTTCTAGTGACTTCTAAAATTTATTCCAGCTCTCACCTCATCTGATAGCCTCGAATTTGGAACCCATGAAGTCACTAAACCTCTTATCCTCCTATTCCCATGAACAAAAAAAACTCTTCATCCATTTTTAGGAAAGCCATTCAATGATTCATTTATTTTAAACTACCTTCATCTACTTATAAATAGAGCACTGAACATAGTGCACAAGGGAGCAAGAATTTGTGTTAAGTAGAGTTATGATGGTTGTATATAAACTCTTGAATGTGTGTGCATGTAATGTGATGCTGTTGGATTATTGATGATGGATATGATGAGGATGGGACTCAAGTTGGATGAGTGACGGTGAATCGATCAACGGGTTGTAATATTCCTTCTACTTAATAATAAAGACATTTGTTCCTTTCCTAATGCACGTGTCAATGATGCTATATGTGTATTAATGAGTTTAATCGATTCAATTTTTTTAATTTGAATAGATCGTATTGCCTTTATGTTGTTTTATGTCTTATGTTTTCCATGGCAGGTATCAATCGAGCGCGTTAATTTGGATTGAGAGTGACGAAAGTGACAGAGGGAGGCGAGGGAAACTGAACAGATTACAAGTAGTTTTATCTTCCTTTATCTATTCACGTTAAGGAAAAGATACTATATCTTTCTTTCTATTTTTCTAAGTGAACCACCCACTTAGGGAAACCATATGTATCCGTAGGTTTGTATTTCCATAAAACACTCACTCCCCCATGTCACTCACTTACTCACTCACTCACTCTTGAGCTTCATCCTACAACTTTTTTTACTATCTCCCTTCCTCTATCATTCTCTCTTCCCCTTCTCTCCATCTCTCCTTATCTGTCTTTCTATCTCACCCCCAAACATACAGACTCTCTTTCCATCTCTCCCTTTTCACTCCCTCCTTCTCTCCACCTTTCTCTCTCTATATGTCTTGAACTTTGATGGGTCCCATAAATAGGTATATTTTGAATTTTATTGTGCTATCGTATAGACCATTAACTCTCATTTTCTGACATTAATTCACATTGTTAGCCATAATATTCTTAGTAGGAATACTAAAGGGTGTTTTTCATATTATATGGCCTAATGTATTTAATGTGCAAGTCAAAGAAGCATTTTTGGAGATATTTACCATGCAAGGATTTGACGGAGACACCTAGAGAGAATATAGGGATATTTTCCACCTCATTTACTCCCTAACTTGGCTTGAGATCACAGAAAGCACTCCAACAATTCAAATTCACTAGCAGTCAAGGAACTCCTAGTGCATGACAAGGAAAAAGGGAACCCGATCCACAAATATCGATATTTTTTAGGGGAGCATTCCTCCTTTCAAGGAAGTATCCCCTCAATTGTTTTTGTATAAATAAACCAACTAAAAGGCTCATTAGGATTCCAATTTTGGTTGTAGCTAAGAGTATCTATTGTGAGCTTAGTGTTTGAAATTGGAATTCTTATTCTTCATGACGTATGTGACTATCATTTTCTGTTAATGAGAATTTTACTATTAATCTACATCTGAGTTAGTTTTCGAGGGCTGAAACCTTTGTGTTTGGGCCCAACCCATAGGATTTAGTCCCTATCTTTTATTTCTTTATTGTTCTTGTTTCAGAGTATTACAACTCTTTCTTTGTTTCAGTGGATGTTATATTATAAAAACTTGTGATTACAGGCTTTCATATCACCTATCTTATTGGAATATTGATTGGAAATATCCACAATCATAACCCAAAAAGATTTGCTTATGATTTCTTGGAAATGGATAAATGTCAGCTGTAATTCGCTTGCATGTCTAGCTTCTAAAATTTGTAAGTTTGCATCATTGGTTCGGAAAATAGGGTACTGTTTTAGGATAGAATAGGTCTTGATAAAATTCAACTCATATTTCCCATGATAATTTATCTCACTGTATTATTGGTCATTTGATGCATGTTGTTATCCAATATAACCTTTAGGTTTGTTTTGAGACATGACTCAATTAGGTTAAGGTAGGGTTGTGTTAGTGTCAATGTGTTCAGTGATCAACACATGCTCTTTCAGTTTATTTACTAGTAGTCCTAGGTCAACAATTTTGTCTTTTCAAACAAGTTTTCAAATAAATTTTGGTCATTGCATATGGTATAGGTCAGAAATTTTTCTCCCCTCATTCCATCCATGGCCATCATCATCTCATAGGTCATGTCACTCATTTTCATTTATAGTCTTAGGCCAGTTATTCCATCTCCATCTAAGTTTTTATCTAGGTCTCCTTCTTTTTCCACTGAAAATTCCAAAAATGTCACCAAAGAGGGCGAATAAGGCTTCATTTTCATCATATCATTCTTTTAAAGGGAGTTAGAATACTTAGGGGAATAAAGTAAGAAAATTTGTCTTATTTCAAAAATTGTTTCATTCTGCAAATTATTTCCAAAAAGGGTTAAAAGGATAAAAAGAGGTCAATTTTATATCAAAGGCTTTATCTTAAAGTATAGGCTTATTAGTACATTTTATCCAGAGTTTGAGAAAAATTATTGAATATTCACTATTAGCCTAAGTTCAAGATCAAAATTCTTTTATCCTAAGTTAGAAGGCATATGAATTTTAACCAAATAATTTCACATATGTAATAAACTTTTCAAAATGACAAAATGAATTTGTCATATATGGTTAATTCTCGCTCTCCATACAACTGCTCGATCAATCACTCCAAAAAATTGACGACCCATAACATTTTTCACACCCCTTATCCTTCTGACCTTTGCCGATGGGGGTGGGGGGGGGGGGGTCCAAAAAGTGGTTTCCTCCCATTGGTCCCATGTTGACGTGGCAGTCCCTCATCATTTCGCACCCCACCTTGAAATCTGCCAAACCAACCCATTTTACCACTCTCCTTCCCGTGTACCTCCCTACATGCCCCTACTACCATGTATCTCCTCCCGCCTGATCTAGCTCTCACTTACCATTCCATTCCTCGCGCACTCCCCTCCACTCTCATCCTGATGTGTAACCAAAACTGTTAGTTTATCCACATATGATTTAAATTGAAATGGCAGTATCTCAGGAAGTTCAACAACAATTTCCTGTAGCAGGGGAGTTGGCACCAAAGGTGACTCAGCACTGATGAGTGGAAAAATGACAAGGCAAGGGATGATATGGAAAAATGTTCTAAAACCTAGCCAGCTCAAAGAGCAAAGGATGAATCTTCGAAAGCATGACGAAGGTATTTCAATCAGAGACAACTTAAAAAGATCATTCATCTAGAAAAAACCTCCAGGAATTTAATGGTCAGTTAGAGAGAATCCATGACACTTGGTAACATATGGCAGAGTATCCAAAGCAAGAACCACATCAGCTCAGAAATCCATTCGAAATGGCTGACATGGTTAAAACAGCTCACCTGTTTTTCCACCTCACCAACGCACAGCTCATCCTCAAAATTATGAAATCAGAGCCTAAATTTTAGCATGACAATTTTCCACCTGATCATGGTTGATGCCACCTTAGGAAAAGTTGTTTGCTTCGATAAGAATCATTAATATGGGTAATTTAAATTTTTTTGATGAAATTAATTGTGATAGAGTCCTTTTAGGTTACAAACTCTTTTCAACAAAATTATCTCTAATTTCTCTCAATGTAATGAATTCCTTTTGGGATTAGAACTCTACATCAATTTAGAGAGTCTGGCCCAGGTGGTAGAACTATGTAAAAAGGGTTTTCACTCTATAAATAGGGAATTTTTAGAGATAGAGAACGTTGATGGATGATGTGAGGAGTACCACTTTTTTAACCTTTTTCTTCATCTAATATACATTTGCAGCAGACTGTCTTTTTCACCTGAGATTTTGTTTTAGCTCTTATGTTACATCTTCATGTCTTATGTATTTTTATAAGTTTCATAGCAATCTGATTACTTGGAATTCAATTCAGATGCTCGAAATTCCTTCATTTTTTGTGTTTCACTGTAAAATTTTATTTCATATCATATTAAAGCCAAATTTTCCTCAACTTCCACGAAATAAGTTTGTTGGTAATTGATTTTCCATAGTTGACTCATGCCCAATGGTGGCTTTCATCGCATTGTTTCACCTACATATTCTCATGAAACATAAAAAATTATCCTTCTAAAATTTTCAGTTTTATACTGAGAATCTTACAGGAATTTTGAGAGAACCCACTCAAACTGGAAGGGCTAACTTGCAATTCAAAGTTGTTTTGAAATAGTTACACTGAATTGACTGTTGAGCAACCCAATTATTCTCAGTTTGGTTATAACATTTTGGTGCATCTATCAGGAGCCTGAAACTACATTTTCCCAAAAATTTGTTCTCAATCAAAGCTACTGAACTCTTGAAGGTAGCAGGAGGTCAGAATATTCGAGGTTTCATTCTACCTTGGTGACACCACTGAGATTCTCAGCTTAAAGGTGGCTTCTAGGAATATTCATACAAGGATAAATCCAAACTCTAATCCACCTGAGACAGTTGATAATCCAAAAATAATTCTTGGAGGTATTGGAACCTCATCGAAATCAGGTAAATTTATATCTTTCAGGAGTTTGATATTTTCCCTCTAAGGTTGTTCAAAGTTTTGAAGACAAGATGTTTGACAAAAAGATAGAAGAATTTATTTTTAGATCTAAATCTGAGAATGAATTGACTGGAATTATATTATATCTACAAATGTTATAAATTGATACATCATATCTTATGTCAAAAGAATAAAAAGAATGATTTTTGGAAACTATTACATCAGAATTTTCACTAGAACAAGAGTCATTTGAAAAATTAAAAGAGCTTGATCCCTTTGATTTCTTGTTAAGAGGGAGGTATCATGTCCCTTTGCCTAAATGGAGTTATTTTTTCTCTAAATTTCAAATTTCCACCACAAAATCTTCTAGCTTCGCATCCTCATTCACTGTTGTTTCTTATAATCAAAATATTACTCTTTCCACTGCTTTTTCAAGTAGCACAGTCACTGCCATTATGGTTGGAGTTCCTCCTCTTGCAGGTCCAACTAGTTATGCTCCTATTTTCCTACCTGCCATACTCCATGACCTTCCAAATGGGTGTTCCACTAGAATTAAAACTTTTGGGGGTGAAGAAGATATTACTGCTAAGTAGCATGTTGACCAATTTAATGATTTTGTTGACCGAGAAGAGGTGGACGATGAATATGTAAAAATGATTTTGTTTGTGCAGACTTTCATAGGTGAGGTGAGAAAATGGTTCAAATCCTTAGCCCCAATAATTTTACATAATTGGGACCAATTAGAAGACAACTTTTTGACCAATTGGGGAAGTAAAGTGAACCATGTTCAAGCTTTGATTGAATATAATAATCTAAAAAAGCCACTAATGAGTCACTTCATGATTTTTATAAAATATTCAATAAAATATACAATTATATCCCTGCTCACATTAAACCTCTCCTAGGAGGTGCCCAATTGCATTATGTTGAAGCCTTTGACTATGATTTCTCAATTTTACTAAGAGAGAGAGAATTTGCCTCTTTAGCCGACATGCAAAATGATGTTGTAAAGGTTGAATTATATATGGCTATAGCAAAGAGGTCCAAAATGGGAAAAGCCAGATTAAAAGTGGAAGAAAAAACTTCCTCATATTCGGATGTAAAATTCGATACCATGATGAAAACTATGGTGAGGCTTATGGATAGGATTGCTCTTGGTAATAATCGCTTACCTGTTGCACAACAAGAAACATAGGTTAAGAATCCTCAATTTAGAAGGCCTCAAAATCAGCAGAGACCAAGCGACAATAGAAACCAGCCTGATAAAAAATTTAGGCCTCCCTTTCAAAAAAATATAGTGGATGAGGAAGAAACAAAACCTAATTTTTAGGAAGGCATCATTCATTGTTTAGATGAGGAGGTGTCAGGGATGTTCTTAACCAAAGAAGAACATGATGAATCTAGCCATGACATAGGGAACCATGAAGATGAGAAGCAATCTGATTATTTAAAAGGATACCATCATGTTATCTTTACGATGCAAACATAATATAACTTGAGGAATAGAAATTTTTATATTACAACTAATCAAATTTAGCCAAAGAAACATGCTCCAAAGCCAGTTGAACAAAAGAAAGACACACCACCCCATGGTAAAGATATTGAAAAAACACCACTGGTTTTTAATCTAGAAAATGAGATTTCTAAGATCAAAATTGTTGTCCCTTTTGGTGAGATAATTAAGGTCATTGAGTATAGGAGCCAATTTTTCAAAATTATTAACACTCAGTCTGTACCTTTTGACATTATAAATCTTCAAGAAGACCATCCTACTATCTTTCTAGGACCAAGAGTGGAAGATGAGAAAAATGAAGAAGTTCCACCTTTCTATGTGAATATGAATATCCATGACATAACTTTACATAATGCTATGTGAGATTCATGGGCCTCCCATAACTTAATGAGCTAAGGTGATCATGGAGAGAATGGGCTTAGACATAACCAAACCTTACGAAGACTTGTTTTACTTTTATTCCAAAAGAGTTCAGTGTTTTGGTATCCTTAAGGATGTGGTTGTTGGTTTATCTCAAGTGCCTGCTAAGACAGTGTTAATGGATATAGTTGTAGCTGACATTCCTCCAAAATTTGATATGATTTTATCTAGATCATGGACTGCTAAAATTCAAGGAACTATGCATATGGACATGACTTATGCCACTATTCCAGTCTTTGGTGAGCAAAGAAGGTTGTACAAAGAATCTAGGATGGCCTATATGGTTAGTAGCAAAGATAAAACACAAAAATTTCCATTTTGTATAGTAGAAACTGAGTTGGGGTCTTCCATTATGTTCAATGAGGTCATTAATGAAACAGAAAATCAGAAAATTGGAAAAAATCAGCATGTTGTAATTCAGCAGTTTGTGGAGGTAAATGAAGAACGTTGGTGGCATATGCACTTTGATGGCACCGCTGGAAGAGAAGGAGTTGGCGCAAGTATGTGGATTACTAGCCCTAGCGATGAAAGCAATTTTTATTCTTACAAATTGAACTTTAACTGTACAAACAACATGGTTGAATATGAGGCTTTGATTTTGGGTCTAGAAGCCTTCAAAGGTTTAGGCGCCAAGAAAATTTCAATTTGTGGTGATTATGAACTAGTAATAAAACAACCTCCAATCGGGGTGCCAAGTGGCTAATGAAGGAGGGCAGATGGAAAATGGAAGGGAGCGGAAAGCACGTGATGGCATGCTTTCAGCCGGTAGCCATTAACCTTGCAGTTAAGGTTCAAGGTACTCTACATAATGCCTCATGATGATGATATCGGGATGCCAACTATTCCTGTCAGACCTACATTGGAAACATCATAGGAGGGGGTTAAGTAAAAATCAGGTTAACAGCCAGAACATTCCTTCTGGCAACCATTCTTGCGGAGGAGTGGAAGCAAAATTTATAGGTCTCATCGTGCCAAACCTGCAATTGTTGTGTCCTCAGGGTTATTGGCTCTCTCACAAGATTTGCAGGTTTAGATAATCTGTGGTTCGTAATCCTCAGCCAGAGGAACGTAATGGTGAAAAGGCAGGTAGCAAAATTCTAGCTGTAATATTCCAAAATGGAAAATACAGGAATATAGAACATATGCAGCATTCCAAATAAATCAAAACAGGAACATAGCACTAAAATCTAGAAAATGCAGGAAATATGCTGCAACTGGAAATTACATTAAGACATCATAATCTATGAGCAGAGAACAATGGAGCCATATCATTATATATAACAACAAATGAAATTACACAGTGCTCCAAAAGGAATGCACTCAAGCCATAAGATGGCTGAAATACACTAAAGAAACCAAGCACTAGAAATGTTGTGTTGCTACTGCTACCACTGCTGGAAACCACTGCTACTAAGGAGAAGAACCATGTGCGGAAAATTTTTAGAGTGCTCAGAATGATCCGTGCTTTTAACCATGGATTCTACTCAAAAAACCCAGAACAACCCAGAAATAGTTTGGTCAGATTTTAAGTTTGGATTTCTGGCATTTTTTGAGTTGCCCACTGCATTTATGTTGCCTGACTTACACACTCCATGGGAATGAATGATGTTATGGGGCTGAAGGAATGATCTATCACCTGAAATAAGACCCAATCAACTCAATATGTGAAGATTTGGTCCCGTCACTAGAAAATAAGCTCAGAAATTGGAGATTTCTCTCCTCCACTGCTACACCCCTCCAACACAACCCAACTCTAAAAGGAATTGTGTTGTACATGAGACTGAAGCTTGGCCAAATTCCTGATTGTGGAATTATAGTGCAAAATCCTCCAAGATTTTCTCAATGGAAGAGGTGGGATTCTCAATCAAGAACACCCTGTGCTAAATAGCACAGGCAATCTTAGCTAAACAGTTGAAGAAAGCTATATGTCTAAACAGACCATATATCAAAATATCAAATAAACCAAGATGAATAATATGGCTGCAATCCTCTTCCTTTTATAAGATATGAGCTTCCAAACCCTAAGCCCCATACATTAATGACACTACTTCCTTGCATTGTGTCTCCATCTAAAACTATCCCTCCATTAATGTCCACTCATCCATGACAGTGTTGTTGATTTGGTCAAAGTTGACCCAGTCCACATGTTTTAGCCCCTGTTCACACCTTAGGGTGCTTTATTAAGCTGAAAAGATGCTCCACTTTCACATGAGAAGTGGTTTTATTCACAATAAAGAGATTTATGGGTCTCCCTACCCACTTATTCACCTATCTAAGTGACAAAAAAAAACTTTAATATTCCAATTAGTTGTAGGCTAATTTAGGAATATTACAGTCCTCCCCTCCAAAATGTTGCTTGTCCTCAAGAAACTGCAAGGATACTACAAAATCTCCAATGGATATGTCTCCTCCCAAGAATACAAGTTTGCCTTTGGTGGATAAACCAAATAGCTCTCATCGTGAAAAAGTGGGAGATATATGGAAAGAGTTATATGTTGTCAATTGGCCTCCTCAAGGCATGGGAGATGGTAAAAATTGGGTGCCTTAGTCCCCATGGGAAACTCCATTCTCCATGCTATCATCCAAACAAAGTGAGCCATATTCTTTGGTAGCTCATAGAAACAATCACCAATCCCCTGCTTATGCAATTTGTAGGGGTTGCATGGCTGAAAGTGAGAGATAAGGTTGTTCAACTTATGTTGTCTCTCTCTCCATTTATGATAAATTTGGCGCTGTTGATCTTGGGCTGCAATAATATAGTTCTCAAGAAGAAAAAAGATGTTTGGAATCTCATGATCCCATTCATTGGTTCTAGGAAGCCTTCTTGCCCAATCCTTCTTGCATATAGTGAATAGAGTATCTTCACCATATGGGCTCCAAAAGAAATATGGACTAAGTGTCATATGACATCTTGGATGGTGACAATAGTCCCTCAATTGAGACCAGTGTTGTTATTCTTCTTTGTTGTCTCAAAACATGATGTGATAAGTGGCCATCCAACCGTTTTCTTACTACCATAAGCTTCTCAAAAGCTTGAAAACATTAGAGGACATTAGGTGTTGGTTGAATATGATCTAAGCAAAAATTATCTTGCCCAAAGCATCCCATAAAGTGGTCATCCCCATCACTGAATGTAGTCCCAAAAGGACCATGAAATCCACAAAGACGTTTGCTCTCTTGTGGAGCAATGTGCTGCAAATGCATGGTAAAGGAGTGAAAATACATTTTTAGTTGATAAATAAGCATCAAAACACAATCTTTACCATATATTGTAGACAAGTTGGTGAAGAGATCCATAGATGAGTCTTCCCATCTCTCCATCAAAAGGGGAAGTGATTGAAACAACCTTGCAAGGTGGTTTATTTCCTCCTCATACATCAAACAAGCTACATATCTCTTGATATGTTGGTGCACATCTTCTTTGAGATCCTCCCAATAGAATCCCTTCATGATGGTGTAATAAGACTCAATGAAGTCTACATGTCCTGAAGAGAGTGCCTCATATGTTGCATGTAGAATCCCCTTCTTGAGCTTGGAGTCTCTAGTCAAGTAGATCGGATCATGGAAATAGATGACTCCATCAACCACTCTATACCTCCCATCTATCACTTGCCCATCAAGAACCTCACATGTGAAGAGGTTCTTGGAATATTCTACCAATAGTTGGGACTCCCAATATGGATCTAGGCTTCCCAATAATGACAGCGTTGTAGAAATCTGAAATGAAGCATCTGTCACATCATAACTCTCCTCTTTGACATGCTCAATGCCAAAGCCACATGTTGGAGTAATGTTACCCCACTTTTGTTGCCTCTCTTGTAGTTGATATTTCCCAAGACAAGATTGGAGCACATGGAAGTCAACATCCTCTTGAAAGGTATCTCTCCTCCAAAACTTTCATAGTTTTGCCAATGCATGAAAGAGTGTTAATAACTTCTTTTCATATTCAGAAATATTCCTCATGTGTGGAAGTATCATTTACTACTCCAAGGCTATGGAGTGGCCATTTGACACCATGCTCATGTCATCATAGATTTCTGAATCATTTTTCAGCGCAAATAGTTGAGTGGGAGATAGTAATGTACATATCAGACAATTGTTCACTCCTCTTATGAACCCATCAAAGGTTCTCTACACTTTGTGAGCTCTTCCCAAGGCTCCTCCCCTAGCCACATATATCAATGTTGCACCATGTTGAGAGAACTCTTTATTCATCTTCAAATCAGGAGGTCTCCTTGGTGGAATGCCTTCATGTAAAGAGACATCAAAATCTGAAGTAGATTGTATAGGTGAGTGGACTGATTTGTCCCTCCCTTCACTGCATAAATCAATCTCCTTCTTTTGTATATAAACCTCTTGAAATAAACAAGGGTGCATGCCTCTCATCCTTTGTTGTTGATCCACCTTTTCTTCTCCTCCTTTGATCAAGGAGTTACAGCCCATCACTATTGTCACAAGATGCTCCTTGAGAACTTTTTGCAAAGATGCAAAAGCTCCTCCACTTGAAGCAATAACCTCATTCCCATGTCCCTGTGGTGATGGTTCTCCTCCCAAAGTGACAGCGTTGTTACTTTCTCTCTGGTCTTCCTCCTCATCAATATTTGAGAATACCTCATCAACAATGAGAGACCCTAGATCTTGGTCTTCCCTTGAAGGAGTAATCTCCATGCCTTCCTTTTGAGAAGAAATCTCTTCATGCAATGGGGATCTTGCCCTTAGCAAGGTATCATACAATTTTTTATCCCCCTCAATAGAAATTTGGAGTGGAGTTGGTGTAATAGATATTTCCAACTCATGCAAAGGTTTTGAGTGTTTTTGTTTGGCTAGCTCAACCAAGGATATTTCATAATGTTTTGCATCAAACATTTTCACTAACCTCCTAGTGAACTTTGCATAAGTAGATACATTTACATGATTCAAGGAAGAATTTTCATAAAACCATAGGCATAAGCCTTACCTTCAAGATGCAGCGCTGCTAATCTAATGGCTTCATCTTCTGACACTTGGTGCTGCTGCAAATAGGTGTCTAGCTCCTTCAGCCAAGCCCTAGTTGTACATTTAGGTGACCCATCAAAAGTAGAAAGAAAGAATCTACCCAAATCATGTTGCTTGCACCACTTCCTTCTATTGTGATTTCTAGGTCTTCTATTCTCGTTGATCTTGCAAAACCCTTGAAATTTTAGATACTCTTTGAACCTATGAGATTGAGATTCATACTCTTGAAGATAGTCACCAAGAGTATCCTCCTTTGGTACATCTCCTTCCTCGATTTCTCTTGCTATGAACATAGAAATGGTAGAGCGTTGTAGATCTGATTGTGTGGTTGAATGCTTACACCCATAATATCAAGAACTGGAGATTTCTTCATGTGTAAATATTCTTGAGGAATATTCATGTCTTTCCCTCCTCATTCCCTTGATTTCTATATTAATCTCATGCATAGTTTGGAGAAGAAGTTCTGAAAACTTCTTTCCCTCCATTTCTCCAAATAATGGAGACTTGCCTTTGTCTCCTCTGTAAGCCTTCTCTGTTCTGTGAGAAGCAGCTTCTTCTTCTTTTGATAACATAGATGTAATGTCTTCATAGGCTGAGCCAAGATTATGCTCTGATGCCTCTGTAATATTCCAAAATGGAAAATATAAGAATATAGAACATATGTAGCATTCCAAATAAATCAAAATAGGAACATAGCACTAAAATCTGGAAAATGCCGGAAATATGTTGCAACTGGAAATTACATTAAGACATCATAATCAATGAGCAAAGAACAAAGGAGCCATATCATTATATATAACAACAAATGAAATTACACAGTGCTCCAAAAGGAATGCACTCAAGCCACAAGATGGTTGAAATACACTAAAGAAACCAAGCACTGGAAATGTTGTGCTGCTACTGCTACTACTGTTGGAAACTACTGCTACTAAGGAGAAGAACCATGTGCGGAAGGCTGTTAGATTGCTCAGAATGATCCGTATTTTTAACCATGGATTCTACTCAAAAAACCCAGAAAAACCCAGAAATGGTTTGGCCAAATGTTAAGTTTTGATTTTCAGCCTTTTTTGAGTTTCCCACTGCATTTATGCTGCCAGACTTACGCACTCCCTGGGAAATACTATTGATATGGGGCTGAAGGAATGATCTATCAAATGCAACAACACCCAATCAACTCAATAGGTGAAGGGTTGGTCCCCTCACTGGAAAATAAGCTCATAAATTGGAGATTTCTCTCCTCCACTGCTACACCCCTCCAACACAACCCAACTCTAAACAAAACTTCGTTATACATGAGACTGAAGCTTGGCCAAATGCCTGATTTTGGAAGTATATTGCAAACTCCTCCAAGAGCTTCTCAATGGAAGAGGTGGGATTCCTGATCAGGAACACCCTGTGCTAAACAGCACATGAAATCTTAGCTAAACAGTTGAAGAAAGCTATATGTCTAAACAGACCATATATCAAAATATCAAATACACCAAGATGAATAATATGGCTTCCATCCTCTTCCTTTTATAAGATATGAGCTTCCAAACCCTAAGCCCCATCCATTAATGACACTACTTCCTTGCATTGTGTCTCCATCTAAAATTGTCCCTCCATTAATGTCCACTCCTCCATGATAGCGTTGTTGATTTAGTTAAAGTTGACCCAGTCCACATGTTTTAGCCGATGTTCACACCTTAGGGTGCTTTATTAAGCTGAAAAGATGCTCCACTTTCACATCAGAAGTGGTTTTATTCACAATAAAGAGATTTATGGCTCTCCCTACCCACTTATTCACCTATTTAAGTGACAAAACAAAACTTTAATATTCCAATTAGCTGTAGGCTAATTTAGGAATATTACACCAGCCAAAGGATAATGGGAAGAAAAAGGTTGTGCAAAACAATGCTGGTACCAGTAAGAGAGGAAGAAGGATGAAAAAGGAAAAAATGGAAAATCTCTTTGAAGTTTATGCAGCTGTAAACTCTCCACAAATTAGGAATGTCATTCATGGATGGGAAAGAGAAAGTGATAGTAAAGAAGAGGATATTGAGGTTTAGGAGGAGAATATGGACTTTTTTGTTGATCCTGGGAGCACGAGAGGACATCTCTCCCTCTTTCATAAATCAATACACACCTACTGGACTTTGAAATGTGTTCTAGCTAAAGCTCTTCAAAGCTTATAGATAAGTGAAGGGAACCCTAGGTGCTTTCAATATTACAGGAAATCAAAACAGATATTCAGGAGATAAGGGTGTCACAATATCATGCCACTTCTCATATAGGCAGGATTGAAAGAGAACTACAGCAGATGCAGCAGGTTGATATGTCAGGATCTACAGCAAAAGACCTGGCACCAATAGACTCTTCTAATGGTTAATTGACTTTAAGTTAATATGATTTTTGCATATAGATTTTATATTTCATGTTGTTTAATAGGCTTGATAGTAAACATTAAACAGGCCATGGCGGCAATTAAAAGAATGAAACAGTTACAATTTTGGATGGCATTTAATGCCTTAAGGTGGCCAACAAACCTAGTTTCCTATGGGCAGGTTGAGGCCATCATCTGTGAATATGTTGCAACTTGCTCTATATTTTTTGAGAAATATAAAATGGTAAGGAACTACTAAATTTACAACAACAACAACAAAAAAAAACTAGTAATAAAACAAGTAGAAGTATCTTATCAGACTAAAGATGTCAGAATGAGGGCTTATAGGAATTTGATCCTTGATTTTCTTGAAAATTTCAAAGAACATAGTTTCAAAATCAAAGCTAGAAACCATAATTTTGTGGCTAATTCCTTGGTTGTCTCAGCCAAGTTCTTTATCATCCCTACTCATCCCGGAAACAACTATGAAGTTGAGGTCATGCATAGACCAACTATCCCTGGTAATATTATCAATTATAAAGTGTTTGATAGTGATCAATGGGTCAGAAACTATTTTGAGCAGAAATAATAATTTGAAAAAATTCAAGTAGACCAATAGAACATGTTTGCCGAAACCAAAGCTAGTCTAGAAGTCCTCCGGCTGAAGAATAATTGCATTCCTAAAGGCTTGATCCCCCTTGAGAATATTTTGACCAGAATGATGTGTTTAGAATCCAAAAATGAAAGTTGGTGGTGAAGATATTGAAAGTTGTAATCTTGGTACTGCAGAAAATCCCAATTTTTTTTCAGAAAGAAAAAAACGCTGTATATATTAAAAGAAATATATGACAGTACATGATCCACAATACATTCTCAAACTGTTATTAAAAACAGCGAGAAAACCCCATATACCAAATACATCCAGAATACACTTCTGAATAGAAGTGATTCGATGTTCATGGCCAACTATAATGGGTAGTATAGAACATACCCACGAGATCATCCCTGTATACATTGAAAGGAACATTCAGAGAAAATACAGCAGCATCATATTCCTGATAATAAGGAGTAAAAGAAAACTGAAATGAAAGAAAGCAGAACAAAAAGGAAAGTTCCATAGCGTCTTCCATGGCTGATAAGAGGCAATCACGCTTGTGCCAACACCAATCAGGCACACTTGAAAACATGAGCGACATCGAAGTCCCATAGTAGAGGGCAAACCATTGTAAAGAACTGGCTCGCTTGTAATACATCGTATGCGCATGACATATGGAAATCGGACTCGCTTGATGAATATGCCAGATTCGCTTGAAATAAGTAAACCAGCCCCGTTGCAGCAGAAATCCCAATTTGATCAAGTTGTCCAAGCTTCTTTCTTCATAGGTGAGACAAAGGTATGTTGATTTGATGAAAATTTAAATTGATGTTTTTTCATGGAGCTATCAGACCTAAAAAGGTATGATCATAGCATCATTCAACACACAATACCAATCAAATAAAATGAAAAGTCTTTTAAACAAAAATTGAGGAGAATCAATCCACTGCTCATTCCATTGATTGAAAAAGAAATGTGGAAGTTGTTTGATGCAAAAATCATTATTCCATTGAGGTTTTCTAAGTGGATTGCTAATTTGGTACCTATGAGAAAGAAGAATGGCGAGATTAGGATATGCATTGATTTCAGAAATTTGAATAAGGCATCTCTTAAAGACAATTATCCACTTCCAAAAATGGATCAAATTTTGCAAAATATTTTTCTATCCAAAAGGATGTCTATGCTTGATGGGTTCTTAGGCAATAATTAGATACTAGTACATCTGGATGACCAAGAGAAAACTTCCTTCACCACACCATGGGGGGAATTTATATATGCCAAAATGCCTTTTGGTCTCATAAATGCAGGAGAAACTTTCCAAAGGGCGATGGACATTGCATTTGTTGAATAAAAGGACAAGTCATTGGTGATTTACTTGGATGATATCATTGTGTTTTCAAAGATGGAATAGGAGCATCTCAAGCACTTGGAGAAAATTCTGCAAAAATGCAAAAATTTTGGTATTTCTTTCAATCCCAGTAAGAGTGTTTTTTCTCTTACTATTGGAAAATTATTGGGACACATAATATAAAAATAAGGAATAAGGATTGAGCCAAGTAGGGTCACTTCCATGCAGAATTTAGATTTTTCAAGAACCATAAAAGAGATTCAATACTTTTTAGGCAAAGTAAATTTTGTTAGGAGATTTATTCCTAATTTTGGAGAAATTGTCGAGCATATTACTAAGATTCTAAGGAAGGATCCTCATATTAAATGGACAGCAGAGCAAAAATAGTCTGTTGAAAAGATCAAGAAGGCCCTTACCCAAGTCTCGGTGCTCATAAATCTTGAATTTTCTAAGGATTTTCTGGCTTTTACTTTTTCCTTTGAACATACAATTACTGGAGTGTTATTCAAGAAGAGGCAACAAGGTAATGAGCAACCTATTTATTTCTTCAATAGAACACTTGAAATTCTCAACTGAAGTATATTATTATGGAGAAAAAATCCATGCTTTAGTGAAGGCGCTTAAAGGTTTCATAATATATATTGTACATTATCACATTATGGATTTTGTGATGAATGTTGTGGTGTAAGATATACTGACTCAAGATGATTCAGATGGAAAAAGAGGTAAGTGGATTGCCACTTTGTTGTAGTATGATATGGATATTAGGCCTAATAAGTTGGTAAAAGGTCAGGGGTTGGCGAAATTGATGGCACAATAAAATTTTTATTGCCTAGATATGAATTTCATTGCAAAATTTTCAAAAGTGATTGAGGAAGAGGAATTGATTCGTGTAGAGGAAAAATTCCTTATGTCTAAATGGTATAGGGTTGTAATTTTTGTTTTGCAACATCACAAAGCTCCTCTTGAATTAACCAAGTCCAAATCCATATTTTTAAAACTGGATTCTCTAAGTTATCACATTCTGAACAAGAATTTATATTGGAGAGATATCGGTGGGATACTTTTGAACTGCTTGTTAGAAGATGAAGCTAAGAGGGTAATTGATGAGTTTCGTAAGGGTGATTGTGGAGGTCATCATTATTGGAAGGCTACAACAAACAAGATACTTAGAGCAGGCACTATTGGCCTTCTATTTTCAAAGACATCTACAAAAATATTGTTGCCTATCATGAGTGCCAAAATTTTTATGGAAAAAAGGAGCTAATTCCTTTTCCTCTGAAACCCATTTATATATAAACTCCTTTCCAACAATGGGGATTAGATTTTATTGGCGAGATACACCCTGCATCCCTAGGCAAACATCAATGGATCTTAACAACCACTGATTACTTCACCAAGTGGATTGAAGTTGTCCCTACAAGGAAAGCCACAAAATCAGTCATAATTCATTTTCTGGGAAATAATATTTTATCAAGGTTTGGTTGCCCCATGAAAATTATTACTGAAAATTCTCAAGCTTTCAAGTCTAAGAAATTGATTAGCTTTTGTAATAAATATCATATTACTCTTGATCACTCTACAACATATTACCCTCAAGGTAATGGCTTGGCTAAGTCATCAAATAAAATAATAGTCAGAATCATTAAGAAGGTTTTGCAAGAAAACCAAAGGTCATGGCATTTGAAGTTAAAATTTTCTTTATGGGTTGATAGAGTTTGTACTAAGAGGTCTATAGGTACATCTTCTTATGAGCTAGTATATGGAGCTGAAGAAATATTTCCAACCCCCCTTGAAGTTCCAGTGATGGATTTATTGTAAGGGTTAGAAGAAGAACCAAATGCAATCCAAAAAAGGATAAATCAGCTCATTTCTCTGTAGGAAAGAAGGGAAGAAGTGTAAAATGATCATCAACAGTCATAAAATAGAGTCAAAAATACTTTTTATAGGAAGACAAAGGAGGAAAACTTCAAAGTTCAAGATTTGGTTTTGAAGTGGGAGGCCATGATTGAAGATAAAGGGAAGCATGGAAAATTTGAGAATATCTAGAAAGGACCTTTTATGATAGTATCATATCATGGGAACAATGCATTCTTACTTCAAGAAATGAACGGGAAGCTATTTGAAGGAGGACTTTTCAATGGCAGGTTTCTAAAACACTACTCTTCCTAATTCATTATGTTGTAATACACAACACTGTATATATATTCCATTATTTGTTATTTTTTTTGCAAATAAAGATGATATTATCATCAATTTTGAATCCAAGGAGAAGTCCATAAAAGCTTGAAGAAGACTTCATCAAATTCATAATTTTCAGTTTCCAAGTAAGGCACTGGAGCTTCTAGTTCTTTACTGCACCATAGGGGCACAAAATCCCCATTGGAGCCATTGTTATCCAAGATAACCATTAGATTTTTTTTGAGTCATGAGTCAATTACATTAATTTAGGGTTGTGTTAGAGTCAATATGTTCAGTGATCAAACATTCTCTTTTAGTTTATTTGCTTGTAGTCCTAGGTCAAAAAATTTGTCTTTTCAAACAAGTTTTTGAATCAATTTTGGTCATTGCCTATGGTATAGGTCAGAAATGTTGCTCCCTTCATTCCATCCATGGCCATCATCATCTCATAGGTCATGTCACTCATTTTCATTAGAGTCTTATGCCATTTATTCCATCTCCATCTAAGTCTATATCTAGGTCTCCCAGTTTTTCCACTGAAAAGTCCAAAAATGTCACCAAAGAGGGCGAACAAGGCTTCATTCTCATCATATCAATATTTTAAAGGGAGTTAGAATAGTTAGGGGAATAAAGTAAGACAATTTGTCTTATTTCAAAACTTGTTTCATTCTGCAAATTATTTCCAAAAAGGGTTGAAAGGATAAAAGAGGTCAATTTTATATCAAAGGATTTATCTTAAAGTATAGGCTTATTAGTGCATTTTATCCAAAGTTTGAGAAAAATTATAGAGTATGCACTATTAGCCTAAGTTCGGGATCAAAATGCTTTTATCCTAAGTCAAAAGGCATATGAATTTTAACCAAATTCTTTCGCATATGTAATAAACTTTACAAAATTACAAAAGGTATTTATCATATATGGTTAAGTCCCACTCTCCATACAACCACCTGATCAATTAGTCCACAAAATCGATGACCCACAACCTTTTTCACACCCCTTATAAGGGGTTCTGAAAAGTGGATTCCTCCACGCTGTTCCCATGTCGACTTGTCAGCCCCTCATCATTTCGCACCCAGCCCCCCGCAAACCTCTTACCACTCCTACCCCATCATCTCCCCCCCCCCCTCCCCCCGAAATCTGCCAAACCAACCCATTTTACCATTGTCCTTCCCACGTACCTCCCTGCACTCCCTTACTTCCACGTATGTCCTCCCACCTAATCCAACTCCATCCTACCATTCCATTCCCTGCGCGCTCCCCTCCACTCTCATCCCGACATGTGGCCAAAACAATTAGTGTATCCAGATATGATTTAAATTGAAATGATAGTCTCTCAGCTATTTTAACAAAAATTTCCAGTAGCAGGGGAATTGGCACCAAAGGTGACTCAACACTAATGAGTGGAAAAATGACAGGGCAGGGGATGATATGGAAAAAGGTTCTAGAACCTAGCCAGCTCAAAGGGAAAAGGATGAATCTTCGAAAGCATGAGGAAGGTATTTCAATCAGAGACAACTTAAAAATATCATTCATCTAGAAGAAACCTCCAAGCATTCAATGGTCAGTTAGAGAGAATCCATGACACTTGGTAACATGTGGCATAGTATCCAAAGCAAGCACCACATCAGCTCATCAATCCATTCAAAATGGCTGACATGGTTAAAATATCTCACCGGTTTTTCCACCTCACCAACACACAACTCATCCTCAAAATTCTGAAATCAGAGCCTAAATTTTAGCATGACAGTTTTCCTCATGATCATGGTTGATGCCACCTTAGACAAAGCTCTTTGGTTTGATAAGCATCATAAATATGGTTTATTTAATGTTTGTTGATGAAATTAATTGTGATAGAGTCCTTTTAGGTTACAAAATCTTTTCAATAGAATTATCTCTAATTTCTCTCAATGTAATGAATTCCTTTTGGGATTAGAACTCTACATCATTTCGAGAGTTTGACCCGGGTAGAAGAGCTATGTAAAAATGGTTTCACTCTATAAATAGGGAATTTTTAGAGGTAGAGAACGTTGATGGATGATGTGAGGAGGACAACCACTTTTGAAACCTTTTTCTTCAACTAATATACATTTGCAGCAGACTGTCTTTTTCACCTGATATTATGTTTTGGATCCTATGTTACATCTTCATGTCTTATGTATTGTTATCAGTTTCATAGCAATTTGATTACTTGGAATTCATGTCAGATGCTCCAACTTCCTTCATTTATTGTGTTTTACTGCAAAAGTTTATTTCATATCATATTAAAGCCAAAATTTCCTCAGCTTCCATTGAAGAAGTTTGTTTGTAATTGAATTTCCACAGTTGACTCCATGCCCAATGGTGGCTTTTATCACATTCTTTCACCTACATAATCTCATGAAAAATACAGAATTAGCCTTCTGAAGTTTTCAATTTTATACTAAGAATATTATAGGAGTTTTGAGAGAACCTTCTCAGACTGGAAGGGATAACTTCCAGTTAAAAGTTGGTTTGAAATATTTACAATGAATTGACTATTGAGAAGCCCAATTAGGCTTAGTTTGGTGATAACACATGTGTTTGCAAGCTGCAGGGACTGTAATGGTTTGCGGGGGTGGGAACACCTTTCCACATCCACCTAAACCATTTCATATTCTACCTAGGCACCTCACCTTGCTTCCAAACTATGTATCTAAATTCACTCTGTTGGGGTAAATGAAGGACGTTGTGCACATCAAATTTGGTGTAAGATAGGCCTCTAATGGGTACCAAGATTGGCCAAGGGGATCCCACACCCTTAATTCACCTCCTTATACCTTCATACACCTTCATCTACCTTCAAGACACCATTTATGACTTTAAAAATCTCTCAGACCACCTCCGTAGAAAAACAGGACCTCCTGTAGCAATACAGGACCTTTTGTAGCACCTTCTGTACAAGCACCGTAGATTCATTTTATTCAACTTGTTTTTCTCCAAACATTTATTTTTGCATAGTGAAGTTAAATAATGCCACACACTATGATTTGATGATTCGGGAAGAATTTAGGACCACTCAAACCTCATCCTTCCATCACTGCAACCGTTAGATAGAAAACCAGGTTTAGAATTAGTATCTTTCTTCATAGGCATGTTAAAGATTGGATTCCTCATTTTCAAGCAAGTGTGAGTAGATAAATTATGCATGAAAATGAGGTTAATGATTTAAATCATGTGAAAGTAAAGTAGCATGCTTTATTCCCGCAAATAGATTATTTTATTTCATTTATGCAACTTCAAGTAGCATTTGCATTCGATGAATGGCAAGTAGAGTAGCGTGATTTATTTGTGAAAATAGATTATCCCATTTTACCTCATGCAATATTAATTAGAATTTACATTTGATGATTGGAATTTTCATAAGAGGCTTTCACTAGAATTAGTTTGAGGAGTAGTCTTTGAACACCTTGACCTGATTTCATGAATAGGAGTGACATGAGTAGAACCTAGCCTGTTGTGCATATATCACTATCACCTTTAAGTTTGTATGAACCCCAGGTTGATCATTGAAGTTGAGAAGCCCTTGGGAGTTGTAACATCCTTGGTGTAATACCGTGGCTCTTTTCTGGGAGGTGTCTAATTAGGTGTTATTTCTACTTTAGAATTGCTTGTTTTTCTGTTTTGCATAAGTCTTATTGTTTTTAAGAAAATGTGAAATTTTCAAAAAGAAACTTTTTCTTTCATGCCTCATAGGAGTAGGGATAACCAAGGTAAATTCTTACCAAAAACCCCCATCCCCTCAAGAATTCAACCTTTAGTCTTCTTCGGTGATTGTGAACTTCCCTCTCTAGCCACATATGAGTTAGAAGACCCTCTAGGTAAGCAAGCTAAAATTTTTGAAGAACCTATAGGAGAAGAAGAACTTGTCTCACCTACCCAAACTATGGCTGAAAACAAGAACATTAAGATTTTCCCTATTAGAGAAACCAATGGAGAGGCTAGAATTGAAAACGTAATCTCTTCTTCCCTCCCACATTTCCATGGTCTAACCTCTGAGGATATTGACACCTTCATGCTTGAATTTGTTGTTTTCTGTAGGACCTATGACTATGTCTTTGATGAGAAAATGTTGAATTTGTTTCCTTATACCCTCAAATATGAAAACTTGTACTATTTTATGGGTCTACCTAGAGGAAACATCACTACTTGGGTCCAAATGCAGCAAACCTTCAATAGAATATACCAGGATTACTGTAGGTATAAAGAAATAGAAGAAATAGTTAGGATGACCCTTGGACTTGATGAATCTCTAGAGGACTATGAGGAAACATTTCAACACAATTATAAGAAGGAAAATTGTACCATTGATCCTAAGTCACTCAAGCTAGTTCTCCTTCGAGGGATTAAGGAGGATGTAATGGAAACCCTCGACATGCTATCTAGAGGATATACCTACCAATTACCTTATGATGAGATCAAAACTATATTCAAGAATCACTCTAGGGTTGTGTTGAGTCTCGATTTTTCTCATTTTTCATAATGTTCTAAGGCCTTGCTTTCCCCCCTTTTTTAACTCTTTTGACCCTTAATAACTCTCTTTTTTCCATATTACATATGTTTTTCCCAAAAGGGTGTCGTGAGCTTTGAGGTATACAAATTATTCTAAAAAGTATCATTTCACTTTGTTCTTAAGTATTTTCAAAGCTAAATGTTACCTAATCAAATTATCTATAATTTCAAGTTTAACTCACTGAAACTTACTCAAATTAATTACTTTCTGAAGCAACTCCATGATCTCCTGCAGACAACCTGTGATTCGTTGATTTCTTGCAGACACCACGATTTCCTGTAGACGTGGATTTCCTGCAGCAATATCAGCGGTAGAGTATGTTCCAGTCAACCACAAGAAGAATGGGAACATGGGTTTTATTAGGAAATACGCCTACATGGACGTTGTCCTATTGGCCACCTCGAAATTGTCACCAAAACCACCCAAATCTTCAGTTCTCTCATCGACGGTCGTATTGGGAAATAGCTCCAAAAACTTAACGAAATCAGTTTTTTTCGTGCTTTTAGTCATGAAAAACTCAACATAGCTATTTTTGTTGTCTTTTCCAGTTATTGTTAGAAAACAGTTGCAACATGTTAGTTTTCCTAATTCGGCAAAGCTTATGCCTCTGCACTTGTATAAATATTGTTATGTTTTATTTGCAAAGAAGGTTGTACCAATGTAATACTTTTCCAAATTAATACAAAATTACATGTTATATTGATATTACTGTGTAAACTCCTTTAGCAGTAAAATGGGTTGTGAGTAAGGGAGGGCCCCCTTTTCTCACAACTCCAAGTAGTTGTAGATTTGGGTTGCTTTTGATTATTTCTCATTAATTGACAAAGTTATTGCACAATTGTTGTTTCTCTTTTTCTAATTTGTAGAAACACATGTATGATGTTTAAATGGTGAATTTTATTTGATAAATAAGTTTGGAGTCATTTGATCAAGCTTTGATTTATCTTATGGAATGTTAAACTGATTTCATTATTGTTTTCTTGGTCCCTTATATTTTTCTGATCGACATCTGCAATCTTAGGTGCTGTAGATGGATGATTAAATCTGCTCCATATCCTTTGCTGCTAAGTGTTGATGAGGAAAAGATATATTGGAGCTGTGTGTGTATGGTTTTGATTAGAGAAGCACTTAAAGTATTATCCTGCATATATTTTGCGCAACATCTCATAAGCTTACCTACCTCCTGGTTGATGATTCATGTCTGTCAAATTATAAGTCTATAATTTTCCCAAAAAAATTGGCGCCATTGCCATGGAGATGCTAAGGGATTATACTGAAAGTATTTTAGTATGATTTCTTGTTGTTTGAGATTTTCACGACTGGGGAAATCAAAGTGGTAAGACGTGGGGTAAGGTCTACACACCTGCGGAGATCAGAATTCACCAAAGCCATGTCGTGATTGTTTGATAAGTTGAAGTTTTTGAATTATTTTGCATAATATATGAATAGGGTCCAATATTATAAAAAAAAATTGGTGGTGGTGTGAGCACCACTTCGTCCACTAATAAACTAGCAAGAACAAGTAAGTTTGTAAGGAACAAAGCAACAAAGGAAGAAAAATCCGAACAGGAGATTTGTAGTCTTGAAAAGAGATTGGTAGTTGATCCTAAGTAGATTAATACTTCCACTGTAGGATATTCTATAAGAAATTATTTTGTTGCTACCCATTTATAACCTTCTCTTACAAGGAATTCAACATCTTTGCTCAGTGGTTAGCCTGAAGAGGAATTCCTCATCAATATTATTCAAGAACTAGAGTTTTAGACCATTGACTCTCCAGAATTTGTAGTTCACAAGGGTCCTACTCTCTCCTGGTACGATATGGCTCATCTAGAGGTTACTGGTAATATAGATGGGAACTATAATGAGAAGGAAGAGGAACTAGTCACATTTGAACTTCCTATCAAGGGAACTCGTGGAGCTACCGAGATGAAAACATTCCTCCCTCAACCTTGCCTAACTTTCGTGGTATATATAGTGAAGATCCTGACGCCTTTTTATTCGAATTTGATGTATTGTGCATAATCTATGACTATTCTTCCAATGCTCAGAAGCCAAAGTTGTTTCCTGCTACATTAAAAGATGCATCCCTCATGTGGTTTATGGGGTTGGGCTCAAACTCCATTGCAACCTGGGACGAAATGAAGAAGGTTTTCCTAAAAAATATCAAGATTATTGTAAAACTAGGGACCTTAGGGAAGAAATTTTTGGCATGACTCAGAAGTAATGGGAGAGTCTTGAGGACCTGGTGGAAATATTTCAATATAATTTGCAGAGATCCAAGAGAACATTTTTCTCATGAAAATTAGACCAGAATTTTTGGAGGTTTTGAACCTGATGGGAGTAGGTGATATATCAAAACTGAGTTATGATGATGTGTGTGAGTTGTGTCGACGTTATTCAAGGGGAAATTCTAAAGTTGGAGTAGGATCAAGAGACACTTCTTCCAAACTCATCAAACGAGTTGTCGGAGCTGGAGTAACCAAAGCTGAAATGGGTAATTAATTTGAAAATTTTAAGAATGATATTCTTAGCACTTTTTCTTCGCAATTGGATGTTTTTCATGCTAAGAAGAAATAGGAGGAAGTGGAGAAGGCCCTTGATGTGTTCTGCTCCAAATGCAAGAAGAAAAACCTCTTGAGGGAATGCCCTGCAGACAATATAGAGGTATGTTGAATTTGTGAGGTTGATCAATGTCCTTCTCTTCTAGAGATTAAAGCATCATATCTAGCAGATCAAGGGGTTGTCAATGCACTCTATGAAATGGTACCTCAAAAACCATGGCAACCACTTCCTACATGTATGTCACAACAACATTTTCAAATTCCTTATACTTAGAATCAGATGTGGAATATTCCAATGCCCTCGCAGCCCTAGCCTCCACAATAACCTTGGCATGGGCAAAATTTTCGTACCCTGCTACACAGAATTTTCCATCTCATAATTTCTATTCACCACGGCCCATACCGCAACAAATGGTTCAACCACAACAACAACAACTTCAGTTGCCTGGCCCACCAAATCAACCCCATCCCACAGAACTTCTTGCCCAGCCAGTATCCAACCCCAATAATAAAGCCATCCAATCTGATCAAAATATTGGATTTCTCACTTATCCCACTTTTCCTACCTATTGTATTTCACCCCATCCTGTGCAGGAAATTTATGATCCTTTGTTGCAGGAATTTGTTGTGTCATTATAGGAAATTAAACTCAGATCAGGAAAATGGTGACTCAACCACCAAAAATTGAAGAGATTATAGAGGAAGACACTTTGGACACACCTGAACCAGCAAAACAAACCACTTCAAAGTCACAAGAACCTTCCTTTTCCCATACTGTCCAGCTTCCTTTTCCATATAGGTTGGAGATGAGAATAAAAAAACATGAGTTTGATCTTGTATCTGAACTCAGAAATGTATGCATTAAGATCCTATTACTGCAAGCAATTAGGGATATCCCAATTTATGATAAAATAGTAAGGGAACTATATACCAAGAAATCTGGGAGATGGAAGAAGGAACGCTCCACAATTCAATTAGGTTGGAAACTTGAAAGCCTTATGTCCATCGTTCTAATCGATTTAGGTGCAACCATCAATGTAATGACAATGGAGACTCTATCTCACGTAGGATCCTTTGACTTACTTCCTACTCCTACTATGTTAGAATTAACAGACAGGTCTAAGGTAAAGCTAGAGGGTGTATTAGAATACATTTTCATTTCATTGGAATCTTGGAAGTGCCCTGCAAAATTTTATGTTCTTCAACCTAAAACCAACTTGGGAGGGCATCCTGTAGGTCTGAAAATATGATCAAGGCTCATGGATATATAAGCATATCAATTTGTATCCCCCTACTAAACACCTCTTAAGATCAGAAAATACTCATTGGGTTGAAGAATAATAACATAATTCATAATGTACCCAACTAGTTTTGACAATAGCCTAATCCATGAGCCTTAAGTAAAACACAAAGGAAAATCTGATAAATTGTTGTATTTCTAATCCTGTTTTTTCACAGCATTTAGAAGGGCAGTCTAGTCATAATATAGATATCATTACTGACCTGCAAAACTTTTATGAGAATAGTACAACAGCTAAATTACATTCATCCCTCTTATATGCATTCCTTGCATATTCAATGACTGAATGTGGAGGTAAGGTAATTGAAAATTTTCCTAGAAAAACATTAAACATCAATTCTACCTTAACCCATGAACAAGAGAAATAATTAATTCAGACACTGGAAAACTTTTCAGATACATTTTCTTGGGAATATACAGACATGAGGGGTATTCACCCAGACACATGCATTCATCATATCTACATAGAAGTAAATTCCAAGCCTATGATACAACCATAAAGAAGGATGAACCTTGCTTTAAGAGAAATTGTAAAAAATGAACTGCAGGAATTGTTAAATGTAGGGTTCATCTATCCTATCTCAGACAAACAGTGGGTATCTGCATTGGTTATCGTCCCTAAAAATAATGGTAAATGGCGAGTGTGTGTATATTACAGGGAACTAAACAAATATACCTTAAAAGATCACTTTCCCTTGCCTTTTATAGACCAAGTATTGGATACTTTTGCAAGGAAGAAGTATTTTTCCTTCCCATATGGTTTCAGCGGGTACAATCAAATTAGGATAGCTCCAGAGGACCAAGAGAAGACAACATTCACATGTCCCTGGGGTACCTATGCATATAAGTTACTACCATTTGGTTTATGCAACACACCAACAACATTTCAATGGCAATCCTTGGTATTTTCTTTGACCTTTTGCATGATTGCATAGAGGTCTGTATGGATGATTTTATAGTAATGGGTGATACTTTTGAAGAATATTTACATAATCTTAAGAATTTTTTGCAGAGATGTAGAGAAACTAATCTTTCATTGAGTAATGAAAAATGTTTTATGATTATGACTAAGGGTATTTTTTTGGATCATCATGTTTCTGCCGTAGGAATTAAATTTGATTCGGCTAAGATTGAAGTAATTATAAATTTTCCCCCACCAACCATTCAAAATGGAGTTCGAATTTTCCTTCGACATGCAGGCTACTATAGAAGGTTTGTTGAGAATTTTACAAAGGTATCCTCTCCATTGTTTAAATTATTGACTAAATCCGAATTTCATTATAGTGACGAGTGCCAAGTTATATTTGATACACTCAAGGAAATGATTTCTTCAACACTTGTCTTGAGAGGTCCAAATTGGACATTCCCCTTTCATATTTCCATTGATGCCTTTGATTCAGCCATAGGAGCGATATTGGGTCAAAAGGAAAATATCATAACCCATGCTATCTATTTTGTTAGTAAAACTTTAATTCCTACAGAACTGAATTACACTGTAACTGAGAAAGAATTCCTTGTTGTAATTTATGCTATTAATAAGTTTATACATTACACCATTGGTTAAAAAAAATTTGTACACACTAATCACTCTGCTATTCGATATCTCATGAACAAACCAGTCACTGATGGCAGGATCACTAGGTGGATTTTTCTGCTGCAAGAATTTGACATCACAGTATTGGATAGACCGAGAAAAGAAAATCAAGTAGTTGATTTCCTATCTAGGCTCAATCATGCAAGTGAGGATATTACGGTTAATGATAGCTTTCCTGATGAGAATTTTTTTGCTATTTCTATCAAAACACCTTGGTTTTCAGACATGGCCAATTACCTTGCTACAGGAAAGTTACCACCCTACTTCTCATATAGTCAGAAAAAGAGAATTGTTAGAAAAAGTGTAGATTACTCTTGGATTAAGGGAGACCTCTTTTTCACTGGACCTGATTTGATTATTCGTAGATGATTCAGAGGATGAGATATATGATAAATTGAGAGATTTTCATGATGAACCCTGTAGAGGACATTTTTCAGATAATATGACAACCTATAAGATCCTCCTCTCAGGTTACTATTGGCCAAGTCTTTTTAAAGATGCAAGGGAGTATTTCCATAAATGTGATAGCTGCCAAAGAATAGGGCGACATGTTCAAGTAGATGAAATACCTTTGTAGCCACAGGTTCTCATAGAACCATTCAAGAGTTGGGCTCTTGATTTTGTAGGTCCCATTAATCCTATGTCCAAAGGTAAGAAGTGTATTTTGGTTTGTATTGATTATGTTCTGAATTGGGTGGAAGCAAGGGCACTACCTACAACAACGGAGAAAGAAGTAGTAAAATTTCCTTTTTCTGATGTTTTTGTAATATTTGGGGTACCAAGGGAAATAGTTACTGATTAGGGTACTCATTTTGTGTCAAATCTTGTGTAGGGAATTGTATATAAATATTAGATTACTCATCGTAAGTCCACCCGTTACCATCCACAGGCCAATGGGTAGGTGGAATCAACAAATAAGGTGTTGGAAACAATCCTAACAAAGACAGTGCAATTACATAAGAAGGATTGGTTTGATCGACTTCCTGAGGCATTGTGGGCCTATAGGATCACATGGATGAATATCATTGGCTTCTCTCCATATGAATTGGCATATGGAAAGAAATTTTTACTGCAAATTTAATTTCATATCAAAACTTTTAAGATGGCATCAGTTTGGGCATAGACTTTAATGAGGCACATCGACAGAGAATCCTACAGCTCAATGAGTTGGATGAGATTAGGCAGGATTCTTTTCAGCATAATGATCTGATCCAACAAAATTGGGCTAAATGGGACAAATGATACATTAAGAAAAACTAGTTCAAAGAGGGATATTGGGCATTGTTGTTTGATTTGAAATTTAATAATTTTAAAGGGAAATTCAACACATGTTGGCTAGGACCGTATGAAATTGAGAAAGTGTTTGATAATGGATCTTTTCAGGTTAAAAAAATTGATGATGGGAATGTTACCTTCTTGGTGAATGGGCACGAACTCAAGCTTTATCAGAAACCCCAATATAAGGAGGAATTTGTGGAAGAGATTGTGAATAAGAAAGAGTTGGAAATGGTGGGAGAGGGAGTCATTTGTTTCACTGCCTCTTCTTGATTTCCTACCAATACACTGAGCTCACTTTGTTCCTTCTCATGCTCTATAAACCATGATATTAATGTCTATTGGGTACCAGTTTATTCCTTTTTCTGGGCCCAATGTACTAGTTACGGAAAAGGAGCCCCCTTGGAGTCTTCCTTTTCAGTATTTCACACTCTCTAAAATTGAAATATAGTGAGCATGAACTACCCTGGGCTTGTTAAAACCACAGTTTAGTAGATCCTTTGGGATCTTATTAAGAAATCAGTTTTTCAGTTAATTTTTGGATTGCTCATGTTGGATTGATGTGGGATATCTTAAGGCCCTCCTTCCAACAATCTTGGCCCATTGACATCAACAAATTATATGGGTCCAAGATCAGAGACTTGTGATTCCTTGAAGATTTTATACCTTAATGACAATTTATCTTGTTAGCAGCAATGGGGATTCACAGTGGCTCCTTGACTACTGGATCCTACAGGGGGTTCAACAACAACTCATATATTCACACCTGATAGGATGCATAATATGTACCTTGGTCCTCACTCTTATTAATGGTGACGGATCTCGTGTTGGTTAACATTTGACCTTAATGGTTTGTAATCCAACGAGATCACTACACATTCGAAAATGGGAGAAGATGATTTCTTGCAGAAAAGTTCAGCGCTTGCATTTCCTACTTCAAGACCACTTATTTCCTGAAGAACGAATTTCAGACAGAAAAATACCTTAAAAATAATTTGGTAAGTACTGATCATCCTCATGATTATTTGAGACAATGTAAATATATAACTTTTCATATGATATGGTTTCAAGGTGATTTATTATTTTAAGGCAAGTGCAATCGTCACCCAAGTACTGGACCGTTGTAAAGTAAGATCAAGAAGGTACGGTTGGCATCAGAATACTTAAGGTAAAAAGGTAATGGTACAAAAAAATTTAATTTGCATAAGTATGAGTCATGGCCACCCTCGCAGAAGAAGGTGGTTATGAGTCATTGTGTCATAACATGAGTTCCATTCCCGATTATTATTATTCTGACATGTCCTTTTGTTATATTTCCAACATTTATCCTGTAGGACGGATCATGATGACAATCATGATCACGTCCTAGGTTTCTATAATTTTCCTCATTACCCCAAATATTTCCTAAGTTAAACTATCAGTGTCTTTGTCGGGTTTTAAACTATTCTTCTTAGTCTTAGAAGCAGATCGATGAACTGAATCAAGCTCGCTCTCTCCCACTCCTAGCTATGTCGAGAATGCGGTCTGCTGTTAGATTCGAACCTCAAGGTCCTGTATTACTAGATGCTGACCCATGAAGTAAGGCAATTTTGGAGAAGGAAGGATGGTTGTCTTTGTTCCTGAAGTTTAGCGGGCATAAATCAGAGGTAACGAAGTCTTTTTCCCTAAATCTAAATGGCGACAAGGCGCAGGTGGGAAATGTTCAGTTCAGATTGATGGAGGAGCTAGTAGCTCGAGCTTGTGGAATTCCACAAGAAGGGGAGTGCTGGTTTAAAAACCATCGATTCAACAAGGAGATTTGCGCACCTTTCCTTAGAAAAGAGCATGCAAGCCCAAATTGGAGCAAATGAATTCCACAGGATTACCTTAGAAGCAAGTACCGACGTCTCTTATTTTTCCTACAGAAATACATCACTTGTGAAGGTCATTTTGGGGTAGCTTTTCTGTTTCACATCCGTCTCCGTGGATATTTCTAAGACAGGCCCTTTAATTTACCATATTATCTTAGAATGTCCTTGTTGAAGATATCTACTTTTTCTAAGGAGAGGGCAGCACATATAGAGGAGAACCTCTATCATCACGGTCTGATAAAAATTATCATGATAAAGGTTTTGCATAAACAAAACAAAATATGGGATGAATTCTTGTTGGAGAATTACTTCATGGATGATGAGAAGGAGCCTAATTCACCAGGATCCAAGGAGACAAAACCAGTGGAGAATCTGAGAATGGAGAATCTGAGAAAGGAGAGTCAGTTGACATAGGAGGTCAAGAAAGAAAAGGAGGTGGTGGTAATTGGGGAAACCGTAGGGGAAAAGCCCAAGTCGAAGGGTACTTCTACCCCTGTTAAGCACTTTACAAGAAGCCTGGCTATGAAGCTGGTGATAAAGGAAACTATAGAGGAAGGGGTACCATAAATTAAAGTTGCAAAAAGGATAAGAATCCTTGAGACTTGTCAAAGGGGAAAGGGGAGATTAAGGTAGATGAATTCATTAACAATGGAGAATGGGAGTTCATGTCTTTCCAAGACCCATAGCTGCAAGAAAGTGGGAATAAGACATTTGAATGCTGCCAAGAGAAGGAGAAACAAATTTTTCCCCAGTCCTCTCAAGGAAAACATGAGGGGGAGGGAACTTCCCAAAAAAAGCGGTCCTGAAAGGAGATGGGGGAAATTATCACTGAGCTCACTGTGTCTGAACGGGTTCTTTGGAAGGAAAATGAAACCCTAAGGGAGAATAGACTGTGCATGCAGAAGGAGTTCTATGAGTTCCATAAGAAGGCATGTTGAATCATGAAGAAGAAACAGACTCAGATCGACCACCTTCAAAATAATAATGAAGAATATCATAGTTGGGTTTGGTAAGTTGAGTCCAGCAAGGGGAAATTGGATCACTTGGCTGCAGTAGTTGTACCACAAGGAAAATATTGAATTTTCCTTCGGAAGTTGCAACATTTTGCTTGCATAGGGGACATGCAAGAAAATAGGTGTGGGGGAGATGTTAAGTCCCGATTTTTCTCATTATTTATCACATTCTAAGGCCTTTCTTTCCCCCTTTTTTTAACTCTTTTAACCCTTAATAACTCTCATTTTTCCACATTACATATGTTTTGATTGAAAAGGTGCTATGAGCTTTGAGGTATGCAAATTATTCTAAAAAGTATCATTTCACTTTATTCTTAAGTATTTTCGAAGCTAAATGTTACCTAATAGAATTATCTACAATTTCAAGTTTAACTGACTGAATATTATGCATACTAATTACTTTCCGAAGCAGCTCCACGATCTCTTGCAAATATCCTGTGATTCGCTGATTTCCTACAAACACTCTGCGATTTCCTATAGACGTGGATTTCTTGTAACTGTCCAGAATTCCTGCAGCAATATAGGCAGTTGAGTATGTTCCATTCAGCCTCAATGAGAACAATAACATAGGTTTTATTAGGAAATATGCCTACATGGACATTGTCCTATTGGTTGCCTCGAAACTGTCACCAAAGCCGCCCAGATATTTAGTCCTCTCATCAATGTTCGTATTTGGAAATAGCTCCAGTAACTCAATAAAATTAGTTTGATCCATGGTTTCAGTCATGGATCAAAATCAACATATATATTTTTCTTGTATTTTCTAGTTATTGTTAGAAAACAGTTACAGTACGTTATTTTTCCTAATTCGGTTAAGATTATGCATATGCACTTGTATAAATATTGTTATGTTTTATTTGCAAAGAAGGTTGGACATATCAAAATTTGTACCATCATAATACTTTTCCATTTTAATACAAAATTGCATGTTCTATTGATCTTGTTGTGTAAACTCCTTTAGCAGTAAAAGGGGTTGTAAGGGAGTGCCCCCTTTTCTCACAAATCCAATAGTTCTATATTTGTGTTTCTTTTGATTAATTCTCATGAATTGACAGAGTTATTGCAAAACTGTTGTTTCTCTTTTTCTAATTTCTAGCAGCACATGTATGATGGTTAAATGGTGAAGTTTATTTGATAAATATGTTTGGAGTATTTTGATCAAGCTCTAATGTATGTTATGGAATGTTAAATTGATTTCATTTTTGTTTGCTTGGTCCCTTATCTTTTTCTGAACAACATCAACAATCTTAGGTGTTGTAGAGGGATGATTAAATCCGCTCCATAACCTTTGCTGCTAAGTGTTAATGAGGAAAAGAGATATTGGATTTGTGTTTGTATGGTTTTATTAGAGAAGCACTTAAATTATTAGCTTGCATAAATTTTGTGCAAAATCTTATAAGCTTACCTACCCCTGGTTGATGATTTATGTCTGTCAAATTATAATTCTATAATTTTCCCAAACATGCTACTAGGAAAAAGGGTAGGTATAGCCAAAGCTTGCTTAGTTCCTCTCCCTCCACAACAACCATTAAGCATGAGATAGGGAGTATGCTGGAATATTTCAAGAGTGAAATTTTGAATACCTTTTGCCTGAAAATGGATACTATGCAAATCAAAATGAAGCAAGAGGAAGTAGAGAGAGCATTGGCTGTCTTTTTCCTTAGATGTACTAAAATATGCCCTAGGAATGAATTCCCACTAAATGTCATAGAATTTTTCTTAGGTTGTGAAGAGAATCATTCAACAAATAAATGTCCCTCTCTGCCATACCTAAAATTTGTATACCAAGGAGGAGTAGGGATTGGGTCAGAGAAGTTGTGCTTCATTAACCAAAGGAGACCCCCAGGACCTCAGCCATATCAACAAGGAATGCAAGGTGCACATTATCCTCACTACAATCCAAATTAGAATGCACCTTTCCAGCCTTGGTACTCTTCCACTCATCAATCACGGTCCACACCTCCTCCTTGGACTTATTCTCCTCAATATCCTCCTCATCCTATCAACCCTCCTTTTCATCCATATCCACCCCAATCTTTCCAACAGGGAAACCCCTCACCAGGGTGGAGGCCTAAAAGAAAACAACCTCTTACTTTATTTCCTGCACCTCAATCTCAACCACAACTAACACACCATACCCCACTTAAGAAACCTAAAATGCCTGCTCAACCCAATCTAAACCCGAACAATAAGCATGCAAAACAAGTCTACAATGGAGAGACATCGTATCCTTCTTATGTTGTGGAAATCCAAGAGATAAACCTTCGGTCTGGGAAGGTTCTTCCATATAATCACCCACCTTCTCCACCTGAAGAGCTGGAAGAAGAGAGGGAAGAAAGTGTCCCTCAAGTCAATGCACCTCCCTACATTAAAAGGTGGGTTCACCCTAACTAGAACACCCCACAAGAGGTTGAAATTATGGGAGAATTGAAGAATTTGTGTGTCAAGACACCCCTTCTCCAGGTCATTAAATATGTTCCCATTTAAAATAAGCTTATTACAGATAAATGTTTAAAAAGGCATGGGAGAAGAAGAAGAGATACCCCCACCATCAATGTTGTTGGATAACTATCTGATATGATGCTTGGGAGGGTGATCTCCCCAAAGTAGGTGTTAGCCACCTACAAATTTTGAAAAATCAAACAAGTGGCTAAATGGTTTCTAAGTCTTCAAGAGGAACATTTTCATTGAAAATATGCCATTCCTGAAGCCTTCATATGTTTTTTGTCCTCTGAAGCAATCCTAAATGTTGTGTCCATCAAAGAGCCTCACTGATTGTGAAAGAAAAAGCCTCCATTTGCCCTATTTTATCCCCTCCAAATCCCTCATTTCACATCTTCATTCCCTCATAAAATCCTCCCAAATGTCCCCATTTGACCTTCTAATCCCCTCAAAACCCTGTTTAAACCTCATATTATGCTTGGTCTGGTCTAAAATTCTTTTTTCACTTTAACGGAAGCCCTCATATGGCCTAAAAAGCACTAATTTTGGCATAGAAACACCCAAGTTGCACTATATCGGTCTTTATCCCCTGAGGGCTTATATTTTGTAGCCTTGTTCTTCATATGACCCCCAGCCCGCAACCAGGCGTTAAGAAGACCAAAAATCCCCCGAAAATCCCTTTAAAAGCCTTTAAACACTTGGTCCGCTCTATTTGGAATTTAAGCCCCTGAGGGCTTATGTGGCTTAGCCCCCCTTCCATGAGACCTATACCTCAATTCCCAAGCACTGAAATCCTTTGAAAAACCCCAAGCAGAGTGCCTTTTTCTTGTTTTATTCATCTCCGATGAAGAAATAATATGGTTCGACATGCACCATCGATCTCTATAAATCGACGACTGTGAACAATCGGGCATTTCCCTTTTTCATTTCCCCATTCATTCAACTCTTCCCTGAGAAGTGATCACAGCCGCCCGTTGAACAGATCCAACGGCTGTGGTTAAGCCCGACGAGCCTGATGGCCCATACAATAATGTCACCGATCCATGCAATCTGAACCATCCATACACTAGATCTAACGGCTGTGATTGAACCCGATGGCCCACTTCTGCTCACGCATCTCCGAAAATCACACTCGCACCTCTGCCATAGGATCTCACCGCACCACATCCGACGGTTCACAGGCATATCGCGTAGATTTATTTTCCGGGCGTTAACGTTTAGAAGCTGTGCGATATATGCGGTTTTCTATCGCCACATGGCGCATGCTGAATGGAATCGTGTGATTTATGTCAAAACCACTTACTGCCTTCGGACCCGCGCGATAACCACCATGGTTTCCCGATACCACCCTTCACATTGTATTCATAGGATAAATCGTGGCCATCGATCGTTTTGATCCGACGGCCCGAATTTAACCCCGACTTTTCCCGTTCTCATTTCAACTGACCCCGTTGAATGATCGCCACCATCCGCTTATCTGATCCAATGGTCATAATTTAAATTCACCCCATCCATTCATCTCTTCATACATCCTCCCAGCAGCCCCATCGCACGACGACAACCATTGATCTCCATGGTTAGATCTAATCTAACAGTCTAAAATCCACCTCACCTCCAACCTTCATCAGACCCTGATTTCACCATTCTACCTCGATTTTTTCCATTTCTTCGCCTGAATCCACCTCTCTGCCATCGCCCACCTATCCTCCATGGGCCTCCATAGTTTTCCCCTCCCGCTCCCCAAAGGATTTTTTAATGTGTTTTTCGTGTTTTTGCGTCTCACGATCGTAGACAGGGAAAATAGAGCACAAGAAGACATTTGTAGAGTCAGAGATTGCAGCGAACACATCAGAAGGGGTTTTAAATGTGATCTCCATTAAATATCAGTGTTAAACCCTAGTTCTAAACCCTATTGCACCATTGAACCTGCATAGACACCAGAAACAGTCAAAGGAAGCGGCAAAGTGTATCAATAACAAATTAAAGGATTAAAAGCATGATTATGGAAGATTAAGAACGTGATCTAGTGTTTAAAAGAGTTAAAGACACAGTGAAGGCTGGAAAAGTAGACAGAGGCCTAATTAGGCCTAAAGCACAGACCTGAAAGAGAATTAAAATGTTTTAGGAAAAGGTCAAAAACACCTGTCAGTTCTAGCAAGCTTCCAATGCCACATAGAGGCCAATTGAACCCTCTCCAACACCAAAGGTTAACTTCTCTAGCCACCAAAGGACACCTGCAGCCTCATAGAAGACAAAGAAGGTCTAATTACTACAAGAACCAGCAATATTTGCATAAAGATAGCTTAACAATTAATACAAATCGAGAGAACCTATTTCTAATTGACAGCTAAAGTGATTTTAAAGATAAAATACAGTCTTGAAGTCAATTATTTCGACCATCAAGCCTCGAAAAGTAGAAACATAGTTATGAAGCAGAGCTACAGTAGAATGCATTCCTGCCTTATGTCTTGCCTAGTTTTCAAAGGCCAGGAATTGCATTAATGATGGAATTAATGATACTTGACCCTTAGAAATTCTCCTGCTCCCTGATTTTCTTATAAATTCTCCTTGAGGACCACATTGTAATGGTTGGTCTTTGGATATCTGATTGCATGTAATAGTTTTCTAAAGCTTCTGAAGTTATGTTTGCAATTGAAGATACATAAGCTAAAATCATAAGTTTGAAGTTGTAGAGACCCACCAGGCTTGTTGATTGTAACTGGTTTGAACATCAAATACAAGCTACTGATTTATGGGATCCTGATCTATTGTCGATGGTGATGTTTCTTATTGTCAAATTTTATCGTTCTTTGTGAATTTTCACTCTGTTCACTTTCTCTAATAAAGAACAGTAAATATAGAGCTAGGATTTACTCTTAACAATACCCTACTCTTACTGATAAGCTCTATCTCTATGTTTTCTTCCTTTTGAAAGTTTTCCTTAAGAGTACATTGAAGCAGGTTTGGTTTCAAAGCACTGGCCTGATCTTATATTGCTCTTTTTGATTATCATCTGTGTTTCCTTATAGATTATGCTGAACGCAGGATAGGTTAGAAGTCCTTACCTGATCTTAAGCTTTTCTAACTGTTTTTTTTTAAATGTTTTCTGACTGAAAATATTTCAGTGCAGGCTAGTTTCAAATCACTTACCTGATCTAGGATTACTTTTATGTTTTATCTTAAGTGCATGCCAAAGCAAGATAGTTTCAAAGCACTTACTTGATCTTGGGCTGCTCTTTGTTTCTTCATTCGTTCCATTCCATAAATCCAACTTAAGAGATCCTTTGACATAGATGACTTGCCCCATGGATTACTCTTGAACTTTTCTGTCCAATTAGATCCTCTTATGACTCCATATCCCAATGGGTTAAAGCTGATTTTTTCCTATCTTATCAGTTGAATCATTCCTTCACTTGCATACACCTTCACCCTTCATTTGAACTTCCTTCACCTTCCATGTCCTTGCCCAACCAAAAACAAACAAAAACAAAAAACCTATACTCTTCATAACTAGCCTAATATCACATTTCGAGCCTTAAATATCACATCTTTAAGCACACTTATAGAGAGATCCCTCTCTGGATTCAGGAGGGCTAGATCCTAGAATCCCAAAGTGGTTCATATGTTACCTCTGCAGATTGTATTTTCAAACTTGCAAATTATAGAGACCTAACAGTAGGCTAGACCCTCGTAGCCCAGTAGTGGATGTGAACATCGATAGCATTATGATCCCTAATACCTTGATTGATCTTATGGATGAAATCAATGTGATGACCAGGGAAACCATGCCTAATATCAATTTCCAAGGGGCTTTGAGAAATACCACCAGAGTGTTATAGCTTGCAGCTAGATCCAAAATAGTTATTGAGGAAATTATTGAGGATGCCATGGTCTCCATTGACTCCTGGGAGTACCCCACTTACTTCTTGGTCCTATAGCCCAAAACCAAGCCTTAATGGCTATCCTATAATCTTAGGAAGACCTTTGTTGGAAAATTTTGATGCTTACATTAGTTGTAGGGATAAGAACATGGCTATTACAAATGGACATTTATCAAAAAAACCATTGTTATATCATCCTTCTCATCCCTCTATTGAACATGATTTACCCTTATGGTTATAGTACGAGGAAGAGGATGAATTGTATGAGACAACCCCCTACCTATTCTACACAATGGAAATTTTCATCATGGGAGGGAAACTTGATGAATATGACATTATTAATCATATATTACAAAATTATACTCCCACTTCCATACCAGTTGACGAACTACTGAAAGATTCTAAGAGTAGTCCTTACATTGATTTGTGCTATGTTTACTCTAGCCTAGAACATGAAAATATTATGGATATTGGCCTATCCAAAAAACTAAATATCAACCCCTCTCTTTCCATTGAGCAGGAAGAACAATTATGTAATGTGTTGAGGCAACACCTGGATGTTTTTTCTTCGTATTATAAGGAAATGAAAGGTGTGCATCCCTCCATCTGTACTCATCATATTTACATCAAATAATGATGTATGCTTGCACACCAACCCCAGAGGAGGATGAACCCAACTCTTAAGGACATTGTGAAGGAAGATTTGCAGAAGTTACTAGATTCAGGGTTCACATACCCCATTTTAGATAGTGAGTGGATGTCACCTCTTGTTTTAGTCCCTGAAAATAATGGGAAGTGGAGGACCTGTGTTGATTACCGAGAACTTAACAAGGTTACAAAGAAAGACCATTTTCCATTTCCCTTCATTGACCAAGTCCTAGATGGCCTTGTAGGAAATAAATTCTTCTCCTTCTTGGATGGATTTATTGGATACAACACAATTCATATAAGCCATGAAGGCCAAGATAAGACCACATTTACATGTCCTTGGGGTAACTTTTCTGATAGAGTCCTTCCATTCAGTTTATGAAATGCCCCTGATACTTTCCAGAGGGAAGTTCTAAGTATATTTCTTGAACTTGTTCATGACTCTATTGAGATATACATGGACTATTTCACTCCTTATGGATGTGACTTCTAGGAATCCCTTTCTAATCTATGCAAAGTATTAAATAAATGTATTGAAATGAATATTTCATTGAGTCCTGAGAAATGTGATTTTTTTATGAATGCAGGGACCTTCCTTGGGCATTATATATCCAAGGGATACAAGTTGACCCAAACAAAATTTCCATAATCAAAAAGGCCCCTATTCCTAAAAATACAAAAAGATGTCACGAGTTTCCTTGGATTAGCTGGGTATTAAATATTTTAGTAAATTGGTTTCACTTTTATTTGGATTGTTGACTAAAGATTCATATTTATGTTTTACAAGCAATTTTCAAGAAGCCTTTGAAGTAATGAAAGAAAAATGACCATTGCACCCATCCATAGGGGTCCCAAATGGGCATTACCTTTCCACATACACAGAGATGCCTCAGACAAAGCTCTAGGGTATGCCTTAGGAAAATCGAAAGACAAATTTCCTTATGCTATATATTTCAGTAGTAAGAACCTTTGAAAGGATTAGTTAAATTATACTATCAGTGAAAAGGAAACATTGGTTGTGGTAAATTATTTGAACATGTTTGGACATTATATCACTGGTTATCAAACTTTGGTTCACATTGATCATGCAACCATTAAGTATTTAATTAATAAACTTGATGTCAATGCTAGGATAATTAGATTTTTGTTATTATTGCAACAATTCGATATGACTATTGTTAATAAATCAAGGAAAGAGAATGTGGTTGCAGATTTCTTGTCAAGACTAACCCTGTTTGCAGGAAAGGAAGAAATGATAGATGATCAAATTCCATATGAACATATATTTTCCATCTCGGTGTTTTCTCCTTGGTTTGTTGATATAGACAAATAATTGGTTGTTGGGAGGTTCCCTCCTAACCTATCCTCCAAGGAGAAAATCAAGATTGCTAGGAAAAGTGCCCCCTTTACTTGGATTGGGGGAAATTTTTTCAAACTGGAGCCAAATCATATCTCGAGGAAATGTGTGAAGGAAGAGGAGGACTTTTACATCCTCTGAGCATGACATGATGGACCTTGCGAAGGCCACTTTGCTACTAAGAGGAAAACCTTCAAAGTTCTACAATTAGGTTATTATTGACCCAATTTACATCAGGATGTAAGGAGGTACACCACTAGGTGTGACCAGTGTTAGAGGATGGGTAAGCCCACACCCAAGGATGAAATTCCCTTAAAACCTCAAGTGACTTTAGAGCCATTTGAACAGTGGGGCATCGCTTTCATTAGACCTATTAATCCCCCATAAGGATAGGAAAGGTATATTATTGTATGCACCTATTACTCGACTGATATCTCCCTCTCATGATCCTCCTTCACTCCTCCAATGTAAATAAAATTGGTATTAATGTTTCTCCTAATCCTCTGGAATTTCTTATAGTTCCATATGTGTTGGGCCTTCGTTTTTGAAAATTTAAGGAATTTTTGGAACAAATAGAATGATGGCGGGTTGTGGGAAAATCATTGGGAAGTTGTGGAGACGAAGGAGGTTGAACTGGAAGAGAACTAGGTGTTTGGAAAGATCAGTGGGAGGAAGATAAATGCAGCGAAGCGGGAAAGAGCAGAATACATCCGAGCATCGAAGACAGAGGAGTGAGGAAGGAGGCTAGAGAAATCGATAGTTCAGGTGGGTAGGATGAGATAAGGAAAGAAGGGAAAAGAAAGGTGAAACATGATAGAGAACACTGGAATGTTTTTTCAAAGTGATACAAACCAATCTATAATGATTATGTTATGTAATCATGTATTGTTCAGTATTTGGGAGATACCTTGTTAAAGTCTTATTGTGCCTAATGTAATATTATCTGAAGAATTTAATGGAAAGAGGAGATTCTAGGGCTCATGTGTTGTGATTGGGTAGTTACTCATTATGTTATGATTGTATGGATGTTTAGCTGTAATTTTTTTTATATGGGTCTTTCAGTACTCTTTTATTAACAATTTACATATCTTGTTACAAATGGACATGTGCATGGTAGCGTTGAGAATGCTCTAAGGTTGTATTGATCTATGGTTGTTTTCAAATCCCAACTCCCCCAGATAAATAAGGTTGCAGCACACCTTGGGTGAGACTCCTTGCCCAGTCTTGGGTAAGGTGAAAATGTCGACGTTGTCCTAGACTACAGTGGAGCCTTGTTGGCCCATGTGCTTGAACCTCGGTCTTAACTCAGTTATTATATTTAGCCAAAAAATAGTTATGTTGTTGGGACCTGAAATATAAAAAGGAGTTGGAATATGACATCAAGGATTTTGAAGAAAGAATTAGAAGGTTGGTGGTATGACCACATAGATCGATTCATCTTGCAACAAGCTCAGTTCTGACAATAAGACGAAAGTAAGATGAATGATCAGGTCTACTATACAAAACTAGCTAGTGATCAGTACGAGATATTTTGGTGTAAATTTATAGAATATTTCCACAAAATTTTGCAGAGACTGCAGATAAAAGGGAAATTTGGTGAAAAAAGAAGATCTCGTCGTACCTGGACTTAAGCAAGCATGTTGGAACTACATCGATTTGACACCAATCTAGCCCAACATATAAATTTCTAGGTGGAGACTACAATCGAAGGATATATCATTGAGTTTGTTACAAAAATCAACTAGTCTTTTTCTAAGGCTGAGCACATATTCAGATCAGGGTTGCGGGGAAAATACTAAAATAAATCCCTATGTGGATTAACGTTATAATGGTGGAAAAAAGTTTGTTAGTATTCGAAAATCCCGCCATGGAAGCCTAAACACCCAGTATTGGGGTAAGGATCTAAAGGGATCGATGATATGGAACGTGGAGCCATGAATGGATTGAAGAAATGGACGCAGATGACTTCAAGAAATCTAGGGATCTAAGAGCACAACGAAGACCAAAAATAGCGGATAGATGGCGGGAAAGGGAAATACAGGAAATCAATAGGAAATAAAAGGATGTACACCAAGAAAGAATGGTGTTGTGAAGTCCAATAAGAGAATAAATAGCAGTAGGACCAGCAGGGAAAGAAGGGTCTGCTACAGGGTTCAAAAATCAAGGGGATAATGGGGGCCCATCCCAATCCATAGAAATATAAATGTCAAACAGAATAGAAGGTGCAACATCAAAATATGACCCGGATGATGACATGCACGTTGCATTAAGAAGTTTATTTACAGATAATGATGCATCCAAGATAAAAGGCAATACGATCTCCCTGTGTTTAGGTAGCATCTCCCCCAACCTTCCCCTGGTACTTTATCAAAATCCTAATAAGTTCTTGTTGAAGTTAATTAAAGTTATTAGAGTTCATAGTGTGCATACCATGTATAAAGCTAGTAACTCTAGTGGAAATAGAATTGGTAATATTTATAATATCCCACAAGGATCATCACAAGGATTTGTTCTTCTTCCTTAAGCTCAACTAGATATGGTGGGATCATTCACCCGATATCCTAAGTTTTCTAGAAAAGGGAATGATGATGTGGAACAACATTGGTATTTGTGTGAAGCCATATGGACGGTTCACCAAACACCAGTTGTTGCAAAACTAATTGAGTTTCAAACCACTCTTAGGGAGAGAGCCTTGAGATAGTTCATCTGAATGATTAGAGTTACACCACAACCCAACAGTAGATGATGTTATAAGAGAATTCCTGGCGTTAAAACATCCTCAGACAAACCAAAACGGGTTGTTTGAATTATGGGAAATTAAATATGGGAAGGAGAAAAGGCTTGGGATTTGATGTGGATATTTAAATATGCAATTAGAAAACTACTCTACCCCATAGACCCGAATCACCAATGGGTCTAGTTTATCAAAGTATTATTGCCTCTTACCCATACACCGCTGACCCAACAAAATATTAATACATTGCAAAATGCTTTAGAATAGGAACAAGGATTGAAGCTATGGTGGGATACCCACATGAATATCGGGGTGGAAAAAAAATCCAGGACCCCTTTAAATTGGGCCTGCAACATCATATTGCAATTTTAACAGTAAAGTTGAAATACATGCAGTCACTATTACTTGCGATGTCGAATATGTGATAGTATGCATTTCTTGTTTGAAGGTAATCTAGTCACAGAGTGCTCGAGGTTGTGGGGCTCATGGGGTGCACCCACTCTAGTGGGGCCCTCTAGAACTCGTCCTGTTGCGGGAGTTGCGTAGATAGGAACGCAAGGTATATATTGAGGCCAAATGCAATTCCATTGTTTTCCAAATCAACAAAATCCAGCACCAACTAATTACTGTGATATTTGTAGAGCATATGGACATCGTCCACAACTCTGCCCCATCTTGCATATATATTCAAATGTCCCTAACAACACTTATTATGAACTATGTGCTTCATCGACTCATCACACTAACCAATGTAGAGCGTTGGATGCATTAGCTGACCGAATGGACCGAACGACATATCGGGTCAATGAAACTCCTCGAGGACGAGGACGAGGAGGAACAAGAAGGGGAAGAATGGGAGGGAGAGACCTTGTGCGATGTTACAAATATGACCAAGAAGGTCATGTTGCGTGATATTTTCCGCTACCCAAAATACCATGGTGTTCTCAATGCAAATTCAACACACATCCAACAGAAGACTACCCATAATTTATTAAAATATGGGAGGAACGCAATCGATAGAGGGGAGACAATTTAATTAATGCAGAAACAAGGATGCGAGAAACCGCCCCTCTCTCAAATTTAGTTATAGTAACTCGAGGAGAGAAAAACAACAGGGACGATGTGGGAGCAGTAGAACAACCCAATATTATAAGACCGGCCTCGCCAAAGCACTCATACAATCCGGAACAACATAACCAATATTAGAAAGAAACAGTGGAAATGTTCATCAATTTAAAACCGAATAAAGAGTCACAAGGAGTAAAACCAACGACTGTGAAAGATAAGGGCCTAGATCCATCGCAACCCATTGAATAATGGTTCAAACTATTCCTACACATTGTGAATGACGAGGGAATGCTTGGGCAGTTTCAAGAGAGTCTGAAGTCAGCCATCAAGGAGGGGATAATTCAGAGTGGTGCAATATCTGCCAACTTACCAAAAATTCATTCAAGAAATATTCGAAGGAATAAAATATGAACATGGAAGGAGTTTACGATAGACGTCGATATTGCAAGATTCCAGGTAAAGGATACCATGTTAGATTTAAGCTCAGATTCCAATATTATACCAAGAAATATGTGGGAAGACTTAGGAAGACCCAGGCTAGCATTCTCACCAATTCAAGTACGTATGGAAAGCCAGTATTTCATCCTTCCAGTTGGGATATTAGTGGATGTAGAGGTTGACATTGTAGGGGTAAAGACTTATGCATATTTCAAAGTAATAGATATAATGGGAGACAAGGATCCCTATCCAGCACTTCTTGCGATATATTGGGCATTTGAGAATTATGTGGTGATTGATTTGAAAAAGAGGTGATGATTTTTGAAGTAGAAGGGGTTAGAGTAATCCCGCCCCTAGATCCTTATCAAGGGCCAAGATTCACAGAACCAACAAATGATAGGGAAGAGCCATGACTATAATACCAGTTGTACCAACTAATAACAGGGAAGAGGGGAGATTACATCAACCCAAAAACAGAAGGGTAAATCAATTGGCACAACATTCATAGCTCAAAGGTTGGATCAAAAGTTGTGTGGGATGAATGGAAGCAAGGAAGATATGAGGTCAAAACTCGAAGATGCACAATAATTCGTGAATTCAACTGGATCGGCACGGAGGTAAGAGGATATACCACTTTCAATGATTAGGAGATCAAGTCATATGCTCAAAAATTAAAGTTCTTAGAAGTGTTATGAACCTGAGTGACCGAAAAGGTCTCGTCGTTGCGATTTAGGCATCGTGAACGGTTCGCAAAATAGAGGTCGTATGCAGAAGTTATGAAGGTTTGAAAAGCCCAGTAAACTTCAAAAAATAAATGACTTTGACCAAGATTGACTTAGCATTTTTTAAAATTAAAAAGAGAATATTCCAAGGAATATTCTATTTGGGCCAATCGGTGAAGGATAAGTGGCAACGTATTATAGGGCATTTGGTTGACTTTGTTTTAAATTAGGCCAATTAAGCGCTACCACATAGTAGGCCCGGAGGCTGCCACGTGGCCCAGGATCAGCATTATAAAAAAAAATTGCGACTGCACAGGATTGGAACACGAGACCTCCCTGCACACAGTGTCAAGCTTTACCAACTGATCCATGGATGTTTCTTAACATATTATACAGCGCAGATTTATTTAATGTTTACAATTTTCGCATTAGGGGTTTGGAGGGCCAGCCCTCCCCATATGGCCTTGCGCTAAGACTCATGGATCTAAGAAAACTATTGTCCACCAATGGTTATAGCAATGTGTTCATAGAAGAAGAGTTTATGCCACCATTACCGCACAGTTAGTTCAGAATCTCCAACGGTTACAATTTAAAGACCATATTCTTATGACATGTGCCCATGTTAAACTAAAGTTTAATGTAAATGCTTTCACGACAGTCGATTAGGAGCGCACCCTCCTATTTTTTCGTATTTGCATATTTTAACTGGATTTAACTCCAGTGCTCTAGTTTTGGTGGAGCTTTCTTAGGTGTGATTGGGAAAATTATTGTTTGGATCATAACTCTTGGGGATTTCGACCATTTTTGAAGAGTTAATAGTCATTTTTGGCTAATTTTGACATTTTGAACTCACTGGAATAGGTTTAAGAGCCATCAGAGGTCATCTTATGCATTTTTTTCTTTAGGATAGGTCAAGGAGCCACTACGGCCACTAGGATGTTTTTAGTGTATTGAGCATCCATTCTCTGTTTTCTGCAAATGAATAGTCAATCCTGACTAATTCAAGAATTATGAAGCTGTTTTTATAGAGAGCACAACCATTTGAGGCTTTTTATCAAATCCACCTACCATTTTTTAGCAATAATATATGAGGGACATGCCATTGGGAGTTGGACCAGCAGACGTAGCCCAGGAGAGGTGAACTACTTCATCAATTTTTTGAGTATTGTAATACATGATGCTTTATTCTTTGTCATTTGCTGCTAAGCAATGTTGTACAAGCTAATTTTAATGCTTTAACCTCACATAAAAATCTGTTTAACTAAGTTAAAACCGTTTTTTTCACCTGCAAACTTCAGTGAACCTTATGAACACAATTTAATTACTATTTGGATACTTAGCACAGAAAATATAATACATTCCATTCATATCATTCAATGGTATGGACACAATCGATAACTTTATTAATATGGTTGATGCCATTTTTCCCAAGGAGCATAAGGTGCCACTGATGAATGCTTCCTTACAAGAAAAAATTTCCAGGTGGTGGGGAGTCCATCGCAACAATCTCAGGGAACGGGATGAAATTTCAACAACATTAAGAGTTAGATTTCACCAATATGGAGTCTAGAAACCATTTCTGAGGTACAAAGGTAGTTCATATCCTCAGCAACATGTGAAGGATTGAGAAGATCGATGGAATAGAGAATTTTTCCCAAAGGAACTATGGGTGCATGAATTTGTGCATACATTGGGAACCTTTCCCAAAGCATGGTATGTTAAAGAGGAAGTGCAGAGACAAACTAGAAATGGGAATTTTTTACCAAGTCAATTTGTTAGTATTTTTTCTTTTGCAGATACCGACAAAAGGATTACAGATGCTCTGCACACTGTTAATAGAGTTATACTTACAACCAGGTATTTTATAGAATGAACCATAGACCAAGCTATGCTAAAACATGTATATGAGTCAACCTACAACGAAGTGGTATCTTGCAGGAAAGTAGATAAAGAGCCAGATGAAGATGATTAAGAAGACTGGAGCCATATGTCATTCGATGAAATGGAAGGGGGAAAAGGGGTTAGAGATCGATCTGCAACAGAAGTAACTCACCTAATTCCACTGAAGTTGAAGAAAATCAACATAGGAAGTGAAGAAAAACCAAATCTAGCCTCAATTGTAGATTATTGGGATGAGAAAAACACTAAGGAAATATTTGATATTCTGAAGGAATACGAGGACCTATTTCCCTCATATGTTGCGGAATTAATAGGTATTAAAGGGGATTTGAGAGAAAGGAAGATCATGCTCAAACTAAATGAAAAACCAGTAAAGTACCGACATTATAGGCTAAATTTGAGGGTGAAGGAGAGAGTAAAGAAAGTGATAGATAATATTTTGCATGTAGGATTGATATTCCATGTTGATGACACTGAATGGGTTAGCCCAATTTTGATACATAAAAAGAAGGATGCAACAGAAATCAAGGTCTGTGTGGATTACCGCAGTTTAAATAATGCTTGTGTTCATGACCCCTTCCCCACAGCTTTCAGTGATGAAGTTCTAGATAATGTGACAAGAAATGAGGCTTACTCATTCACAAATGGATTTTTAGGCTATCATCAGGTCATAGTTATAGAAGAAGATAATAAGAAGATTAATTTTACCACATAATGGGGCTAATATGCATACCATGTCATGCCTTTTGGGCTCAAGAATGCACCGGTAGTATTCTCATGGATTGTGATAGATGAATTTAGGGGTTATATACACATATTTCTTGAGGTCTACATGGATGATTGGACTATTTATAATCTATTGAAGAAACACTCCAGCTTGCTCTGCGTCATTTTTAACCAATGTAGGCAATTAAAAATCTCATTGAATGTGAAAAAGTGTATCTTTGTTGTTCCCTTCGGAACACTATTGGGCCATATTGTATGTAAGGAAGGAGTATGCATTGACCTCGCCAAGGTTGCGGAAATTGTAAACATGGAACCAATAGAAAATATCAATCAACTCAGATCCATGTTGGGACACACTGGTAATTATAGGATATTTATCCGAAACTATGCTTTGATCATTGTTACAATGGAAAAAATACTCAAGAAAATTGAATAGTTCATATGGTCCGACGAATCTAATGTGATGTTAAAAATACTAAAGGAGAACTTGGCTAGTGCAGCAATCTTGATCTATCCTAATTGGAACAAGCAACTCCATGTACACATTTATGCATCAGGGATAGCATTGGGAGAACCATTAGCCAAACCTGGAGAAAGGAACCTTGATCATCCAATCTACTTCGCTAGTATAAAATTGTTGACAATAGAAAATAATTATAAGACAACAAAGTGGGAGGCACTTGCAATCATATATTCACTTCAAAAGTTTTTCCACTAACGTCGGGGGGGGAATTTCAAGTTCTTCACATGCCATGTTTCCTTGAAATATTTGGTGAAAAATCCTGGGTTGGAAGGAAGAATTTGCAGATGGCTACTATTATCTTAGGAGTTTACATTCGAAGGAGTTGTCAAACCAGACCGGATAAATGTGGGACTGGACCATCTTTCATGATTGGAGTCAGCGAAAATTCGAGGTCCTGTAGATTATCAACTACTAGATGCAGACCTATTTAGAATAGAGGCAGTGCCATACTATTTGAAGGACATAACAACTTTCTTAGCTACCAGGATGTTCCTAGAGGAACACACCACAACACAGAAGAGACATATGGTCTTTAGGGCAGCTGACTACCAAATAATTGTATGGGAGCTATACAAGTTGGGACTTGATCAAATACTGTGGAGATGTGTTTTGGATCATGAATGTGAGGAGGTACTATGGGAATGACATTCATGGGTTGTGGCATTTCATGTCGGAGGGAAATGAACCACAAAGAAAATATTACAAGCAGGTTTGTGGTGGCCCATTGTCCACAAAGATACTAAACAATACGTCAATAAGTGTTATGTGTGCCAGACGATTGGGAAACCATCACATTCTGATAAAATTCCACTGCAACCAATACAGGAACTACAAGCTTTTGAAAAGTGGGTATCGATTCCATAAGACCCATCAACCCACCCACGCGTCATTCCTAAGCCCGGTACATGATCACTGCAATATAATACCTAACAAGATGGGTCGAAGTGGCACCAATGAAGGATTATGTAGTTGATATCACAACCAGATTTATTTTTGAAAACATCATTACCAGGTTTGGACGTACTCGAAGCTTAAACAATGATCAAGGAAGCCACTTCATTAATGATAAAGTCGCATCACTACTGAAAAAATTCATGATAAAACATCGCAAAAGTTGTTTGTATCACCTGCAAGCAAATAGGACAGTCGAAGCATTCAATAAAATCTTAGAAAGGGGTTTGACTAAGGTATGTTTAGCTAACAGGGGTGATTGGAATGAGAGAGTTCCAGCTACATTATGGGCCTATCGAATGAATTTCAAGAGGTTACATAAGCATGTGCCCTTCCAATTGGTGTATGTGCTAGCAGTAGTAGTACCCGCGGAGTTCATAATCCCAAACTTGTTTATTGCACAAGCAACACACATGACAGACGATGAATCAATTTAAAAAATGCTAGAGGAACTATGGGAAATGGATGAGGCCAGATTTCTAGCATATTTTCATAAAGCAAAAGTAATTCATAGTGGGAGGCCATGTCTTACTATACAACAACAAGTTATAGACACATAAAGCAAAAGTAATTCATAGTGGGAGGCCATGTCTTACTATACGACAACAAGTTATTAAATTTCCCACGTAAGTTACGGATGCATTGGTTAGGCCATTTTATTGTTGCAGAAATCAGAGAATCAGGAGCTATAAATCTCACACAACTTGATGGTATTATACTACCAGGATGGGTGAATGATACACACCTAAAACCATTCCAGGAGCAAAGAGTAATTTTTCATTTGAAATAAATCTCCGCAAGGGGAAGTAGGTAGTTGTAGGTGAAGTTAGTTATGTTAGTGAGACAATACTTAATTCATCCTTCCATTTCATAAAAAATATTTCAATTTTCCTAGTCCATTATTTACATTGTAGTCAGTCAATCATAAGCTATCTGCTAAGGTCATTCTAGTTGTGGAAGAATCTACAACTTACCGCAACTGATTATGGTCAGGGTGCCACATGTGACGTCAATCATAGTCATAATAATTAGTCCATAATTCCATTTTCAGTTTAAATTTTGGATAAATATTTCCCATAATAAAAATATCATCGCCTCATAAATCACGCCCATCACTAAATCATAATTACCCATCATCTTCACTCGCATTTTTCCAAATTTGCATCAAATAAGTTAGGTCCAACTCAGTCATCGAAAACAGTGACATGGTTGAAGGCGAGTTGGGAAAGTTGTCAAATTAATTATTTAAGCAGTATCATCAGAATACGTCGTGTAAAGTTTTTCTACTTAATCTGCATGGCTAGGTCGAGTTTTTCAGAGTTAGAAACAATGGTGGTGAAAGCATAAAGTCAAGAGTCTGTGTCGAATTCCAATTGTCCCAAGTCCAAATACAAGCATGTTGTGTCCATTTTCTACCAGAGGTGCTCCAAGATGACAAAGAACCGTTGTATCAGTTTATGAACAACTTTTCAATGAGAGAATTGAGAAATTAGAACCAGTGATAGGAAAATATGACAAGGCGTGGTTAGTTGATATTGACCTCATTGATTCATTACCAACGTTATAACAAGATATATACATAGAGATGGTCACAAAGAAAGATCAAATCCAGTCAGTCTGAGTAATTGATGATTTCATGGGAATTCAGAGGTCGGTGCTGCTTAATATGAGGAGTATGGCCGTGTTTGGCACTATTGGAGCAACAATGAAATGTACTAAGGTACTTCTTAGTATGGGGGATCACTTTGGATGGATAGATAAATTAAAATAAATGTTATTGATCTACACAGGTTAACATGTAATATTCCAAAAAATTCATATCATATTTGGAATATTAGAGTCCTTAATTTTCTTAATAAATTAAGTAAATAAAAGGGTGGAGGGACCCACAAACTTCAATGATGAATAAAATCCACTTTTAATGTGTGTATGTGGATATTTTAGATCTATATCTAGAATCATGGAGTAGTGGAGCAGCTCCATTAATGGAGATCATGTCTCATTTATGAGATAGATTATGGAGGATGAAACAATCAAATAAGATCATGGATCTTAAATGTAAAATCATGAGGATCTTTGATAAGGTCAACTAAGATCATAGTTCATTCAAGAAGATCATGAAGCACTTATGATAAGATAGTGGAGAAAGTGATGCATTTAATGCACACATGATGGAGGGGGTAATCACCCCATGTGAACATGATGGAGGACATGGGTCAACAACACAGTCAACCTTGGAGAATTTTTGTCCACATGTACAATGCAGTATTGGAGTGGGCCTAGGCTATGGAAGGCTCATGCATATAATGAAGGTGAAGGCACAATGGAAGGCATGATTTGGATTATTCATTTCTTGATATGTTTAGATCCAGATTTGTCTTAGGACATTTCTATGCAAGCTTGGGCCATTTAGTAGAGCTTGTAGTGCTATTTAGCACAGGGTGTTCCCGAGCGGGAATCCCACCTCTTTCTTTGAGTAGCTCTAGAAAGAGGATTTTTGTTCATTCCTTCTCAGGCATTGGTGCCATCTTCAGGAGGTTGTTTCTAGCATTCAGCTAGGAAACTAGTAGAGGATCCATCCTACCACTTTTTTCTTCAGATCCAGCCTTTCAGGAGTAGCAGATCTACATCCGGCATTCAGGCCATTGGCTTTTACCTCCATGCAGTAACAGTCCCTTCAAAGGTTGTGCAGTTCAGTCCTATAGATCTATTGGAGGAAGGAAGTTTCCAGTATTTCAGTTGGAAATCCTGTGAGGGATAACTTCCTCACATTGGATCTATTGTTTCCATCACTCAGGAGCTGATTTTACATATCTAACAGTAGGCTAATGAGCCTCCCTCTCTGACAATGCAGTTTTTTGAAGTTGTTGTTCATCCAGCAGCTATTTTCAGTGGAGGGGATTGGAGGAGCTAGATCTTGAGCTTTTAGCCCAAGGATGTATTGAAGGGATCATCCCTTCTTGCATAGATCTGATTGTACATCATTGCAGCCATCGTATCATTAGATCTAGCTTCAAATCTGCATTCCTAGCAGCATATATGTGAAGCCCTAAGAGGGTGGTTTTCTTAGACTTACAGATCTAAGAAATCCCTTCTGGGTTATCTTGGGAATCCATCATTGAGCCCAGATCTACAATTTCAACATCATCGGAGCTCCCATTCTTCCTAGATATGACTTTTTATCTTGCAAGCGGTTGTATTCCCTACAGTTGCAGCAGGGTCAGCGCAGTCTGCCTTCCAGTAGAGCAGTAGTTACACAGCCCCTATTGGGAAATCATTGTAGGGTCATTCTAGACCACCCTTGTGGCTTGAGTGTCTCATATTTTGAGCACTATTGTACTTTCTTTTTGCACCACCAATATAATAAAATGGCTCAGCTAATTCTGTGCATTCTGATGTGTATATAGATTTATTGTTTACTTTTCTGCAGTTCTTATATTGTGTTTTAGTATTACTGCATTCTCCCTTTTGGGATATTACATAACAGGACTATCAACAGTAGGAAATTCAGTTTCCTCATCTTTTGAAACATCCTCCAAAAGATCTAAGAAGGTTGGTAAGGACAATTACTATGAACGTTACAACACCAAGAGGGGGGGAAAAGATGCTCAGATTGATCTGATAAACAAACCAAACATCAAGTTCCCCTGCTTCATCATCCCTGGTAAGATAATGCGTCATTACACAAGGAAAAAATTGACATTAGAGACAATTTTTGTTGCAGAGAACTGTGTGCAAGGAGCACAGTTGAATTGGTGCCCTTATCTATTGCATGAATTTTTTTAGGCTTGCGAAGACAAATTAAATAGGCCCGCATCATTCATCTATGGATATTTTATTATGGCACTAGACATGTGGAAATGGTGTCCTCCAGAAGGAAGGGAGTTAGAAAATATTTTTTGATGGCCAACCACTTGCTCTAAGGTACACGTCATGGAGGACCTCTAGAGAACCAAGTAGCAAAGAAATAAATGAAGCTTGCTTCAAAGGGTGGTTCAATAAAATGTTAGATCTGATAAACGCCACAGAGAGGATACAGAATACACTAATGGATGAGTACTATGAAGGGGTCCGGTTCGGAGTCATCCATAACCATACATGGATAAGGCCCTAATGTGTACACCCCGAGACGTTCCTCATGAGGGCTCAAAATATTTTACTCATAGTGGAAGCATTCCACGTAGACTCTGATGTCCTGGCTAGGAGTTGTGGGAGAAATATTGGAAAACAAACATATATATTATTTTGAAGTGATGATACCCTAGCCCTTAGCAAGAGAGACAACAATGGACTCAAGAAAGAGGCCTTCTGAGAAACAATTACAACTGGTCATCAAACGTCTTAAGACTCAAATGCCTTCGATAAAGAAGGAAATGGTAAGCATAGGGGTTGCAACAAGCCTGTTTTCATATTTTCTGACTTGCAAGTTTTAATGTAGCAACAGTCCACTATAAGTACCCCCTTATCCATTACACTTCCAGTGGTTGGGCCCCAATCATGATCTGAACCAACCATCCCAACACCCAAAAAGCCCAGGGAAACCAAACCCCCCATACCAAAAAAGAAAAATAAGGATACCAATGTAACCCAAGTAGTGGGTGTCACTCAAGAAGACCATCAGTCACAGTCTGCTTCAGGTGAATTCTTGAGGAAAACCAACATTTGACCTAAGTCACATCACCTAATTCTTGAAACCTATCACCGCAAACGGATTCCACATTCGCAACAATTTTGTATGTCATTCCAATCGAAACGCTCGTCATGAAAGAAAAAAATATGGAGGTTGACTCGATAGTCCAAGAAGTCACTTCAGTTGCCAACACTGAGGTCGAGACTGGGTCAATGTTATCCCTTTTGTTAAATTTAGGTCCCATAAAAATTAAGAGCCCCGTCAATACTACTCCACTCACCACAAATTCATATCAGTTATCCCTACCACTTGAATATTTTATTTCTATTCCACCCATCCTCGAATCCATTCATCACAGGCCGCATACAGTCGAGCCCTCTCAGCAACCCACATTATCGCACGAACACTTAGAGAAGTCTGTTTCCAATGGGCAACCATTGTATTTAATATTTCCAAACCTGTCTGCTATGAACCATGAAGATATTTAGGGCTGGTCGGCAACGCAATTATTTAATTTTATTCAGGTAGCTGCACACCGAGCATAGGTGTTGCACAATGATTTATTAGTATGGCATGAGAAATAAATCCTAGTGCTCACTGCAGAGCATGACCAACTACTCCAAGATAAGCACAATCTGTAGAATTAGGTGGAGCATATTACTAGAAATTTCCAAGTGTTGTGGCCAACCATCATATATGTGGTGGATAATTCCCAGAAGATTTTACCGCATGAACAATTATGGAATGTTGTGATCACATTACAAAATGAAATTATTTTCTCTCTACAAATTGCAAACTCAAGAAAACCTTAGAAGCAACACGACCAGAATTTCCAGATACAGCCACGACATGTGAGTCAGAGATAGAACAAAAGGTGGTTGATGCGAACACACTGAAGGACACAATGCACAACACTACGAAGGATGTGCATTCCCTACTAGCAAGTCCATGACTAGTTAGGATGCCTGGCCATAAAGAATCAACCTATATACCTGCTCCGAAGCCAGGTCTAGAAGAGGACCAATGAAAAAAATTTGAGGCAACAATTGCATGACGAAGGAGAAGTCCTTAAGGCACAAATAAATATAATTGAGGATGAGTTAGTAAATACGAATTAACTTCTTCAATATCTTAGACCGCCAGTGAAAAAGCACGTGGAAACTCTCCTCCAACTCAGCTATGAAAAAAAAACACAGTGGGATTCATGTTGAAGTTTGCAACAAGAAACAGTGAAATTAGCATCTAGAAACAACATCCTTGATCCTAACAAAAATTAAGCACCTACACTAGGTGGGGCCCACACAGCCTATTTTTAGGTAGATGTCTATTTATAGATGCATGAGAAAATTCTATTTATAGATGCATGTCTATTTGTAGATGTATGTGCAAGTTCTATTTATAGATTGCATGTCTATTTATAGATGCATGTCGACTATTATTATCCCTTAATATTAGTTGGACAATAAACAATAATCTATTCTCAATGAACACTTGGAAATAGTTAACTAAAGTGGAAAATCAGTTAGCTAAGTGAATTTCGAGTTAAGAGGTTGGTTGGTGGGACATGCAGAGTAATTCTAGTTGTAACAGATTGATTCTAGTTGTAACAGAGTTGGAAGTGCAGTGGTGCATTAGTTAATGCACGTTTTAAATCAGTTTAACTCAGTTAAGTGAGTTAAAGTCAGTTGTGCTAGTTGTAACTACAGATACAATAGTGATAGATCAAGTGAATTAAATATTAATTAATTCACATGTAGTGATCTCACATGCAACTGATGTTTTTACTATTATTAAATACATGCATGTCAGATCCATTGGAGACCCAGTTGAGATCTAGGTGAAAGGGACGTGTAACTATCAATTGTGATATTAGTAGGCTACCAAGGTGTAGTTAAAACACCACAGGATGCCCATGATACTCAGCGCAGTTGAGGAAGGCTGAAATTCTTTGTGATTAAGGATTTCATTTGTCAGGAACTGCGTGAGCAAGGCAGGCTATCTAGAGGCAGTAAATTGGCTAAGGAACTTGCCAATTTTTGTATGTCAGTGTGAGACAATTAGCTGATGTACTGAGAGCTCTTATGAGAAGAGTTTTGTATGAAATTGTTTCATTATTCCTTGTGGAATATACAATATATGATAGAGGGGTTTTGAGCAGTAAGCTTTCCCCATGAATATCTGGTGTTGTGGTTTTGATCTATTCTTCTTTGCTTCATGTGATTGGAAATTGTATTATTTTTAATTCCGCAAAATATTTGTAGAAGCGATTCTATATTTCACAGTAGCATATTGTTAGATCAGGAGAATTCATGACATACATGTATTTTGTATAATATTTACATGGTATCGGAGCTGTTTATAAATTTTCTACATGGTATCAGAGTTGTGTTATAAATTTTCTACATGGTATGAGAGTAGGAATTATTTGGGTGCAAGAGTTTGCAGAGAATATATGAAAATTGTGATGCAAAATTTTAAGAAACAAATAGCATAGTTGGATTCCTTGCGAAAAAATACTCAAATTGAAAAAAAAAACGGTCGAATCAGAGCTCGGATGAGGAAGATATCATCGATTTAAAATCATCTCTTTTTGTTAGAAAATTTTGCAACGATGGGACAATTACAATGTGCGCGAGCCAAGAACCTACATGCACTGAGGTACAAGATGCATGCAAAGCTTTGAGGAGCAAAGAATAGGTTAGTGACTTGGTGGTTGAGAGGGAGCCTCTCAACATGCAGCCTGAGAAGCAGTCTCAGAAGGTTGTGGAGTAGCCACAATTGGAGATGAAGAAGAATCTCTATAGATTTGATGTAGATGCGATTTCTACAGAGCTTCCTACCATTGGGAAGTGTGAGAAAGCCATGCAATTGACACTTGAGAGGGAGCTGGATTCTCATGTAGGTAAGAGTGAGCCTCAAGATGTGGAGCAGCCACATGTGAAGGATCATGGAGTGGGAGCAACCACCCATGCAAAGAAATTTTGAGCTAGATGGGCAGAGGGAGTGCATGCAGCTATACCACCAGGTGAGAGGTGGGGCGACATGCATGAATAATCCCAAGAAGAAATTTTGGGTAGGATTCACTGAGATGGTGTGGATCTCATGAATCGAACCTAGCTATGAGGAGCCCACAGAGCAGCAGTAGCAGGATCAATCGGATTGATGCAGTCAGATGTCGTGAGGACATGAAATCAAAGTGACAGTGTCGGATACTGGAGCACAGATCAGAGTTGGCAACAAGTGCAGAGTGCATGGATGCAGGTGTCAACAACATAGTGGTTCCTGAAGACATGTGCAGTAGCTAAGCATAAGTTAGAAGACTTTGATGACATATGCATTATATTGATTCAGTTGTTTGGAGGCTATTCAGTTTCAGAAGTGTTGCATGCAAAGGTTGCATGTGCGAGAAGCACTAGAGAAGTGTTGCATGCAAAGTTTTCACGTGCGAAAAACACTAGAGAAGTGTTGCATGCAAAGGTTGCATGGTGCATGCATGGAGTTGCATGTCGCATGCAAATAAATTCCTTTCTTGTTGAGATGGAGTGTTGAAGTTTGCAATAAGAAACAGTGAAATTGGCATCTGGAAACAACATCCTTGATCCTAGCGAAAATTAAGCACCTACACTAGGTGGGGCCCATAGCCTATTTTTAGGTGGATGTCTATTTATAGATGCATGAGAAATTCTATTTATAGATTCATTTCTCTTTATAGATGTATCTACAAGTTCTATTTATATATTGCATGTATATTTATAGATGCATGTCGACTATTATTATCCCTTAATATTAGTTGGACAATAAACAATAATCTATTCTCAATGAGCACTTGGAAATAGTTAACTGAAGTGGAAAATCATTTAGCTAAGTGAATTTCGAGTTAAGAGCTTGGTTGGTGGGACATGAAAAGTAATTCTAGTTGTAATAGAGTTGGAAGTGCAGTGGTGCATTAGTTAATGCAAGTTGTAAATCGGTTTAACTCAGTTAAGTGAGTTAAAGTCAGTTTTGCTAGTTGTAACTACAGAAACAGTAGTGAGAGATCAAGTGAATTAAATATTAATTAATTCACATGTAGTGATCTCACATGCAACTGATGTTTTTACTATTATTAACTGCATGCATGTCAGATCCAGTGGAGACCCAGTTGAGATCTAGGTGAAAGGGAAGTGTAACTATCATTTGTGATATTAGCAGGCTACCCAGCTATAGTTAAAAAACCACAAGATGCCCATCATTCTCAGCACATTTGAGGAAGGTTGAAATTATTTGTGATTAAGGATTGCATTCATCAGGAACCGTGTGAGAAAGGCAGGTTGTTTGGAGGCAATAAATTGGCTAAGGAACTTGCCAATTTTTGTATGATAGTGTGAGACAATTAGTTGATGTACTGAGAGCTCTTGTGAGAAGAGTTTTGTATGAAATTGTTTCATGATTCCTTGTGGAATATACAATATATGATAGAGGGGTTTTTAGTTTCCCCGATAATATCTGGTGTTGTGGTTTTGATCTATTCTTCTTTGCTTCATGTGATCGGGAAATGTATTGTTTTTAATTCCGCAAAAGATTTGTACAAGCGATTCTATATTTAACAGTAGCATATTGTTAGATCAAGAGAATCCTGGATATACATGTATTTTGTATCATTTCTACAATTCTATAATCATAGCTCGACCCCAACATCCAGAAGCAGACAACACGACCTAGTTCATCACCCAAGCGTCCGTGATTACAGAAACTTGGCAGGCAACGATAACAAAGTTTCGACAGTTCAAGGAAAGCGCCATCAACACGGTCCCTGAATCGGGGCCTTCAATTTGAAGGATATGTCCAGGAGGAATAAATGCAGCAAGAACGAGTAAAAACACCAATAGCGGAAGAAACAACAACAACGACACTACAAGAGGAAGTACCAACAGTACCAACATGGAAGATGATTCAGGGACAAGTCAATGAAGTATGGTAGGGGCCTATTTGGGCATTTATTTTTGAAAATTTAAGGAATTTTTGGAATAGCTATAATGATGGAAGGTTGCGGGACAAATGTTGGGAAGTTGTGGAGAAGACGGGGAGTGAACTGGAAGAGAACTAGGGGTTGCAGAATATTGGCATGAAACAGATACATACAACTGAGAAGGAAAGAATAGAAGATAGCCAAGTAGTAGAGACAGAGGAGTGAGGAAGGAGGCGGGAGAAACTCGAATTTCAAGTGGGCAGGATGAGAGAAGGAAAGAAGGGAATAGAAAGGTGAAAGAGGAAAGAGAATGCTGGAATTTTGTTGCAAAGTGTCCAGGAACACTCTGTAATGATTCTGTTATGTAATCCTGTATTTTTTAGTCTTTGTGAGATACTGTGTTAAATACCTGTTGTGCCTAATGTAATATTATCTGAAGAGTTAATGGAAAGATTAAATTCTCAGGCTCATGTGTTGTGATTGGATAGTTACGCGTTATGTTAGGATTGTATGGTTGTTTAGTTGCTAAACTTTTTTTTTTATATGGGTCTTTTAGTACTCTTTTCTTAACAATAAACATAGCTTGTTGTGGATGGAAATATGCATGGTAGTGTTGATAATGCTCTAAGGTTATACTGATATATGGTTGTTTTCTTGGTATTAAATCCCAAGTCCCTCATCTAACTAATTTTATGGCATGCCTCGGGTGAGACTCCTTTCCAAGTCTTGGGTAAGCTGAAAATGTTGATGTTTTCTTAGACTACAGAAGAGCCTTGTTTGGCCCTGTTCCTAAACTTTGGTATTAACCGAGTTATTATATTTAGCCAACAATATGCTCCCATTCTTGGAATAACTCTACCAAAAAATTTCCCTTTGATCTTAGAGTTTCAAAATTTTCTTCCATCGTTGGTACAACTTATGACATGGGTTTCCTCTATGTTCTCTCCTCCGCAATTGAGTCCTCATTTTATCTTAGGGATGGGTTTTACCTAAGGAGACTCCTTTGTCATCTCCACTACCATCAGGTCATATGGAAGCACTAGATCTTCCTCTATGCTTTACAACACTATGAAGGCGTTCTTTTCAATGGTATTCTTCTATTTTGTATGTTGCAGATGCATATTAGGGTTTATTATTAAATTCACTACCTTTTGGAAGCCATCAATAATGCCCCACGAGCCCTCCTCTTGCAGTTCCAATTTTTTGAGAGGAGATTCCTTAAATAGGTGCATGTGTTTAGTCATATTAGGCGCTTGAATGGTACGTCCTCGTAGTCATGTGGTTGAACCCACTTTTCATCCTGATATGCCAATTCTATCGACTTTGGTAGTGTTTGTGAGATGTTCATGTACACAAAAAATTTTGTGTATGGCATATATCCCCCTCCTCTCGTGGTCTTGTTAGGTGGATAAATCGTTCTTGCAGACAAGACAGATCTCCCTAGTATCCTACAGATAGCTAGAAACAAACAGAAAAATGTAAACTACTTTCTCTAGATTATATTTGATCTAGAATTATCTATAATGAAGGATTTAGGACTTACCTGTAGTCCAGTGTTGATCATAGTCTTCTTTCCTGTTGCTTTGAATAAGTCTTCTTTCAGGATCTCTAATCAAAGACATGAAAGAATCAGATGCACCTGCATAATATAGACTAATTCATAAACAATAAATCTATCTTGATGATCAAGGAATTCAAGAAGTAAGCCATTTAAATAAACAACTCATTGAGAAAACAGGATCCATTTGTATTATCTTTAATGAAAAAAGGAGCCTTACAACCGTGTTCACCTTGATGTCGTACAGGTCCTTTTGGGGTCCGGAACAAGCATTTCCTCTACTTTGACAAGCCTTTGCACTCTCTCGACTAGCATACACATGAGTGTGTAATAATTCCCATATGATGATCAGTTAAGAGAGTCTGAGTTTCTCCAGCAATTCTCCTCAAAAAATCTCAAAGCCTAACTCCCCTTGAGGCTGAACTATGGCCTCAATTTATAGCAAAAGAGAAGAGGTTGCAGCTCCAAATAAGAGGGGATAGAATACTCTTTCAAAGGGATTTAGTTCCACATACCAAGGGGTAGGCTCCTTTAATGGAGACATGAATGTACATGAAAGGAGTTAACTTTCCACCAAATAATTTCTTCCAGATTCGACCAGTTGGGCTTCCAAATTTTACTTCCGCCTTCACTTTACCTTTTACAGGAATTCACACTTTAAATGAAGAAAAAGTGCAGTCGGTTCCGCATGTTCTAGAACAAACGAATGTGGCACTGCATGTAATACTAAGAGAAAGTGCGGTACAAGTATTTTTATGACTTTTATAAGATTTTCTCTTAATTTCAAGTTTTGGTTTTAGGAACTTGATGTTTGTAGACTTCTAAGGGAGTATTGTATGAGTAAAAATGAATCCATACAAACAGTAAAACGTCATGGTGACAATTTTTAGTGTAACAGGTCTCCAATATCTTCACAAAATTCCCTATGGCATTCTTAATGCCTTCCAAAATTTTGGGGTCCCAAAAATGTGTTAGTTGGGAGTATAGTTGTACACAAACTGGGGTTTCCAAGAATTCTTCTTTATCTAGGTTGAAGCACTTCTCCCAATGTCTCATGTACAAGCCTGCGTTGTTGAGAAAATAGGGGCCTCCTTTGAAAAACCTCGTCTTGTCCTTCGGCTACCATTTTGACTAAATCCATTTCACTAAATCCCCCTTTGTTTGGAATATTCTTATGAATTTTCATATGAGGGCATGGTCCTTCATATGTCAGCGATATCTTTCCAGTCTATTAGGGGGAATCACGAACTTAGGGTTGAAAAATTATTTGGGAAAACATCGACCCCTAAGTTATGTTTTCCACTAAGCTCCAAGTATTGGGTTATCCTTCTTAGTGTCATTTCTTAAAGGGTTTCCAAAGCCCCCGGGATTCTTTTGTTGAGTACCTGTCACAACATTCCTATACGAGGGGATTTCTCCCCTCCCTCCCGAGCCACTTATTTCTCACTATCAATATTAGTCTAGATAATCCAGGCTTATATAAAAATACAACATAATAAATATATAAACATAAACTTAGAGATGCAACATAAATAAAATTTCATTTCATTAATATCAAGTAATTAAAATATGCTTACATACAGAAAGGAAATAATTTAGCTCAGGGGATTGTAGCTTATCTATGAGAAGGGATGTGGTAGATACATTCCTCTGAACTATGTTACAATGAGGCTTGAGAGCCTATTTATCATTTAGAAACAATAAAAAACCATAAACATCTAAAAACCTAACCCTAGGAGATGAAGCGCCAAAATTGTGCGCTATGTTGGGGTAAATTGGTACATCAATTTCCCAGGGTCGTAACTTTTTCATACGATCTATGTTTGATGCACACGATACCTCGTTAGAAATATCTATCCAAGGAATAAAAATTTATACTACAAGTATTTGTTAGAATCCTACATTTTTCCATTTTCCAAAAAAACATCATTTAGGACCTCAAAACAACTTCGGAAGTTCAGGACCCGAAAAAATGCCAAAAATAGTAAATTGTGCTACAATTAAGGAAACTCAAAAACTGAAAGAAAAAATGGTGGGGGTCTAAGTGGAATAGGCGGATGACGACTAATATCCACCTGGATCAGTCCTCCCCCATTAGGAAGCAACAATCCCCATTGCGTTGAGTGCCTCCATGAGATGGTGAAACTTCTACGGAACTTAGTCCCTAGTGAGCCACTTGCCTTGGTGCAGGAGTTGGCTAGATTTGAAACCCCGATACAGTTGTATTTTATTCTAGCACATTTTCTTGATCTACATCTCCATGATCCGATCATTTGTGGCCTTTTCCATGCAACCTGGGATCAACTTTAGTCGAGTGAGTTATTTTGAAATGTTTGATGTGTCTAGTAATGGTGGAAAGTATGGCCGAAGGTGGTCAACATTGAACACTGGGTGTAAGCCAAGGAACAATAGAATGCTAAGCTCGAAGGAATTTTCCCCTAAAACCTTGGTGATGGTTTATGGCCCATATTGGAGCTGAAAAATATTACAGTGGGGCCCAGCAAGGCACTCCTACAAATGTAACCAAACTTTGTCACCCACTGGAACTTTTGTGGCACCCAATGTTAATCATGTCACTGCTTGTACTTAGCGTTGGCTCTATCTAATATGTCATGGACCTAGTAGAGAATGTGCTCAATGAATTTGTTAGCCCTGTCAACTTCGTACTATACATGAGCTTAATCTACCTTAGTAGCTTCAAATGGTATGGCCACATTACCGGGACATAGTGTTTGGAATCCCAATCCCACCTGAAATGGGTTGTGGCCAGTTGAGCTATGGAGAGCTATGGTGTATCTATGATGGACATAGGGGAGGCTTTCATCCCAAGTGCATGGATGCTTCGGGTTGTACAGGCATAATGTGTACGATCATCCTATTGACTACCTATTGTCCCGATATGAAATAATGGATTGTGGCACCCCAAATTCTACCCACACTCATTCAAATAAGAGCTTAGAAATGGCTTTCGTTGTGATACTCTTCTTAGAGGCCGCCATAATGGCCATCTTAGAGAATCTGTTGATGACCACAAAAACACAGTGGTTTCCATGCTTATTAGAAGGAAGGCCCAACCTGTAATCCATGGAGATGTATTCCCAAGGTAGATTAGGAGTATGTAGAGGAGTATATATGCCTTTCTTCTTGATAGTTGATTTGGAAATGGCATGGGCAGTGCAGGATCTGATGTACTTGACAACATCCCGTCGAAGGTTCGGCCAATTAAAATACTTCATCAAAATTACCACTGTTTTCTCTTCTTGGAAATGTCTAGTGACTTGATTGTAGTGAGCCTCCCAAATATTCTTCGCATGTTCACTTGAAGGAACACAGAGGTGTCCCAGATGGCATAAGAGTGCACCCTGGAGGTGAAAATTTGGAACTTGTTTTCCCTCTAGGGGCGTCTAGTATGTGTTGTCGAACTCTGGATCACTCTTATAAATATGCGGCCACCCTAAAGTCTCGTGTCCACAAGAGTGGAGTACAGTGGTCAGTGCAATGACCGAAGGTTGGCTGCTGCAGTCTGTAACATTATTAGTGCTGCCATTTTTTTACTAAATATTAAAATGAAATTGTTGCACATATGTGGACCATTTCTAATGGCAATCGTTCTGCCACTTTCCTTGTGTATGTATAACTGTAGGGTTTGGTGTTCTGTGTGGATGACCCTTTCCTTACCAAAAATGTAATGCTTCCATTGTTGGAAATCTTGCACAATGATATACATCTCCTTGTCATAGGTGGGATACTTTCATACTGTGTTTGAAAGAGTCTCGATGTGATATGCCAATGGATGCTCCTGTTGAGTAAGAACTACACCAATAGCATAGTCAGAGAGATACGTCTCAATCTCAAATGGTTGTTGCAAGAATAGTAATGTGAGAACTGGTGCAAAGAAGAGGCAATGCTTCAACTCAGAAAACACCTCCAGTTGGGATTTGAACCAAAATAATTTTTCTTTCGCTTCAGCCTTGGTAACTTGACTCAGAGGTATGGTGATATGGGAGAAAACCAACACAAAATTGCAGTAGAAATTGGCATGACCCAAAAAGTTGCAGATCTTTGTTAGAGTGGTTGGGGTTGGCCAATATCGAATAACTGTATCTTGGCTAGATCCACATGCACACCCCACTGATCAATGATGTACCCCGGGTATTGAACCTGGGTCATACCAAAAGTGAATTTCTCCAAATTGGCTCACAAATTTTGTTTTCGCGGGGTTTGGAGGACCTATCAAATATGGTGGAGGTGCTCTTTGAAACTATGGCCAAATATAAGGATGTCTTCCAAATATACTACCACGAATGAGTTGGTTAAGGACTACAAGATGTAGTCCATCAACCTCATGAAGGTTGCAGGGGCATTCGTCAACCTGAAGGGCATGACCAACCATTCAAAAAGGCCCTCCTTTGATTTGAAGGAATTCTTCCACACACCAGAGGGTTTTATAGGTACCTGGTGATAACTGGACTTCAAGTCAATCTTGCTGAAATATTTGGCCCCCTTAAGCTGGTACATAAGGTTATCGATCTATGGAATCAGATACCTATTTCGGAAAATGATCTTATTCAGTGTATGATAGTAAATACAAAGTCTCCAGGTCCCGCCCTTCTTCTGTACCAACACAATCGGGCTCACATTGGGTGATGAGCTTGGCCTGATGTGCCCTTTCTGAAACATCTCCTTAATCTGCCTCTTTATTTCATCGTTCTCCATAACAGAGCATCGACAAATCGGCCTATTGGGTAGTGGTGTGCCTGGGGACAGATCGATGGAGTGTTTGACTTGATAGTGTAGGGGTGCCCTATGGGTGAGTTGAAGATGTGTGATGTACTCCTCTACGACCTTGTCCATCTGTTTTTTTCATGCATAGGAACCATGTCTAGAGGTCGTGGCCACACTCTTCTTCTTGCCTTGAGGGCGAATCTTAAGGAAAAAAAAATCCAGGCCTGGGAAATGATCTTACTCCATTTCTTCGCAGTGATCAAAGAGATGATGGTAGGCAGTGCTACCTCTCGTATCATGTAAAACTTATTTCCCAAAGTAATAATAACAGTATGAGGCCTAGACTCATACACAACATGTTGCTTCCACATGTGTGGTTGGCCTAATAATACATCACAAACTTCAAGAGGAGCAACATCACACAATACCTCATACGTGAAGGGATTGATGTTGTAGGGAAGGTGATACTGCTGCATGACACATAGATCTCGTCCTTGGTGAAGGCACCTGAAGGTGTACGGTCACAGGTGTGTTGTGGTTGGTAGGCCTAACCGCTTCATGAACTCTGCTAAAATGATATTCTTTTGACTCTCGCTATCAACAATGAAATGTAGTGGAGAACCCTTCCCCCAAATCCATGAGTAGAAGAGGAGCTCCCCCTCCTCTGAATATTCAAGCTCAATCTTTTGGATCTTGGTGGTGGAAACAGTGACATTGGGATCCATGTCAATAATATACTTACCTTTTTTATTCCCCTTTTCTGGTTCTAACTCGGAGTTGGAACATGCATCTTCATAAGGCTTCTGATCAGCCACCAGAGACTTCTTGGCTCGACACTCAATCGTATCGTGAGTGGGGATCTTATGGAATTCACAACACTTTCTCGTGTCCTTCTTTGTCTTCTTGATGTTGTTCTTTTCTTGTGGATTCAGCGGCTTTTCCTGGGTTGCCCTGCCTTAGATCTGTCCTTTTTTATTTGGTTTGGGGGCACCTTTCCCTTGATTTAGAATAGAAGATCAAAAGTATCACTTCTTCTCTTTAAATTTCTTCTCGATCTTGACAATGAATCGATAGGTGGAACTGAGCGAGGAGATGTCCAGGAACTCCATCTCGTCCTGAATGTACTTGTGTAGATAGCCACAGTACGTGAGCACCAAATGCTGCTTAGAAACCTTGATATCCAACTTCATGCGAAGGGTATAAAAACAAATGTGAGCTCTGGTACGCCTTGGTCCCTTCCCTATCGTAGCGTGGTCCACTTTATGCATTTATCTTCATAGCTCCCGGCAGGGTAATAATGCTCCTTGATGGCATCTTGTAAAGATTTCCAAGTGGGTGCAACTAAAAATAGTGAGGGTTCCCTTTCGTCCCTCTCCTCACAATATGTTTCCCACCAGTCCTTGACGTGGGGGGTGGCTTTGAGGAGTGAAAAATTAATATTTTCTTGATTGGAAGCATCATGAACTGAAAAATATCCTTCTAATAGATTTAACCATTTATCGATGACATCTACATCTATCTGGCCTTCAAATATGAGGATTTCAAAGTTGACTTGTACCTTAAAGGGAGTGGCGCCTCCAGAGTGGCTTCCAAATGAAGATGTGTTGCCTATAGGTAGTCGCTGAAGGATATGGGTGCACTTATCCATCATCACGTTCCTTTGTCGCTCGAGGGCTTCTTAGAGAAATATTTTTAAAGGATCTCCTGCTCCCTTGTCTTTCTTTTCTTCCCCCATTGGAGGTCGTCGGGATTTTCGAGGCTGCTATTGAAAGGTTCAACTAGTTAGAGCCCTAACCCCTTATATCCTAACCTCGACGGGGACTTGCGAAGAAAAAGAGAGAAAGAGTAGACCACTCTGATACCACTAATTCGAACTTATATAGGAACACAACATAATACATATATAAACATAAACGCAAAGATGAAACATAAATAAAAATTCATTTCATTAATATCAAATAACTCAAACATGCTTACATACATAATGGAAATAAGCTAGCTCGGGCAATGGTAGCTTATCTCTAAGAAGATATGTGGTGGCTACATGCCTCTAAACCATGTTACAATGAGGCTGAAGGGCCTATTTATGATTGATAAACAATAGAAAAGCATAAAAATCCAAAAACCTAACCCTCTGAGATGAAGCACCAAAATTGTGCACCCCGTTGGGGTAAATTGGTACATCAACTTCCTGGGGGCGTAACTTTGGCATACGATCTCTGTTTGATGCGCACAATACCTCGTTAGAAACATATATCAGAGGAATACATATTTAAATTACAAGTGTTATATATATATACTAACATGTTGGGTGTGGAGCCTGATTATCTTCTTTATTTAGATGTATCGTCGTGTTGGACCATTGTTCTTAATGGTGTGGCAATGTCGCCCGTCATTTGATCGTCGTCAGGGAGGTCCAGGGGGGGCGATAATGACCTTTTGGAGCGCGCCCCCCCCCCCCCCCCCCCCCCCCAAAACATAAAGCATAAAACATCGACTAATTAACCTCTCGACATCAGGGTATAAATTTGACATGCACTTCTACCCATCAAGAAGATTTTTTATGATAGGTTTGGACTTTAAAAACTGTCATTCTCATGATGTTTAATATTTATTTTTATCCATCATTTTTTATCATATACTATATGTGATTTTTTCGCTAATTTTTTGTTGTGAATATAAAAGCCATTTTTTGTTGATATAAGTTTTGTGTTTTGTTTTATAAGGAAATTTTTTAATTCTAACTTGACCATAAAACATTGTTCAAATAACTATGTTATAGATGCACATGTTTTATAATACTTCAAAAATATCAAACATATTCAATAATGTCAACTAATAGATTTATGTAATATATCTACTATTTATGCAATTTCGAAGATTCTACACATCATTGTGAAACATTTTTGTAAATTTCTCAAATAGCTTGGTCAAATCCATTAACTTGGTCAAACACATGGGTTGCACATGTTGCATGAATCTCGGCCTCTAAACTTAGGGATTTTGTGTTTAGGCTTTAAGCTTAAGTGTACACAATGCAGGTTTGCATAATGTGAGTTGAGAGAAAGACATACTTTTTCTAACAAGGCCAAAGATCCACTATGAGTGAGTCTATGTTTATCTTGGAGTCTCGACACTAAGGAAAATTTTGCATTTATCTTACTGTCTCATCTTGAGGTCACATGCTCTTAACTATTAGACTCACTCAAACTATATATATATATATATATAACTCAAATTGACAAGTTTAAAAAAATTCATGTACAAATTTTAAAATATCAACATTTGATAGTTAAATAAGCAAAATACAAATAAATACCCGTCCAATTTAACATCTACCTAACTTATAAACTTTTGTCTCAAAGGAGAGACCCATACCCGCTTTGATATTCATAAATTTGCCCCTTTTCTATGTTCTACGACTACTTTGTGTTGGTGTCCCGCTTCAATATCCATAAATTTTCCCTTTTTTATGTTCTATGACAACTTTTTGTCGGTGAAGGCATGTGGGATGGTCACTGCAAGAGAGGGAAAATGGATAAATTTCATAAAAGTTTGTGCAAAATATTGAGCATTTTGTATTCATTTATAAAATTATTTACTTATTATGGTTTTCATTATTTTTTTTAGTCGAGACGTACACTCCAGCCTAATATGGTAGAGATGTTGTAATGTAATGTTTAACGTTTTGACTAAATCAATTTACATAAAAATAAAAATTAAATTAAATAAAAAGATTATTATAATGTAATGTAAACACTTAAATTTTGTCAAAATAAATAAATAAAAATAACGAAATAAAAATAACTCTAACAAAAATAAATAATAATAATAATAATATATGGCCCATGGTATTGAGAACCCATGGTATTCATGCCGAATGTAGTCTATTTAAAGGAGGAAATTAAACCAACTTAGATCCATCTTAATTATGGATCTACCAAGGGCCTAGAGGGATCGAATCTTTGATATACAAACCTCTTTTAAAGTAAAAAGAGATTTGATCCCTTCTTCATAAATCCAGAGTTAAAATAGATCTAGATTATTAATTAACCTAAAATAGATAATATGAAAATTATATTATTTTTTTTTTAAATAAAAATTATTTAAAAAATGTAGTGAATAATTTTATATTTTGTGTAAATTATCCTTTCAGTATAGTTTTCATCACTTTTAATAAAATTAAAATAATTATGCAAAATATATATATATATATATATATATATATATATATATATATATATATATATATATATATATATTATTTTATTTGAAATATATTTAAAATTGTAATTTTTTTTTCAATTTTATTTTATTTATAATAAAAATTTATATTTAATTTTTCTACTTCTTCACAATGATATTAAATATAAAATTCACTTCTTTCCTTATAAATTAATTAATTATTTATAAATAAATTATATTTAAATTATTTTATTTTAGGTATACATTGTATTTTATCTATATCTGTGTTAATTTAGAAATTATTTATTATTTCTTTTGTACCGTAAAGGTTGTAGAGGGTGACAAATATGTGTAAATAAATTATAATTGTTGTGTTGAGAGGTGAGGTAAGTATGGGAGAGATGTTGTAATGTAAACATAAACATTAAATAAAAATAAAATTAATAATTTACTGTTGGTTGTATTTGGGCTATTTTATTTATCTAATTATTATCATGAAGCCTATTTAATAGTTAAGAGCATGTGTTTCTTCCTAAGAGGTCACAAGTTCAAAAGCTAGAGGAGGGTAGAGTATGTATACCTTCGTAGACTTAGCAATCAAATCGTTGAGCCAGATAAGATCCTTGTCCCATAAACAAGAAGGTCTCATACACCAATTTGGTGTTTGGCTTAACCCTGACCTTTAAATTAGATAATAATAATAATAATAATGGAATGCAAGATTAACATTTTAAATCCATTTAAGAATGGACTCTCCACACTTCTTAAACCCAAATTTAAAATAGATCTAGACTATTTTCTCATACATATTAATACATAAATATCTTAGATTTATAAATTTATTAAAATAAAAAATGATTATATAATATATAAATATCTTCCATTTATAATTTTTAACAAGATAAATAATTATTATATAACTAGTAAAATAATTTATTTTAAAAATTTATAAAAATAATAATTTTTATTTTCAAATTTTTATATTAAATTTTAATATAATTAGATTTTAAATGTCCCTTTCTCATTATTACTAAATTTACTTATAAAAAAAAAAAAAAACTTTTCAAAACCAATTATATTATAAAATTTAACGCTTTCCATTTATTTCGTATTTATAAATTTATCCGTCATTTTATTTTTATTTTTTTAATAAATTTGAATTAATAAAAAACAAAATTGAACCTATATTCTAAATTAAACTTTTCTTCACGGGTCAGCCATTAATTCATTAATTTATTCGTCGTTTTATTTTTTATTTTTTTAAATAAATTTGAATTAATAAAAAACAAAATTAAACCTAATACTCCAAAGTGACATTAATGTTTTCTTCACGGGTCTACCATTATCCATATGCTTTTTTTTTTAATTACAAATTTTTATTTTTAATAATTTATTTGTTTATTTTTAATAAAATCACTTTCTTTCGAGAACAACGTAATAATTTTAATTTTAAGAACTCGTTTGTTCTTTAAATATAAATTTAAAAATTTAAAAACTTGTGCGTTGTCCTCTGGTCTCCCCCTCCCGAAGGAGGATATTATTTTAAAATGGAAAACCAAAGTTGAAGAGATAATCTTGTTTTAGAAATGTTTCGAGATTTGATGAACAGTTTGGATTTTATTTATCTTTGAAACCGGAGTTATGTAGTGGCAATGTTATTTATTATTATTATTATTATTATTATTATTATATATATATATATATATATATATATATATATATATATATATATATTGGTTATGGTTTTTTTGTTATGTTACTGTTTTTGGTATAAAAAAAATTGAAATTATTATACATTATTGATGTATTTAATTTTAAAAGAATAATCTAAGTTGGATAATATTTTTTTAAATTATATTTCTAATATATAATTTGATCTCATTTATAAAATAAAAATAAAACATAATTATCAATGTACAAACAAATCTAAAACAATTAAGCAAAAAGCATATACATTTATAGATACCCACTGAGTTACATACAATTAAGACTCATACAATTAAGATTCTAGGAAAATTAAATTATTGACGAAACTAACTTCAAAGTTAGAAACCATGTCACTATATCAATTTTTATATATGCACTTAAATTTATTAGACTCTTAATTTTTATATATGAAGATTGTATTTAGAATAACATTATTTTACAAAACTCTATACTAATGTAAAAGTATTAATAAAAGTTACATGGGAAGAATGATGGTTTTTTCATATAAAAACTCTCAAATGAATAAATGTTAAAGAGAAAAAAAAAAAATTCAAAGTATTTAATTATTATTAAAAGATTGTTTAAATAGAAATTTTTCTTTTTTCTTTTTCTTTTTTTTTTCAAAAGAAAAAATTGGGAGTGAATTTAATTAATAAAAGCAGTTACATTTGTATCAGCATCTTCTATGAGATAGTATCAATCATGATGTGATCTTGACACATTCATAAAAACCCAACAAATCATTTCTAAAGAGTGTAACAAAAAAATGTTCTATGCTTAAACATAATAAGGCATATATTCGCAGAAACCAATATAAGTAAAAAATTGTAAGTATATAACCATATAGAAAGGAAAACAATAAGCAACCAAATAGTTATGGGAGAGCTATACACCCCACCACATCAGGTTCACCATCAGATACAAAGGAATAATATAAGAAACCCTCCGGATCCACCAGCCCAGATTTGGAAAGAGAGCCAACCATGCTATTCTTTTCACGATAGATATGTTGGATATCAAAGCTGGTGAAGGTTGGTATAAGAGCATTTACCCGATCCATCCATCCTCTGAGATCATGGGGATCAGAGGACATGCATCCCTTGATACCTTGAACAACGGTCATGGAGTCACCATATACATGTAGATTTTGAACATGTCTTACTGAAGTGAACCATAACAGGCCCCATAATGCAACTAATTCCGCTCATGATTTTTTACCCAAACCCCCATGCCAACGCAGTTTGTAGTGTGTAGATTCATTGAAGTGCAGCCAAGCCCTATGTCCACAAATCCCCCTTTGTGCAGCCCCGTAAAAAAACCAATAGGAAGACTGATTTGAGTTCCCGCACACCTCCCCGACAGGTCTATGCATTTCTTCTTCTTCAATACCATGTACTATGTCCACGCAAAGATTTTGGAATAGGCCCTGTGAACATGTGGTTTAATACCCCAGAATATAAAATGGTTCCTTGCCTTCCATATTTCCCATAAGGTAAACATGGGGATGTATTTAACACTGCCACTTCCATCCAACCCCCATCGTAGACATTGCTCTAAGGAAGTGAAGCGTCTGTAAGTGATGTGATAATGGGAGAGAAAGGTCGCCCATATCTCATAAGAGGACCTGCAAAGGAGAAAAAGGTAAATAAATGACTCCATTTCCTCCATACATAAGGGGCACCATGTTGGACTATGAAAACTTCGTCTACATAAATTGTCTGAGGTCAGGATGCGATTCCGCCATGCAAACCAACAAAATATTGTGATCTTTAATGGAGCCTTTAGTTGCCACATTTCTATGGTCCAACGTTTAAGAGTGGATATCCAAGTGTCACACATGTATTGTAAATAGTTTGCCACAATGACCACCACACCTTTCTACAGCAACCTGTTCCAAGACAATATAGATTTTGTTCCCTCCACTTAGTTCCCTGATATATCCTTTGTTTATTTGTTTCTCATTTCTACTATTTATTTTCAAAGCTAAATAAATTTGCTTTTCAACCTTTATATAGTTAATTTTAATTTTCAAAGTACTCTATATCATATATCTTTTTATATAATTAATTTTAATTTTCAAAATACTCTGGTATCATATATCTCTTTATATAGTTAATTTTGATTTTGAAACTACTTTGTTATCCTATATCTCTGCATAGAGTCAATTTTTTATTATGATATAGTCTTCCAAATAAACAATCAACCTAAATTTTCAGAATTTTCATATATACTTTTTTTTTAAAGTCAACACAAAATTTATTCCACCGAAAAAATTCAAAAATTCAATTTTTTTTAATTATTATTTTTTAAATAAACAATAAAATTGGTTTAAGAACACTTAAATTGTATAAACCAAGGACTTGAAATTAAAAAATTAAACAACTGGCTTATTAAATTCCGTCCAGGAGAGACCCCACACCCGCTTCGATATTCATAAATTTGCCCTTTTTGTCTGTTCTACGACTATTTTATGTCAGTGCGTCCATGTGGTAGGGTCATCGCAAGAGACAGCGAAAATGGATAACTTTAATAAAAGTTTGTGCAAAATATTAAACATTCTGTACTCACCTACAAAATTATCCACACGGTATGGTTTTTAATTAAGCTAAACGTAATGATGTGAAAATTATATTAAATTATTTATGAAATGTATTTTTTCATCACTTTTAATATATTTAAAAGGAGTTATATTAATTTATTTTTTATAATGTAATTTATTTAAGGAATATAATTTAAAAACTTTTATATTTTATTTTATTTTAGATATATTTAAAATTATACTCATCTTTTTAAAATTTTACTTTATTTAGAATAATTTGTGTACATTTAATTTTTCTTTATTTTTATTTATAATAATTTTTTACATTTAATTTTTCTACTTCGTCAAACTGATGTGAGATATAAAAATTATATTTTATTTATTTGTATTTTACTCATATTTTTGTTAATTTTTTTTTTTATATATAAAATAGTAAGATTGACAAATATGTATAAACAAATTATAATTGTGTTTATTTTTGTGATGATTTAAAAGAGTACATATTAATACATATATTTTAGGTGTAGTCTAATTTATAGATAAACTAGTTTTTTTCATGACTATATAATTTCAAGCAAGATTATGATTTTTTGTTGTTTAGAATACATTTTTGAATGCATAAATGGATTAAGCACCCTAAAAACCCCTTAAGGTACTCAAATTCTATAGAATAAAAAACTTAAACTCAAGTTTTAAAAATCCCTGTTAGATTTTGGTTAAAATGAACCAGAAAAAAATGCCCTGAAAAGACCATTTCGTCTATAAATTAGACTATATCAATAACTTATGTTTAAAAAATTAAAAATTAAAAATTATTTTATATATATTAAAAAGTATTAGGCCTAAAAGGACCATGAATCTTTATAAATGAAGAATCTATTCGAGAAGACCAAGTTGACCTAAGGAAACAGGTCCAAAAGGTCAAGAAGACAAGAAAGGGAGGGAAATGGGCAATCATCATGAATAGGAAAGCTATTATTAGAGATATAGTCCAAAACAAAAATGATAAATAGAAATTAGGAACACCCATGATCCTCTTTTGGAACTGTCATGATTTTTCATCATGTAAAGGTCATATGTTAAGTTGGATCCCAAGTGACATTGATCTTATTTTCTTAGTTGAAACTTGGGAGCATGATTGATCAGGAGTTCATAAATTTTTCTCAAAATTCAAAGTTACAGGATTGGGTTGAAACCAAGATGGTTTCGTAGATCTCGTCTTCTTAATTCCGGCGCCACGAACGGTTCAAAAAACCGATGTCGTATGAGGAATATATTGCGTCCTGATCGAAATGCCAAATAGGTAAAATTGCGACAATTTGACCAGGTTTTATTGGGATCATAGTCAACAAAGTGGAGGTATAGTCAGCAAAAGAGAATATTCCTCGGAATATTTATTTCTCGAACCAATCATTGGTTGACAAATGTCACAGTTTTATTTGATGTAGGGGTTTGGAGGGTCCAATGAGAAGGCGCCACGTGGCCCTGCAACTGCACATTAAAATTTTTGTGAGGGTCCATAGGAATCAACCCCTAGACCTCCCGTTGGGCACATGCATGGCTTACCAACTAGTCTACACATTAGTTCTTAACTGTATATGGTGTCGGGTTTATGTTATGGTTTAATGAAATCACATTCGGGGGTTGGGAATCGTCGGTGGTCCCAACCCGCCAGCAATCCCTGCGTTGTGTGTCACATGGAAACATTAAACATTAATGTTAACACTCCTTCGGGCAATCAATACTTGACCTGCCAGCTTCAACCACAGTTCAAACTTTAAAACAATAGGTTGCGCCATGAGTTGCACTAACCACCACAGTTACCCACAGTTTGGGGGTGCGCATGTGGCCACCACCCAACTACAACATTAAATGTGCAGTCAAGTCGGTAGAGTAGTTAGCGAGCACGCCTAAATTGGCGAGTATGCCATTTTTAACTCCAGTTAAGTGGAGTTCCCCACTTTTAGTGGAGCTTTCCTAGGATATACTGGGAAAAAGAGTAGGAGACTCAATTTTCGCCCATTTTGAGCGAATAAAGAGTCATTTTTGACTAATTGGAGCATTCTAGAGCCATTGGTGCAAAGAAAAAATCGATTAGAGCAATGTAACTACATGTAATAGCAAAATTTTTAGCATCATGAAAGATGGACAAGCTATTGGGAGCTAGACCAACAGATGTAGCCTTGGAGGGGTGAACTGCTTCATCATGTCTGCTGTGTAAATTTCATGTGGTGACTTATTTCTCTGATTTACATTGTTTTTCAGTGTTATTTATTCTTTTTTTATGCTTCTAATTCACTAAAAATCATCTACAAATCATGGGAAAACGCCTTAATCCTTATGCAAACTTATGAGCCAATTATGCACATGTTTTATAAACTGAAAGGCACTTAGCACAACAAAACTAATACAGTCATTTCATATCAATGATGAATCTAGGGTCATTTCATTCCCTAGGCAACTTGGAATATGAAATCCTCTCATAGAGGTTTTGGTGGTATAGCTTGTTATATAAAAAATAATGGTTCTTCTCACATTCAGTTTCATAAGATTGACCCCTTGAATCAATACATTTGGATCAAAATTTCTAACCCACACTAATAGGATTTTTCATGCAATTTGTTATTTCGCCCCTATCAACTCTACCTCCTATAAGAAAAACAACTTGGATAAGAACTACCCCTTCAATACCTTAGAACAAGATATCCACAACCTAAGGAATGAAAGTATACCCTTTTTCTTAGGGAATTCAATGCTATAACCACTACTAACCAAGCTACTCTCCTAAGTAATAACTCTAACCCTAACCCCTTATGGCTAGATGAGGACTATGACTAAGCCAATAAATTCAAAAGAAATTCTGAAGACATAACCGAGGACCTATTTGGTACCGAGCTTATCAATCTTTATAGTTCCCAAGACCTGGTAATTTGTAATGGAATTAATAAGTGGCCAACTTTTGACCAGACAACTTGCCTTCATGGGCTAGGTAGTATTGTTTTGGATTATGCGATATCTGACACCCATGTTCTCAACTGTATTGTAAATTTTAAACTCCTAAATGACCACGAGCCTGATTTTGACCACAGACCTCTATCCTTAACTCTCAATCTTGACATGCACATTAACCACATGCAAGCGAACTATGGGAGTCAAAGGCACATTCGTTTTGATAGACGTAAAATTAATCTTTTCTTAAAGGATTTAAAGAGGGATTTAGGTTTCCTAACATATAATGATAACATTGATCACATCTACTAAAATTTTACTACAACCCTTTCCACTACCATTAACAAATTCTCTACCAAGGTGTCGTATAAAAAGAGTAATATAACTTTCAACCCTTGGTATGATAATTATTGCAAAATTGCTAGGAAAGTGATTAGAGATGCTCGTAACAAAACAATTAATATTGAGAATATAAGTGTATACAAAGCTCTTATCAAAAGGAAGAAAATGTCCTATATTAATAAGAGACAACAACATCTTCTTCACCTTTCTAAATTTAAGCTTAGAAATTTTTGGAGGAATATACTTGTTCATAAAACAAAATAAAATCAATTGATCCCCTTAAAGGACTAGGATATCTATCTTAAGAATCTTTATGACTCCTCTAACACCATGGGAGACATATTAAACACTCACATAAAGGAGGATATATTTTCTTTGGAAGACATGGAGTTTGGGATTAAGAAACTCACAAATGGGAAAGCTAGGGATATTGAAGGCTACCAAGATAAAAATTTCAAAATGGGAAGGTTTATCCTTGTCCCTAATATTCAAAAACTTCTTAATTAGGAAGTAAAGCACGACTTCCCTAAGCCTTGGATGCAAATCCTTATTGTTCCTATCTTTAAAAGTGAGGATCAAAATGTTCCCTCTAACTATATGACCATTATGATTAGCCACATTTTAGCCAAAATTTATAGGCTTATTTTGGAAAAGAAGATTATCCTTTTGCTTGAAATCCATGGTAAAAGAACTAAAAGACAAAAAAAATTTAGGAGACATCACTCAACTATTGACCATATTTTCATTCTTAGGACCATTGCTTAGCAGTGTCACAATAGTAAAATTGATCTCTTTTATTGTTTTGTTGGCTTTCGAAAAGCTTTCGACACAATTTCACAAGATAAGTTATGGCAAAGAATTGAAAAGATAATGGTTCCTCCTAAGTTGTGGATTGTTGTGATTCAACATTACGATAATGTTGTTTCCAAGTTTAAGACCATCAAGGGTTGGTATAAAGAAATTATATGCAATATCGGGGTTAAGTAAGGGTGTCCCATACCCCCTACCTTTTTTGCATTTACATTGATAATATAAAAGAGTGTTTGGAAGTTGAGGGATGTGATGGCCCCAATATCATAGTATGGTCATTACTCTTCTCCTTTATGTTGATGATATCATTCTTCTAGCTAGAAGCCATAGTGATCTCGATAAGATCCTACATGATTACTATCCCAAGATGGGTATGACTGTTAACACCGACAAGACTAAATTCATGATAATTAAATCTAAAAAAATCAACATTTATAATTTCATCTATGATAAAAATTACTTGGATCATGTTTCTTCAAACAAATATTTAGATATTGACATTCATCATCGGCTTAATTGGAATTACAACATCAAGAAAATTATTATTGGTGGTTGGAAAGCTTATTATGAGCTTGAAAACAATTGTAAGTCGATTGATCTTTGGATTTGGAGTAAGAAAAAAAATCCTCTGAGAAACTCTCATAACCCCTGTTATTTTATATGGTTGTGAGGTTTGGGGTTACAGTGTATCTAGAGAATCGCGGAGGAAGATCAAGTGGATCCAAAGGAAATTTATAACTTACAATCTCAATATTAAAGGAAATACTCTCTATCCTATCATCTTGATTGAAGATAGCCTTTCTCTCTTTGAAAGCATGACCATGATTAGTTATCTTATGTATAAGTAGAATATTTCCAACATGGAAGCCAAGAGGTTCCCCAAATTGCTTCTAACTCTAGCTAAAACCCTCACCTACGACTCAAGTGAGGATGGAATAAGGATGCCCAATCATGGCTTGCCCATTGGGGGATAAAGGAGGAAAACATCTTGGAGAATAAGGATAATATTAAAAAGAATATTACCTCTAAGTTTAAGGATAAGTTGTGGGATGATAAGGAGCCAGAGGGAAAAAGGAAGTTGAGATACTATAAGGAGGTGATGAACCCCACTCTTAATAATCAAAATTATCTTTTTTCTCAACCAATGGTAAGAAGAAAATGAAAATTGAAAATATAAGAACTAATTCTTATGAGTTTTGAAGTGAAATCAGACATTGTTCTATTCCCAGAACACCCTAGGACAAAAGAATTTGTCACCTTGCTAATACTAAGAGGGTTGAAAATGAAAACACTTTCTATTGGGTTGCCCAATTCTTACACCCATTCTCATTTTCAAAACATTTTCCACACTACTAACCTTCTTGACTTGTTAATTCAAAAAAACTACAATGATCTAGGAATGCTTCTTTCCCTTATTTTTTATCATAGAAATAAAACAGTAGAGAGTTGCAATTAATCTCTTACTTTCTTAGCGTCTGATAAATCATCATCATCATCAGTAGCAGCAGCAGTGGCATCATCATCATCATCGTCATCATCTTCGTCGCCGTCGTCTTCGTCTTCGTCGTCGTCGTCGTCATCGTTGTCATCATCATCATCATCATCATCATCATCATCATCATCATCATCACCACCACCACCACCATCATCATCATCATTTTTTAATATAATTAAATTATAGATATTTTTTTCTCATTATTATTAAATTTACATGACAACACTTTTCAAAACCAATTACACTAATTTTTTTCTCATTCTGATTAAATTTAAGTGAAAACACTTTTCAAAACCAATTACACTAATAAAATTTAATATTTACAATTTATTTCATATATATATATATATATATATATATATATATATATATATATATATATATATATATAACCTTAGGTTATATGTATCTATAAGTTTATATATATATCTATATATATATATATATATAACCTTATAGATATATATACCCTTAGGTGTTTTCTTGCATTAGGTTACAAGTTCAAATTTAGAGGAGGTAGAGGATGTCACCTTCATAGACTTTGGTAGTAAAATCAATGTGCAGAGGTGGGTCTTTTGTTCCACAGACAATGGGAGCTCATACACCAATTTAATGTTTGGCTTGGACGTGAATTTAAAAATATATTATTACGTCGATAGGTATGGTCTATTTCGGAATAGGGCTTCCAGAATTTCTATTCTTTAAAATATAAAAATGTATAGATGGTCTAGATTTAATAATCTAATAATATTATTTGTCGTATACACAATCTAATGAATGAAATCAAGGGTTTCCAAATTGTTTTTCTATTTCAAAATTTACGGAGCATGTTTGCGACCTCCACTATGTCTCGATGTTACAAATTATGAATGTCACATAAATTAAATAGTTGATAAATTAAATTGCACATTAATATTTTAATGACTATAAACATTTATCAATCATTTAATTTTTATGATTACACTGGTTATTATTATTATATAATCTTAAGCATAATCTTTTTAATCATTAATACTTTATAATAAAATTAAATTAAAAAAAATATTAGTCCGAGAGGCCTAAATGAGTTTAAGTTAATTCTAATCTAAAGTTTATACTCCATGTTAAATGAGTATACAAAATAATAATAAGTTATCGATTTTATTTATTTGTTTTGAGAAAACCTTTTAAGAGAGGTTTGGGGCATTTATATTTGTTTTCAAATTATAGTATTTCTTTTATTGAGAGAATTTGTTAAGAAACTAACATTTTTATAAATGGATGGTTTAAAAGTTGGCCTTGAAACTATTATAAGAATTTCGTGTAATTCATTTACACAATTTTGAAACTCAATTATGGTTTTTAATGAATTTATAAAATAAATTCTTAAGAATTTCACATTATATAATGAAGTTGTCTATTTAATAATATTTTTTTCATATACATCCATGTTTTATATTTATAGTGATATGAACAATATTATTTATGGCTTTTTAAAAGCGAGAGTTATGCTAAAAAGAAGAACCATGATTAACTATCATTATCATTATTTAAGTAGTTTAAAATGATCATAAACATAAACCATGAAAGGTTACGTGGATGTGGACTTAAATGTAGTTATTATATTTTTTATTTCAAAATTTATTTAATTATAGACTATCAATAATGTTTAGATATAAAATGTTTATGGGACCTAGAATAGATGGTGATAGGGTGTTCGAAATTTTGTGAGAAAATAACTAGTCATATTAAGGGTTGGTGTGACCTAGGCGAGATGCGATCCCAGATAATTTTGATGACTTAAATTCCCTTGGTTGTAGTTTCCCAAGCCACACATCAAACCTAATGTAAACTCTACTGAACTCACACCACTTAATAAACAAAACAAAAATATTTAGATAAAAAATAAAACATATATTTTTTAATATTATCATCGATCTTCTTTTTTAATATTATTGATGCCACTAAATATAAACATATATAAATGTCACATATAAGACTTGAAGAAGATTATAAATGTCATAAGCAACTAATATTTTATTATTATATTAAAATAGAGATATTTTTTCCAATTCCAAAAAAAATTTAAAATTTATTAATTTCCATCCAATAAACTAAAAAAACAAATAAAACAATTTTTAAAATTTGTTAATCTCCCCCATATTTAATAACTAAAAAAATACATACAATTTTTTTTTAATTATTATGATGATAATGTACTCTTTAAAAAGAAATCAACTTGTTTTTATCTTCAAAAGAAAATAAAACATATAATTATATAGCACATTTTTTCCTATTCCAAAAAAAAACTTTAAAATTTATTAATTTCTATCCAATAAACTAAAAAAAACACAAATAAAACAATTTTTTAAAACTCTAAAATTTATTAACCTCCCCAATATTTATTAACTAAAAAAAATACATATAATTTTTTTTTAATTAATATTTTGATAATGTACTTCCTAAAAAGAAATCAACTTGCTTTTATCTTCAAAAGAAAATAAAACATATAATTGTATAGCACAATTTTCTTTCTTAAATAAGAGGGGAACCATTTATTAGTTATCACATCATTTAAAGAGAGCCACTTTACTTTCATATTTAAAAGGAAATCAAACATTTAGCTATATAGTGCAAGTGCTTTTGTTAAATAAAATTAAGAGTTTGTTAGTTATCGCATAATGTTTTAAGTCAGACTAAATTTATTTTCATTTTCAATTTATAAAATCTATAAAGTGTTGAGAGGTTATTTTCTCGAGATGCAAAATTATTTTTTATTGTAAAATTTGAGGAAAAGTTTGTATTTTGAGAGATTTGATCCCTCGCAGTGCTTAACATATCTGGAGTTAAAATGGATTTAGAATAGTTTTAGTTATGTGGAGCCACACAAGATATTTTTAACATATGATTAATCTAATCATTTAAAATATGTTAAATTTATTTAAGATTAATCTGGCGAGTTCTTTTTCTTCTAAATTTCATGCACCTTAGGCTTGTATTTATATTAAACACTCGAATTCCAACATATGACTCATCACACAAATGACATATTTGAACTTGACCTAATCAATAAATACTGTGACGAATTTTTCGATGTGCAATATTCATATTTGTGAGTTGCAGGTTGATCTTAGGTGTAGATATTTTTTAAACATATTTTTCTAGGTGATTTTTTTTTCATCTTATACTATGCCTGAGTTGGTTGACTATTATTTTATTTATCGATATGCTCTTTGTTATTCATATGTTTGTTTTCTTTATTCTTTATGCTCTTTAATTGTCATTTCCTTTGCCTTTTTTGTTGATTTTTTTTTTGTTCTACATTTTCTTGCATTCTTTACTCTTGACACTATTCATTTGTTATTTGTTGTGCCTTTATTTGTTGATATACTCTTCGATACTATTGTTAATATGTTTTTTGTCATTCAATTTTTTCTTTCATCTATTCTGGTTGTTGTTTAGTTTTCATTTGTTGTGGCTATATTTATTAGTATGCTCTTTGCATCTCCCTTTTTTGTTGACACTCCTTAGTAATTGTCATTTCTTATGCCTTTCTCTGTCGACTTTCTCTTTGGTGTTCATTTCTAATTAAGATTGCTCTAGGCTAATCATTATTGTAACATAGTATTCAATGCCCAACGCCAATCATTACTTTGTGCATATACTGAAATAAATGCACATTATTAATAAATTACTTTGAAATTAATGCACAAAATTCATCTATTTACATCATATCACAAATTAACATCTACATTGATTGTATCCTTAATTGTCATTTCTTGTGTCTTCCTCTGTCAACTTTCTCTTTTTTGTTCATTTCTATTTAAGATGGATCTAGACTAATGGCTAAGATGGATCTAGGGTCTTTGTTGTTCATTTCTATTTAATATGGATCTAGGTTGATAATTATTGTAACACAAAAATCAATGTGCATCATTACTAATTACTTTATGCATATATTAAAATCATTGCATACTATTAGTGTAATTACTTTGAAAGTAATGCACATCATTTATCTAGTTATGTCAAATTAGAAATTAACGTCTACACTGAAATCAATGCATCAAGTGCAACCAATCAAAGAAGATTGGAAATCAATATCTACATTGTAATCAATGCATCAAGTGCAATCAACCAAATAAAATTAGAAGTCAACATTTACATTAAACTTATGCATTTATTTAAGTAATAAAAAGTAAAATATTAATGTCAAAATAATCTAAACTCGATTTAGGACCTTACATCTGTCTTTACCCCTTTTGAATAACTAAAATTTCAACAATTTTTTGTATCTTGGTTTTTATCTAATTTTGAGAATTTGATGGATTTCTAAATCCAAGTTATTTTACATTTTGTAAATTTCTTCCTCTTTCTCTATGGTTAATAATCTTCAATGTTATATAATATTATATAATATCATATAATATTATATTAAATACTATATAATATTTTATTTGTATACATTATAAAATTATGTCTAATATAATATAATATTATTTTTTAATGGTAATAAGAATATCTGTATTAATTGCAAAAGTTGCACGCATCACGACTATACATCAAGAGTTACATCATATTTTTCTTCCATCTTCGGTGCTATCTATAGACTCCTAAATCAAAATTATCCTCTAAAAAGGAATACAACTAATATTAAGCATATAGGGGTCATTGCAAGTGAATATCTTCCAATAGAGCCCCAAAATTGAACAAAACTCGTAGCAGATATGGCCTACGTCAAAATATAATCCTTTATTACAACATATTTCCTTGGGTCCACTAGATATTTCATTTTTCAACGCTTGACATTAGAGTTGTTGGAATTGATTGAATCTTTCATATTTAAGACCAAATTATTAATTAGAGATCTCAATGCATCAACCTTTTGATTGTGGAGTTTGATTTCTTCTGCATGTTTATCCAATTTTCCTCCAGCTTCCATCCAGAGGTCAATGAGGCATTTTGTTCATTATGTTGTATCCTGAACATAGGATTCATGCTCAATCCACTAAGGAATGAATGATGGTCTTAATTGACCATTAACCATCAGCTCTTAAAACTTCAAATTGCAACATTGGTTGGCACATTGATCTACTTCATGGTCATCCCTTAGAATGTGCTTGAAACTCATCTTTGGAATATTTTTTGATACCTTCTTAAATTGATTTAGGAGATTGTCCTTAACTTTGTCTCTAGGGGAAGCTCATTTGACAAAACATTGAATTACTAAAAAGGAGTCACCCAACACAATGAGAGTAGATACTTGAAATTATTTAGTGCGAAGAATGCCTTGTAGAAAACCATAGGCTTATGCCTGATTATTTGTCATATTCCCCAAGCTCCATGAATACTCTAAAACTTTGGTTTCCCGAAACCATAGAGGACCCCTCCCTAACACTCCTAATATAATATAATATTATAATATTAATATTTTGTATTATTATATTATATTATACTAAAGTTCCCTAACTTATTGCATTTTATATATAATAATATATTAAACTCAATATTATATCAAAATTATTTATATTATTCATATACATAAGCTGCAACTATCTCTCAAGTTACAATAACGGAAAATTGGATAGAAATGTCTAAGCTAGTCCCTAATGACAACCTTCACCACTTTTTCTATCATTTTGAAGTTATCGTTAAGAAAATCTCTATGAATTCCGTGAGAGAAGCATCACTTTCATCTCCAAAACATATAACAATCATAGATATCTAGCTTATATTAAATCTATTATCATATTATCATAAATAATTAGAATATGATAATAGTTATGTGTGTGTGTGTGTGTGTCTGTGTGTGTCTGTGTGTGTCTGTGTGTCAATCATCATTTCTTTGTACTTTAATTATACAAATTAATAACCCTGGATGCGGGTGTTTGTTGGAAGACATGGGGCAGCCATGTGGATGGACACACGGCGCACCCACGTGATCCTCCATGGGGATTCCCGCAACGTTAGCTGCTGGCATGAGATGGCCATTAAAGCCTCCTTTTCCACCCTTGAGGCGACGTACCAAGGAGCTCTCGCATTAATTCACGCCATGGCTATTAAGTTCACCACCCCAACTTCTCCCTCCGCATTTTGACAGTTTTCTTGCTGAGGTCCTCTTCATTCTTGCTGCCCTGTCTCAGGAGCTTAGCCTCGACCCCTCCTCTATTCATGATAGCTGCAGCTTCTCCCCTGATTCTGCCTTCTCCCCCCTCCTCTTCAGAGCTTCTCCCTTTTGCACCATTATACCTCGTCATCACAAAATGAGATGTCAGAGAGTAGGGGACGGGGCCTTCCCTCTCACCCACCTCTGCCTCTCTCCCTCGATCGCGATTTGAACCCTTCCTCCTTAGCCTGGAATGCGCTCGACAACCCCCCTCCTGCCGTCCTGAATGCGCAGCTCTCCCTGCATTTTCCCACCCCTGCCCTCCTCCCTTCCACCTCCAGCAACAGGAAACGAGCTCGAAAATCAACCATCTCCCAGGAGCTGGCTTTCATCCCGTGAAAGATGAAAGCACTTCTTGTGCATCCCTCTTCCAACAGCAGTGGCGACTCCAGCGATGGCAGCTCGGACCCGGATATTGAAGACATCCAAGAGCAGAAGCGCGACAGCAGTTTATACCGCCCCCAGGTGCATGAAGCCACTCCGCGGCATGACCTGCAGCTGGACACCCAGGTGGAGTGTCTTGGTCTCCCAGCCTCGCCATGCTCTTCTCCTGCCGCAAACATGTCCTGCTCAGACACTATGGATTTTGGCTATGTCTGCAGAATCCTTGAAGAAGCTCCTTCCCCCAGCAACAAGCATGAAGGTCCTCCTTATAATTTCCATTTCAGCTCTTTTCAGCATGTTCAAGTCTAGGAAAGCTATACTTTGCTTTTTTTTCTCATTTTTGAAAACTCTCTCTGCTGGTTTCCTATTTTGGGCAACATTATCTCTGTGATCTCTAAGGACTAGTTTCCCCTCTTGGGGCAGTCCACCTTTTGGCAGCAAACTCTTGAATTATCCCTCTGGAATGGACTTTTCCATTACTCAGGACGAGCCTTGTAACTTTTTGTTAAATATGATATAATAGAGTTAGCTTTACTTAGAAAAAAAAATTATATAAATTAATAAATAATCAATAATAATTATCTTATTTTATATGTATTATATATACAAAAAAAAAATATTGTAAAAATAGATGTTAAGTAAAACAATCATCAAATTTTTACCTATAACTATTTTTATGTTAAGAAATGCAAAAATAATGGTGGGTAGTAACTCCTGGTAAGTGTGTTAAGTATGTTAAGTAGTAGCTCCTTGTTTGGTGGCAAGACTTGCTTAAATTATGGTAGGTAGTAACTCTAGGTAAATATATTTATTCACATGAGTATATATTTATTTGCTTATATTAAGACATGTGATATAAATAATTGTGATAGGTATTTGCTTATATTAATACATGTGATATAAAGAATTGTCATGTGGAACTCTAAACCTAATATGGATGGATATAATATTTGAAAGAATATTTTGTTGAGTCCACATATAAACGTTTACATTGATTTATGAACACGACA